>JACAXG010000080.1:261716-378227 GCA_018881555.1 Amblyornis subalaris | reverse complement strand
GCTGCTCACAGTCGCTGCTCACAGTCGCTGCTCACAGTCGCTGCATGCCTGTCCGACTGGGCAGCTGTCCCCAGGAGGGCCTGTGGGGCACAGCCAACCCTGCAGCTCAGCTCACCCCTTCGGAGCAGGAGGAGCACAGGGGGTGGCTTGTGGGCTTGCAAACAAGGGCGACTCGCTCCAAGGGCTTGGATCCCAAACTTTGGTTCATGTTTGAAGCCAAATTCCCAGCTCTTTGGGAAACTCAGGTGGGAACAGAAACCTCTGGCCTCATCCAGCCTGCCCCCAAGCATGAATCGGGATCTGCTGAGAAGCAGCAGCAAGGGAGAGGCCAGGACTGGATTCAGAGCGAGGACCATGGACACCCAGAGCTGTCCCAGCTCACAGGGGCAGGGCAGGGCTGTGCTGACAGACAGGAACCCKGCCAAGGGCGAGGGGTGGCTGGAGACACACCAGGGCCTGGCTCTGGACACGGCCCTTGTCCCCGGGGAGCCTCGCACACACAGCCATCCCCTGCCACAGCTCCCTCTCAGCTCAGGATTTGGGGCAAAGAGCTCCTGTATCCCACGTGTGAGGGAAGCTCTGCCTGTGGGGGAGCTGGGAGAAGCATGGACAATGGAGGAGGATAAATCACCCCAGAGAACAGGCAGTGCACTCAGCACCTCTGCTCCAGCACCTACAGACTTCCCCAACTGCCCCCATCTTTCCCTCCTCAACTCCTCTTTCCTGTGACCCCCACCAGGATCACAAGATATTTTCCTTTCTCCTTCCCCTCCTTCTGGTGGAAAATCTTGCTGAATTCCTGAAAAAACCAAGAAGTTGAGCACGTAGCTGCCCATCTCTGGAGAGCACTGGAGCGAGAGCAGGAGCTGCATCACGGGGCGCTCTGTGGCAGAGCCCCTGGGACCCCTCCTCCCCTTCCCCGGGGATGGGGCTGCTCTGCTGCTGGGCTTGGCTGGGCACGAGAAGGTTCATTAGGGACAGAGGCCTCCCGCTGGCCCTGGCCATGGTGGGGGCAGCCCCCCCTTCACTCACCGCTCTGGGTGTCTCTGAGGAGGGGTTCACCTCCTCTCAGCCCTTCCAGAGCCATCCCTGGTCTCCAGACGGAGATGGACACTTCCCTGCCACCCACCCCAGTCGTGCAGCACACTGTAGCCTGCCCTGGGAAGGGGGATTCAAGACGGAGAGCCCGAGTTTTTAGTTAATTTGTTAAGCGCTGCCGCTGCTTCCCGGGAAGGAGATGTGGGCTGCTGCCCTCCTCCAGAGCCTGCCACGGCGTTTGTAGGGCACTGCTGTAACACTTCTGTGAGGAGGGGCTCGCCGGGTCTGTCTGCCCTCCTGTGCCTCGCTGCACGCCAGCCTCTCGCGTGTCTGGTTCTCCCCGCGCTCTGCAGACCCCTCTGCCACGATTATCCAGGCTCTGCCAGCTCTGCTCCCTGCTGGCATCCCCTGGGTGGGTTCCAGCTGTGCTCCAGGCCTCAGCTCTCCCTCACAAAGGGAGGGGGGACGCATCACCTTGCCAGCAGGCTGGGACAGGCGCAGGCATAAGGAGCATTCAGCTGCTTGGAAGGCGAATTCAGCAGATGGAAGTGATCCTGCCCAGCTGCCCATCACTGCTGACCACAGCTCTCTGCGAGGCAGAGCTGACAGTGTARATTTTGGGTGGGAACAGCAACATTTGCTCATCGTGGCAGTTGATGCTGTTCTTTTTGTGGTGCYGGTGCCTCAGTGTCCCTGAATCCTGACCCCACCACAGAGCTGCTCCCTGCTGGGTGCTGAAGCATGGCCTGGAGTAGAGCTGGCACCAGGAGCAGGAATACCCTGGCTGGAATTGCAGCCTGGCCCCACCACACCACGCTCAAGACTCTTCCCCAGACACCACTTGTACATGGAGAAGTCTCCACTCTGCTGTTTTGCATGTTGGAGGCCTTAGATTGTTCCCTTTCACTGTTTACTCAGTAATCCAAGTGGGATTTCCCCTTTCCAGGCACAAGAAGCATCTTGCTGACTGTTGCGTGGGTGAGGGTGTGTGAAAAGGCTGTGACAGACCTTCAGCTGCCCTCTCCCAAAACCAGGCCCCAAAAAGCACCCGCTGGTGAATTCCGGGGCCGTTCTGAGGAGCAGYCCTTCCACCACACACAAACAAGCTGCAAAAACTTGCAAACTCCTGACCAGCCATCTCATTCAATCAAATCCTAAGATGTTGGACCAGAGCTTAAAAAACAACCAGGGAAGAGGAAAGCAGGATTATCACATCCCCTTACAAAGGTTTGTTCCCAATCCAGGAAAGACCCCCGCTTCCATCCCTCCCCAGCTTYGGAGGAATTGCCCACGCAGGTTTTATTTGGTGTTTCCCACCTCTCTCCCTCATTTCAAATCCCTGGGATTGCCACACCTTCTGCACTGGAAACAAAGCCATGAAAGAAATTAGAGGAGAAAGGGAACAGACAGCCCACTGATCCCCCAATTAGCATGGAGCACTTCAGCAGTCAGAACTTTGCATTTTAATTGTAATCAGTCCAAACACAAAAAGCTGAAGTGACAAACCCCACAGCTAATTCCAGCTGATTAAATAACTCCCCATCCCARCGCCTGTGTGTGTTTCTGGTTTAATTCTTGGCCTCTGGACACAGCCCCACTGATAAGGGCAGTGCTTTATTTTTACCCTCCTCCACCCCAATCGGTTTGCTGCACTGACTCCTCTCCCAGAGGCACGTCTGCACACCTGAGCTCTTTYCCCTGGTCTGGACCGTGTCCTTGGGGGTCCTGTGGTGCCAGGGGCATCCCCAACACTGAGGGCTGCTGGTGTGGAGTGAGGAGCAGGTGAAAACAAGGGAACAGCCAACACAGAGTTCACAACATCCCAGAATAACTCAGGAGGGAATGGAGCACGGTGCAGGTGCCTGGTCTCACCAAAGCACCTTTGAAGTTAACTTAGGTCTTCAGGTGTGTTCAGCCAAATGATGAGTATCTCCAAGCAGAGAGATCCCACAGCCCACCTGGGCCTGTGCTTTGCTGGCCAACTGCCTTCACTACGGACATTGTTTCCTTTTATCTAATAGAATTTCTTCTCCTGCAATTCTGCCTCCCATCCTCTTACTATGAAAATTAATTAGGACCAAATTAAATGAGAAAGGAAATACACAGACCCAAGAAGAGCTCTCAATCCTCTGTGAAAAGCAGGACACTGCAGAGCCTCAGCTTTGAGCAGAGCAGACCCAAACCACGCCACAGATCCAGACTTCCTGGGGAATGAGCTCCAGACTCAGATGTGGGGAGCTACATACWCCAAGAGATAGGATTGTTCTCCAGAAGCAGCTTCTCCACAGCTGTCCCCAACAGGGGCTTCTCTTTCCAGTGTTCGGTATGGACACAGTGTTGGATCTTCTGAGATGGCCACTCCACTCTGCCCTGGTGGACACCTCCCACTAGATCAGGTTGCTCAGGACCTCATCCAACCTGGCCTTGAACACTTCCAGGGATGGGGCATCCACAACTTCCCTGGGCAACAAGATGTCAGGGGACATTGCATCTAACAGCAGGATCAAGGTGTGAACCTTTAGTTGTGAGGACGGCAATTCTTTTTGAAGGTCCTGACTGAGAAAGYTGGGACAGACACTGGGAAGGAGCAGAGCTGTGAACACTGTGTGAGACCAGTACAGAGCCCTGAACACATTTATTAAGTGAAGCAGCAGAGGAGCAGAGAGGAGGTGGAAGTCTAATGTGACATTACACAGGAAACTCCTCCTGCACTGGAACCTGAGGGGCAGAACGCCTGGGACCTCACTGCTTCCTGACAACACGTTGCTTTGGGGTAACCATGACCCTACACAGGAGGAGGGGCTGCTGAAGGACCCAGAGGGCTGAGGGTTTGCATGACCTCTCTGGCCCCCACTGTCCCTGCTGCTTCCGCACAGGAGCTGGAATGAAATGTCAAGTTGTTCTTTAGAGCTTAGCAGCAATGAGGTGCTGTGACTGTTATTGCAGAGAGCTTTGCTTATTGTTGCTTTGTAAATGAGTTCTTTTAATCAAAGCATTCCTTACCMAAGAACAATTCTTGGAAGCAAAAGTACAAGTGGATGAGAGGGCTCTGCTCTCCKGCGGCACACACGTCCCTCTGTCCCTCAGCACAGCTCACACCAGYGAGCAAGGGAGGGGCAGGTTCCTGCTCCTTACTCCTCAGGAGGGCAAGGGATGCCCAACGCCACCTTGGGTCTGCCACTTCCCATCCTGCAGGTGCCCAACCACCCTCGGGAATAGGTCTGGCACAGTCAAACATGCACTTCAAACACATCCCCTTCCTGGAGAAGGGATAGCTGGAACTCTCTGCTTAGGACAACGTGTTCAGGGATATCAAAGCCCCAGGCTGTGGGCAATGCTGAACTTCCATTTCCTCCTGTAAGTAGGGCTGTGCTCACGCAAACACACTATTTTTTGTTAGTCAAAGTGAAGAAGCAATTCTCACAGAAGGGTGGGAGATGAAGAGTGTATGGCTTTACACTGAATCAGATATTTCATACAGAAGACTTCATTCTTTTTTTAGCCCCATAGGAAGAAAAGAAATGAAGAAATGAAGTGGTCTCACAGAACTGGGGCAGGAGAAAAAATCCTGATCCCAGCATATGCTCTGCAGTTAGTCAGGATGTGGGCAGACTCAGCTCCCTCCTGTGCCCAAAGGAGTTGGAAGCAGCACATGTCTGGGATGGGCAGGGCACACCAGGCCGCTCCACCCCTCCCATTTCGATGGCCCTCCAGCTTCCATGAGTGCCAGAATGTTCACTGTCCCAGGAGCTGGGGCTGCATCCCAGAGCGTGTTCTCCAGCAGCAGGCAGGGAGTGGGTCTGCCCTYGTGCCCAGGAAAGGATCTGGAAATGGTAGGAAGCAGACAGGCTCAATACCCCCTCTGCTATTCCACTGGCTGCCTTTAAGGCCTTTTTGGCTGTGTTCAGGAAATTCCTCCCCTGTGGGAACATCATGAGACAGCCCTGTGCACCATTTAGGAAAGGTCCTGATCCAAGGAACTTGCTGATGGAGGAGGGAAGGAAAGCACCTGCACAGCTCTCCCCTTCTCCCTGCTGAGTGCAGGGAGGGACCGAGGTGCTCAGCAAAAGGCCACATTACTGCTCAGAGTTCTCACTCCCCAGCCCAGCTGGAGCCAGACCAGCCCTGGTCATGCAGACTTGCACCTTGTGCACTACAAAGTCACCTCATCCGGGGGACAGCTCCTCAAGCCTCTCTGCCGAGGACCCCAACAAGAGCTACCATCTACAAAGGACTGAGGAGCAACCCAGACACTTGGCAGTGCTGATCCCTCAGCTCCCCATCAGGCAGAGGGACAGGACTCCACACTGAGCACAACCGGGTGAGGAAATCAGGCGTCCTTTGGCCATCACAGGGAGCTCACTCTGTTTGCTCCAGTCTCTCTCAGCCACCTTCCTTCCCTCTTGCTCTGTATTTACAGCAATAAATCATTTAATTAATCAGCCTGAAAGGGGAAATAGAAACCCCATGCAGGCAATGGATTTCTAGGGACAGAAACCCAAATCAATTCCTGGAGCTCACCATTCATTCATCTCCATTAGCAAATGCCTTTGCTGCCGTTGCAGGCCCTGGCCCCCAGGTGCAGTGCCTGCAGGAGTCACGCAGGGCATTTGACAAAGTCCCACTTTCTACCACCTCAGGAGCAAGAAGACAACAGAGCTCACCAGTTTCCACGTTACCCTGTGCAAGCCTGACCTCTGAGCTACTGGGTACCACGGGGCACGTTCACCTCACCTGAGGGACACAGCAGTGAGCTYATGGCTTGGTCCCTACAGCTGAACTGGGGAGAGCTGGGGCTGAGCTCACAAGAAACTTTCACACCCTGGAGATACGAGAGAGAGCGAAGACAAACCTCCATGGGCAAACTCGGGGYGTGTGTGTAAGTCCACCATGGTATTGCAAAAATTGACAGCACATTAAACAAAACAAAGGTATTCAACCTGCCAAGGACTCTGGCTCCTGTGCCCTGGTTGACTGCTGCTGGTACCAAGTTCTTCCAGCTCCAGTCTTAACTCCTTATTTCTTTATTCTCTAAGTACCTGATAACTATACAAGTCCTTCYTCATTCCATCCAAACTCCTAGGAGCCTTTTTCCTCTCTGATTTTTATTTCTGCTCTGTATTTTGCCTTTGTGCAATGCATCCTGTCTTCTGTATTTGCCTTCTGGCTGAAACACTTAGTGAGCTGAGGCTTCCCCCTCCAAAGACTTTCCCATCCTCCTGGAAAGCTTGCAGAAGTGCTGAGGCTGCAGGCCGTGTTCCTCCCAGGAAGATGCATGGAGCAGGTGGGGGTGCTGTCCTGGGACCGTGGGCTCCTCTCAGGTTAATTTGTGAAATTACCTTCGGACTCAGCAGCTGCGGTGGCTGTGAGTACTGCAAGGGAGAAGGAAAATGCTGACGGGAACAGCTGCCTCTGTGATTTATAAGCCCTACAAGAACATCTAGTTAGCTCTGGAGAGACCTGCATATGGAGRGGGAGTTTCTTGTGAATGACCTTCTTTTAGAAAAGGTACCAGGCACAGGTTTGAGGGGAAATTGAAAAAGACTCCCTSAAAGGTGAGAATTTCATCTTCCTTTTCCCTGTCTACACATGAAACCCCTCCCTGCCATAAGGAATGATGATGAAGTGCTGATCCAATTTTCCTAATCCCTTTTCCTTTCAGGGAGAGGCTCCTCTTCTGTAAGACACTGTCCAGCCACCTCTAAGGTCTGTGAAGGTGCTTTTCACYGTCCCAGCACCTCAGCCTGACTTTGTCTGGGAACTTTGCGTAGTGGCAAGTAGGATAATGTGTGTGCAAATATGTAGGGTGGTGAGGTGATGGTGAAACATCCTCTTCTGTTTTATCAGAGAATCCCAGAATGGTTTGGGTTGGAAGGGACCTTAGAGATCCTCCTGTTCCACCCCTGCCATGGGCAGGGACACCTTCCACTATCCCAGGCTGCTCCAAGCCCYGTCCAACCTGGCCTTGGACACTTCCAGGGATGGGGCAGCCACAGCTTCTYTGGGCAACCTGTGCCAGGGCCTCCRCACCTTCACAGAGAGGAATTTCTGCCAGTTTAAAGTTTAAAGCCATTATCCTTCCTGACACCCTCCTGTGGACATCCTTTTCATACAATTAGGGTGACCAAGGGTGCACAACAGCTTCTGCCAGTGCAGCACTCACATTGCCATAATGGGTGTTGGGAGTTTCTCCCTCATTTGCACAGCAGATATCTCATCCTGCCCTCAAGCATTCCAATGCTTCCCCCTACTCCAGCTCTACCAGTAAATAGTGTTGTCTCATAGGGCTGACAATCCTATCTTCTCTTTCTGAACCATCACCAGAGAAGGACCAAACTCTTCCCTGCAGCAGGAACACTTGTACATTCAACATCAAGACCACAAACGCTCTGATTTTGCCACACTCCAGAGGAATAAGATCTGCACCAGGGGATCTGCAGASCTGAACTCTGTATTTCTGTTTTTCTTGTTTATACCATTCTGGGGTGGYGACTCTTGCCCTGCTCACGCACGTCCTGGGGCACTCACGTGCTGCTGAGTGTGAATCACCATCGCTGTTTCATAACGTGAAGCCAGGTGGAAACTTTATCCAACAGAAACATAAAACTGAGCAGTCCTGTACTTCTGTGCCATCCTTGCTGATACTGCATTAATTATGCTTTTCTCTTTGTCCAGCAAAGCTGATCAGAAACACTGTTGTGAGAGAGTCCAAGAGGAGAAAGTTCTATTCTCCTGTGGGGATTCGGGGGTGGACACAAATTTATGCTGCAGGGAAAGGGACCTYAGGAGGTTCTGCACTGGATGCAGAAATACTGTTAGACACAAATATTCAATAATCATGAGTTATTTGCCTTTCTGCTTCTCCAAAATCTTGTTTTCGACTTGAAACCTATTACCTCAGTAATAATCATTTAATGACAGATTCCTTTAATTTATCTTCTGGTAGCAGGCTCCAGCAGTCACATTTATGAGAGCTTGTCTCCATGACAGAAACTTACTTTTTGTTTTTAAATGCAAACACAGCCCTGGATGTATTCCCATGAATCTAAGAACATGTTGTTGTTGTTGTGKTTTTTTTTAAGAAAGACTTAGAACTAGGCTCATGATTAATTCACCAAATTAAATTAAACCAGTTGGCAACTCCGCTTCAAAGTTGGCTCRTTTTCACCCATCTGACTTCAAAATGGCAGAATGGATTTCGCTCAAAGTTTGGAATAAAAAAAACCCCAAAACTTGCCTTGGGAAAAGGAACAGCAAGCAGGAATAAAGATACGAAATAATAATAGCATTTGTGTATCCTGCTTGGTCTTCCAGTGTCGAGCAGGAGATCCCCCTCGCCAGCAGGTGCCCGGCAGGCGGGGGATGGCTTTGCCGGCCCGCGGTGATGTGCCGGTGCRGAACAGAACTGCCCCGGCGGTTCCTGCCCCAGCGGGAGCGAGGGCAGCGCTGCCCAGCCCTGCCTGCCCCGTCCCGAGCAGCAGCCCCACCCGTCCCTGCAGCGCAAGCTTTCGGCTCCCGTCTCACCGAGCCCGGCAGCGGCTCCCGCCGCGGCTCCCCATGGCAACGGGCAGAGGGATCCAGCTGAAAATGCGCTCGTCATCCCCGCAAACCCCCGGAGCGAGAGAACGCAGCGAGGGCGTGGGCGGCTGAGGACGGAGCTGCCCGGCGGGGGGGGACGCGGAGCCTGGCCCGTTCCGGCGGCGCTGCCGGGAGCTCTGCATCCCAGCGCAGCCCCACAGCTCTGCCCCAGCGCTTGTGCCGCGGGCCTTTCACACGCGGGGCATGAGAACAGCCCCTGTTCTCGTCGGGTGTCTCAGATAAGGGGTTATCTGCCTTATCTACTGGTGCTGCTTCCTCTTTCAGTGACTGGCACTTCCCAATTGTTCCTGCATGGTTACCTGGCAGCACATCCACCTCGGAGGGTGCTGCGGATGAACTCCTCTGTTGTCACACGAGTGCAAGGACAGGGGAAAGGGATGGGTGGATCTTTTTTCCATGGAGTACAAGATACAGGCTGAAGTCAGACCCTTGACGCGGTATAATGAGCTTTAGGGAGCTCTTCTAAATCCTGGTCTAGGACCTGCCCAGTAAATACACAACACAAATGAGAGTGATATTTCACATATAGGCTACAGAGGTGAAGTTTTGATCCTAAAGCTGGGATGATCATACAAGACCACTGCCCATAAGAGCTTACATAAACCMCATTTTTAACCAGGAACTTCTCTGAAGATTATTTTTCCAGTTACAGACCTTGCTATAATAATTTGTGCCTTCATTATTGCAAGGCCAGACTTCTGCACTGTGCTTGGTGTGGTGACAAGACTTAACCAACCCCACTTAGCAAGGCTGGTGCAGACCCTCATGCRGTGCTTGCCAGCAACATCTGGTGCTGAGTTGCTTGACCCTGAGCACATCAACTTCCCAGTGGTTTGTATGAAGCAGGTTTTACAGTTTGGGGTTGCTTGGGCCAAGTAGCCCCTGTTTTGGAAGCAAYAGGTCTTCAGTTTGATGGAGAAGGAGCCTTGCTCCCTTCAGCACACACACCCTGGGATGCTGAGAGTGTTTGGAGCCACTTGCCCAAACAGACCCCGGAGCCGTGGGAAAGCCCTGCCTTCCTGCACAGCCTTTGGGTGTGAGAAAGGGAATATCAGAGCTGGCTTCTGGAAGGGGATGTGGGCTCTGTCCAGGCTGTTTGTGACTGCACAGCTCTGCTTGGGGGAAAAGTCCACGAGAGGGATTGGAGGTGAAATCCTCTGGCTGATCCCGCATTTCCCCGGCGCTGGCAGGAACGCAGGGAACAGTTGGTATTTAAACTGCTGACACAGTGCCCGTGGAGGCAGCTGCTCCAGCACCACCCTCCTCTGGAGAGGGTCATTGGCTGGGGCAAAGCTGCGTGGTCCAAGCAGCACGAAGTGCTGAGGCTGCCCCAAAGCAGGCACTGGTGCTGCAGCTTGGTCGAGTTGGCGACTTCTGCTCTCCAGACTGACAGTGACTTCCAAGGGCTTTGCAGCACAGTCTGGTAGATGAGGCTTCACAAGACAACTGGCTGGATAACGTTYGTAGTTCTTTTTTTTTCCCTTCAAAAATCTGCATTTTGTGAGAAAACTGTAAAAAAAGTTGTGGTGATTCAAATGAAATGCTCTTCAGCTGCATTGAGATAACAGACTTCATTTCATTTCAGTTTTAGTATCATTTTTCCTCTCAATTTTTCTTTTTCTGAATTTCCCTCCTCCTGCCTTTGCCTGCCTGAAATCAGACAATGAAAATTGTGTTGATACAGATAAAAACATAATTTATTCTTGAAGACAAAATGCCCTGAAGGCATATCAACAAAAACTAAAATCTTTTTGACATTGACGATTTCACATGCATTAAAGATATCAGTTTTAAATTTCCAAAAGAACTTTTTTTTTCCTTTTTAGAATCTCTACTCTCTCCCATATTGAAGAGGCTTTATATTTGCTTTAATGCATGATAGCTGGCAGAGCAATGCACTAAACTCTGCCTTGTTGCCACCTCCCAAACTTTTGAAGGTTGATCTGCAGTGCCATTTCCTGCAAATAGAGTTAGGAGGGTTTGTACTGATATTCTTCCGTGCTGCTAYACAAAGTGATCTTGAGGATTTCTTCTTTCCAGCAGTAAGAGAATTTCCAGGATAAACCAATCTGAATCTGCTTTAATGTTTTTGCAATCTTTGCACATCACTTTGRATGTTATTATTGTGCAGCTTAAATGCCCAAACCATTGAAAAGTCAGAGCAACCTGGACACTTTAATCACTTAAGRACTTGTGAAAAGGTGGAGCTCTATCATTATTTGAATATTCAATAAATTTACTAGCACCATTAATGATAATTAATAATTGCCTTTTACTCTTTCTGTTGGGGAGCAAAGTSTCTTTAGCTTTCATCTCTGATTCTGGGGAAGATGAGATCCTCAAGAGTTTGGATACCCAAGACTGAGGACCAGATGTTCAGCTGCCCTGTTAGGTTTCAAAAAACTCCAGCTTTAAGCAAATATGAAGTCAGCKCTTCGCACTGATCCCATATTTGCTTAAAGCTGAAGTCTTCCACGGGAGGAGGAGGCAAGAAGAGAGGGCAGGGATGCTCCCAGGGCTTTCCCACTGCTGGGGCTGTCACTGCAGCCTCTGAGCTCAGCAGGGCTTCAGGGCTTTTGGAGACGAGAGCTGTCCTAGTGGCTGGTGAGGAGAGCTAGAAGTTTAATTGTCATATTTGAAGAAGATGAGAAAATGGTTTTGTTTTATATTATATATAGATTTCAGTGAAAAAAAGAATCTAAAGACAAAAAGAAGAAACGTTCCTCCCCCATTACCTGCCAAATCCCACAGAGTTGGTTTGCTGAGCGGGTGGTGACTTCAGCCAGTGGCGGAGAGGGGAACAAGGACTGGATTTTACACGTTGAGTGCTGAAGTTCACAGTATTATTTTTCCCCTGACTTTTCCTCCTAGCACCCACACTGACCCCACTGGCAGCAGGTCCCGGCTGAGAAGGGTTTCAGACACCTCAGTGCCTGGCTGGAGCGCCTCAGGCAGCGTAACTACTCCTGTGTGCCTGCCTGGGTGTGGGGGGACAGCACCTCTCTGCCTCAGGRATGCAAGGATGGGCCCATCAGCAGCAAGAACACTCCCAGCATCCCACCCGCACCCCTGTACTACTCACTTTCCCTGTCATTTTTAATCCTTAGATTTCTGCTCACAGTGTGGAGCCACAGGCGTGTGGAGCAGACCAAGCCTGGAGAATGGAGCCTGGATGAGGAAGGGACACCCAGTGCAGCTCCAGCCGGGGGGTGGTAACGTCACCTCGCACTGCAGGGAAGTGAGGATCCAAGGCCAGCTCCCTCCTTTTACTGCCATCATCACTGACCACTCACCCCACCCCCCTGCCAGCGTCCCCCATGTCCCCACAGTCCCTCAGTGGGTCACACATCAGCTCAAYGCTCCCCTGGCAGGACAGGCAGCCTGGATTGCACATCCAAAGACCTCTAGATGGGCTTTTAAACTTTTGAAAATAAATTTGGGAGCTGAAGTCAGTCTCTGATCATTAAATACCTCAATACCTTGCTGTAAGTGCATCAGTCCTTTCTGAGAATGGTCCTGTCTGATTCACTTTTGTTTAGCATGGCAAAGCCTAGGAGGGCTTGAGTGTTTCACTTGCTTTTGGAAAGAGGACAGAAGAGCCCTCGAAAATGTAATCTCTGATCTTTGTTCCTCCAAGTTAGGGTAAGTCACTCACCTTTCGGTGGAAAAATAAGACTGGGAATTTATTCTGATTTTCCCCTCTGCTCTAGGCAGTGTCCCAGAGCTTGTGCATATTCCAGCTCTTGGCTCAACCCAGCAGAACACTTGGACATGCAGAAAACTTTGCTTGGGTCTTAGCAAAGTCCTTTGGCCACACATTTCAAATGGCATTAATACAGTCGTGTTTAAAGTTCAGGACAAGTTTGAGTCCTCTCTGTGGCAAGGTACAGACAGTGCCTTGAAAATGGAAACGCAGAACATTCAAAGCAGCAGAGAAGGAGTTGATTGTTTCACCTGTAAAGGCTGTATTTTATAAGTGTTACTTTTGTTCTGGGTAGGAAAAAAAAGCGCAAACCCAAAAGCCCAAGAAAGATTCCTAACCAATTAATAATCAACAGTGTTCAAGTACATTTATGTCCACATACAGCATTTGTTAAAAAAGAAATAATTTTTTTGTGTTTTAACACCTTTTTTCAAAAAAAAAAAAAGAGAGAGAGAGAATAAATTAATGTACACATTACATTATTTTGGCACTGGTATGGACCATTTTTAAAAACATTTGCTGTTAGTATTTATAATGTTTGTACAAAATTGTAAACTATTTTCAAGTTTGTTGTTTTTCACTTTTGTTCATYGTCACCTTTCAAAAACTGTCACTACAGGAACGAAAACACCCAAACAAAACCCCAGAAGAAAATCAAGGCAACTCTCCTTGCCCCCCCCCTTCCCCCTGCCCTCCTGCCCGCTCTGCCCAGAAGAAGGTGAAGGAGACAGTTTTTGAAAGCACCTGGCAGCGATGGGTGAGCACGTCCTTCCCGCAGCCCYCCCGGCTGCCCCGGGCTCGGGCACCGCTCCCACGGACACGGCAGCAAGTGCCACCCACCAGTCACACCTTCCCACCTCTAGAGTAGACAAAGATGGCTCTTTAGGTCATTTTATTTTATTTCTTTTTTGGTTTTTTCCCTTTTTTTTGTTGTTTTATCTTTTTTTTTTTTTACAAAAATTTCTACATCTAAATCACTTTGCTAGAAACATTATTTTTCTTTCCTTTTTTTTTTACATTAGATAAAGCAGAATCTGCTTTTGTGAAAAAAGACAAGGATCAAGGTCTTATTTCATGCAGAAAATGCAAATTAAAGATCATAAAAATGGGTGGTTGGTTCTGGTTTTGTTTTTTTTTTTGTTTTTTTTTTTTTTCTTTCTTTTTGTTTTTTTTTTTATAACGCTGTACAGGATGCAACGCAGCCGCTCCGAGTATGTTCAGATGGTTCACAGCACAGTCCCTTCCACAGCACACCTTGGCACTGACACTGATCTTCCTGTGCTCCTGGCACTGCTGTTCAGCTGTTTGAATTTCAGGCCACATCAACTGTCCCCACTCAGAGAAGACGCCGCGGCTTCTTGTTCTTTGAGAGGAAGAGGGATGGGCGCAGCTTGAGAGGGCGAACCACTGGCATAGATGGGATGGATTTTCCTGGGAAGGATGCCCCAGCCTTGCTTTCACATCCCCGTAGTGACACACCATGAAAGGGCCTTTGCCCTTCAGGAGCCGCGTTCTCTCGTGAAAGGGGATGTGATTTCACACACGGACACAATATTATGACATGCCAGGCAATAGAAAAAAACAAAATAAAATAACCCACACCACAGACTGGACAAGAGTCCTGCCACCAGGGTCGTGTGTGCCTGCCGGCAGATGGGATATTTCTGGGTGACTCCTGAGGCTTTCCTTTGTCCTCAGTTTTTCCATTTCCTTCTCTAGCACCTAGCTACTCMTCTTTCCAGATATTAGAAACTCTTCTCTGTGACAGCTGCTGAGTCTTTCTAGGGGTTTGCTCACTCAGAGTCTTCCCTTTTGGCCTGCCAAGCACATTGGCCCCAGCCCAGTGAAGCTGTCAGATCCAGGCAAGGTTTTAGGGAGATGTGCACTCATCAGGTCTGCTRCTGTGCTCAGACTTGAGCAAGACGTGGGGCTTTGCTGCACTGGGACACTGGGGGTTTAATCTCTGCTTTGCCCACCCCCTTCTTGCTTCAGTGCAACTGAAATGGGAGAGGGAAAGGTTGCCAATCCCCTTGCTAACCTTCCTAGCCTTGGCAGGGGCTGAAACTCAGGGATTTCTGCCCAGTCTCTGCTTGTGACAGGCTCTGGGACACATCTTCCTTCTCTCTGCCTCAAAAATCAAGAGGCACRAGGGTGACAAGATCTCTGACAAAAGCCTGAAAGCTGCACTAGCAAAAGACATATTCCTGTTCAAAACACCCACCCTGGGTCCCCACATGTCCCTGAGGCAGGTAGCACAGTGGTCCCCAGAACTCCAGGTTCTGTGGGACACTGTCTCTGGAGAAAAGAGGTTAATTATCACCACTTAGGCCAGCAGCAGCTCTCTCRCGAGCTGCACGTCCTCTTTGGGCTCCCACCTGACATGTCATGATATTGTGCAATGTTTGCCTGCTGCACTCACCACTGAGACCCTCTGGCCTTGCTGGGAGCAGCCACGGCCTTGGGGCTGCAGCAGCACAGGCTCCACAGCCCTGGGCACAGCCAGGGCGTGGTGGTGAGAAAGAAAAGCCCAACCAAATGCACCATCCCCTACAGGGGAAATTAAAGACAGAGTCAAGTCAAGMAGGTTCGTCCCAGTGTGGAGCAGAGCATCTGTCAGTGGAGAGGCAGGGCCAGCTCCTTGCTCTGCAGGTGAGAGATCAGCCACAGGGAGAAAAGCCTCTGCTAACCTGGGACAGGCTGGTCCCGATGCTGGACACCCGGCCATTGCCCTTTGTCTGAGCCCGCAAGAGGCATCAGCATCACACCAAAGGGAATCCCAGTTTCTTTCCCTGCTGGCCTGGCCTCTCCCAGGCCATGGTGCCCAAACCCTCCCAGCAGGGTCAGCAGCACCAGGGCTGTCTGTGCAGCTGGGCACCACCAGCCACATGATGGCACAGCCAGCAAAGCACACTGGGGGCAAGGCATGGCCAGAAGGCTGAGAAAGACAAGGAGAAGGTCTTTGGCCCTCATGCCTGGACATTGTCCATCAGATACCCAGCAAAGTCTCCCWAAAAGACCTGGACCCAGCATCCAACCAAGTATAACAATTAACTCTGGTGCTTCCTGCACCACTGAGAGGTGGGAGGCATTAGGCTTCACAGAAGGCAAACCAATACTGATCTACTGTTTAAAACACATACTGGAAGAGAAATTACCATCCCCTTGGAAAAAATAACATTACTCACCGCTATACTGTTTCATCCTTTCTGGGGGAAAAGTCTGCCAGCATAAATGCCAAGCTCAGCCTGTGCAAAGGATAAAATGTGCACTCCCGGATCATAACTGGGTCTATCACATCTCCTCCCCTCCCTTTGTCACACACATATTCAAWGTTACTCGGTGAGTGCTCTCTGCCCGTGGCACCAGCAAGGTCTGGCTGTCTCAGGTGGGAGCAGAGCCCACGGCACGGCGCTGAGCAGGGGAGCTCTGGGATGCTCTGGGTCCATTGTCTCCAGGGGCTGTGGTGACAGTCCCAGATTCCTGGAGCAAGGGAGTGCGTTTGGTTCCAGAGGATGATGCAGTGCAGGAGCTCGGCTCACACCACTCGCCTTTGTTTTGTCTCAGCAAAGCACCTGCCCTCAGTTACCCACCAGTCCTCGTGGCCTGGTCATCAGCATAAAGGGCTGAGTAGGGGCTCTGGGTCTGCCTCGCACTGAAGCCCTCCAGCTGCAGTGGAGGGAAGCCCTTCTGCTGAAGAATGGCCTTTCCTAAGAGGATTGAGACTTCCCTTAGGTCTGCCTTGCACATAAAGTGTTGGTTTAGTTTTTTCCTTTTAGTCCTGCTGCAATAACACAAACAGTAGGACATCTATTGGCCCTGCTGCAGAGAGAAGCCACACTTCTGCCCCATGGAGGTGAGACTGTCCTCTGCTTTTCCAAAGCATTAAACAMAAGACAGACAATTTCTCATCTTGCCTTTCACCCAGGATTGTGACACAGAGGGTTAGCCACGTCTCAGACCCACCACCATCATCACCCTTGACATTCCCCATCACTCATTTCTGCTAACATGGAAACCTCAGTTCAAATTCAATCAGTGCCCTACACTTGAGCCCACTCATTTGTACTTCTGACCYTCTGTACTTCTGCTGAAGAATTTGTCTCTGCAAGGACAATGGCCACTAACAGATAACTAAGCTTAACACAAAGTCCCTGTTTGCACTCTTCCATATTCATCCTTCACAGACAGCCAYGAACCCACAGGTAAGGTTATATTGAATTGCAAAGGGCCTTAAGAGAAATCTTTTCACATGGAGGGCTTGCTTTSTACCTCTTGTGAGCACATGGCCACTTCCTAACACTTGTCACCCCAGACTAAGACACAGGRAGGAAGCCACAGCATTCACAAAAGCTTCTCAAAGACAGTTCAGGCTCTCACTGCCTTTCCTCCATCTGCATTACCCCATTTACCCAAGTGATGGCTGATACCATCCTCCGCTCCTCGCTACGTCCCCAGTAAGGCATAATGCAGGTCGGCTCTGGGAAGGGACCGTGTGCACCAGAGTTTGGGATTGAACACAGCCTCCTCCCGCTGGCCTCAGGGGTGGTGGGGTCAAACACTGAGAAGTTACTTACATACCAGCACTCCACCTCTACTGCCCACCTCTTCTCTCCTGTGCTCGGAGGTGGATCAGGGAGCCAGCCCCAAGGTCACCATCCCAGCACCTCTGTGCAGGCACAGGCACAGGTCTGCCCTCCAATCCTGTGGGAAAAGTCTGGGGAAATGGTTATAGCAGCCTGAAGGACAGTGCTTCTTTATTATACTTGTCACCTTTCAGCTGTTCTTTACTTCCAAATGTACAGAACCATTTTTATTTGGTTTACATCAAGACATTAGAAATCAAACATCTTTTTTGTTTTTCTTAAAAAAAAAAAAAAGAACAAAAGGAAATGAAAAATAAACCCCAACACTATATACATCTTCTCTTCCCCAGTCTCTGCTTCCCCCTCCCACCCCTCCACCCTCCCTCCCAGCATCTGCGTTAGGTCCTGCTTCCAACACATTGGCTTCACATCTCTCACCCAACCCACGCCCCCAACCCAATTTCCATGTCTACAGTAAAGACATCCCACCCTGCTTGGTAAGCCCAGTCTCCTGCCCAAGAAAGCATTTGGTAACCAGCAGGACGTTTCTTGCCTCGTCGTCTCTGCTCTCTGACGCCAGGGCAGAGCTCAGCCGTGCCCCAGCCTGGCACAGCCCTCACCCCCCTGCACATCCCAGCCCAGCTCCTGCAGCTTTGTCTGGGTGCGACTGTCCCTGCCTCTGGGGCTGAGCCGTGCACCCCGAGTCTCCCTCTTTTCCCGTTCCTGACCTCCTTGTCTCCCAGAGAGCAGTCTCTGCCCACCGGGGACTGCTGCCATGACTGGGCTTCCTGGAGTGCTGCCTGCAGCTGCACCCAGCCTGTCTGACTCAGGGATGTCCCCAGGTTTCAGTGCACCAGTCCCTTCAAACCTGTTGTATTGCACATCTGTGTTCAAAAGCTCTCTCCTGTTTACTCTGCTTCTGCAGTTACAGCTCTCCCGCACCAACCACCTTTTCCTCAACCCCTCCTCTCCATCAGGATTTCAGTAACCACCTTCCCTAAAGCCACTGTCCTTTGGTCTGCAGCTCCAGAGGCTTTCCTTCTGTCTGAAAACAGCTCAGAGATTTAACCCYCTTCCTGCTCCCCACAAGAAAGAAAACAAAACCGACTCCCTTCCCCACCCCTTATCTCCTCCTGCCAGAGCCTCTGGAGCTGATCTGGTCAAACAGACTGGCCAGATCCGTTCCCTTCCTGGCTCTGTTTCTGGGAAGTGGATGTGCTGTCCGTTGGACAGAGGAAGTGCCAAGCCTTGGCAGGTTCCCTACTTATCTGCAAGACATAAGCTGCTGGCATGGAGTCAGATGTGCATGCAAGAAAGTTGGATGCCAGTTAAACCCTACAGTCCTGTTTGTTTCATGCACTGTGAACTTATCCTATATACACTACTGGCTGGTTTATGCTCGAAGACATGAATATAAAGGTCTACATTTTCCTTCTACCTTAGTAACCAAAGCTTTGCCTTCAMCCATGGAATAGCAGGGGTTTGCTAGCAGGGCTCTTGTTTGCCTCTTTTTCTCTCGTTGTCTTTTCATTTCTCAACACTCAAGGCGAAGGGGGGATGGGAAGGGGACAGACAGAATTACAGTCCCAAGGTCCTAGTCACTAAAGGTCCCTGAGTGACAGCTCTGTACAGTATCAGAAAATGAAGCAATAGAGTTGTGTTGGCCATGTATATCCTGAGAGAGATTTCATTCCTATTTCTGCTCTTCCTTCTCCTCTTTCACATGCCTTCCCTAGGCATGGAAAAGGTGCAAAACATTCTCCCCCAGCCCAGCTCCCTCAGGCAGCCTGGCGTGTCCCTCATGTTCGAGTTACGGTCTCTGCAGAGAACCACGACCCAGCAAGCAGCCATCCTGCCCCAGGCTGCCAGCAGAGCGAGCCCTGAGCACTGCCCTCTGCCCCACTGCAGCAACAGGCAGACACAGCTCCACTTCGGAAAAGCACTCACACTCCTTCCTCCCCCTTTCCCCACTGCTCTCCCTTTGTGAAGAAAAGGAGGCCAGCGGTGGGCAGGCAGGATGCAGCTTGGAAATCCCCTCCACCTTTCCAGCAACACTCATGCTTATGATGGCTTGAAACCTCTGAGCCTTGAGCATCATTAAAATGCCTTTAATTTCATTTCACTATCTCCTTTCTGGATCGCTGGACCTCAAAACAAGACATGGTTGTGCGGCCTTCCTCAGGCGTGGGCGCAGCCAGCTGTGAGGGGGACACGGAGGTGCCACTCCGGTTTGGGAGGAGGGCRTTTCTGAAGGGCTTCAGCATCCTTCCCTCACCCTGCACCAGGACACATTTTCTGTTACTCATCCCAGGACACTCTGTTGTTCTCCAGCACCCTGCCCCTTCATCAGCAGTTGTGAGGCAGTTCCTGAACTGTGGAAAGTCCTGACTGCACACTCTTTGGCAAAGATTATTGTGTCGGACCAAACGGTCCAGAAGTCTGGATATACTGACTCTGTGAAGTACCACTGAGCTGGTAACACCAAGTTAGAAACATTCAAAGAGAGAGACTAGGGTGACTCCTGGTAAGAAGGAACCCAGCCACCAGAGAACCGAGGCCGTGCGAAGGAGTCCGGCTCCCAGTCCCCGTGGGTGGAGAAATCAGCTAAGCAGTGCCTGTTCCCTGGAAAGCTTTTGGATTGTCACTGGGCTCAATCTCTGATTGAAGCCCCAAATATTAAATGCAGCCCCCCTGTTCCACAGTTTCTGGGGGCTGTACCTGCAGGGCACTGCTCGGTCAGGACGCCACCCCGTGCGGGGCTCAGCACCCGAGAAGCAACGAGCATCAGTGGGGTTTGCATCGTCTGTGTGCTGCTGCCCCTGCCAGCCTTTGGAGCCAGCTGGGAGAGCTCAGGTGCCCAACCTGTGCCACACATTTGTCAGCTTTTACTACAACTATCAGATTACTGGAGTTCCTGAGTCATCTCTCTCAGCTCCAGAATCTCTCATCACACAGCCATTTGTTTTCCCTCCCATCTTAACAGGCTTCTTATAACTGCCTCTTTTTCTCCCCACTTTTATTATTCTGACTACCCTTTACATTGCAATCACATATATAAAGGGTGAGTGTTTAGATATTTTATTTAATCATCAGCCATCTGGTTAGACTCCCCTGCAATCTGGCCCTGCTGATAGGTAGTCTCCACGTGGGAACTGCAGCCATGACATGCATTTATCCACTGACATTATACTGCTGATGTCATAAACCACAACTTTACGACTTCCATTAAAACATTTCAAAGATATTTCTGAATAGAATTGCCCCAGAAAGCATAACTTTCTCCACTGGCCAAGCTTTAACTTCCTGCATATCAGGTAGACAGAACTACCTGGCCCAGCCTCCAGTCACTATCCAGACTCTTATTCCTATACAGACCCATATGGACCATGAACTGCAGCAATACTGGGAAACCCACGACCAACAGCACTGCTCTTGAACGGGGGCACCAGCAGCACACTGCTCTGCAGGGCAGGGGCAATCTGAGTCTGGTTTAACAATTGTGCTAAAACCTTGGGGAGCCCAGGGAGGCCTGGACTGAACATGTGGATGCATGGACATGAGAGAGGGAGGCAGAGCTGGGGTGATGGGGAAGGGGATGCTCTACTCTTATGCTTCGGATTCCAGATAAGACACATTACTAATATAAAAATAACAATACTTATTACTCTGATGAGGCCTGATCCTGCTTCATCCAAGTCAAGGCAAAACTTTCCATGACTTCAGTGTTATGAGGTCAGGCCTGCAGTGATTCATGTTTTCATACATCTGTACAGACATAAATTAGTGAATGAAAGATGTGCATTAGGTTCATCTGTCATCTGAAAAACAGGAGTTTCCCTGGTCTCAGAGATCACTCTGCTCTCCCAAGCAATGGGTATCAAGGGAAAGGGAAGAGAATGCTAGCAGGAAAATAAAGGGATGGTTGCATAAAGGGCAATGTGAATGTCTGTGGGTCTGGCAGGAAAAAACTCCATCAGGTAAGAACAAGGTTCTCATCATTACTCCAGGAATGGCAGAATGACCCTAGGGTTTAAGTTTTGCACTTGTGAATTTAATATTTTCATGGCTTTTATTAATATTATAAGGGAGATTATCAATCATCAGTGATTGCCAAAGCGGCCAATAATTCAGTGATTTTCCTGAAAGTCACTGGCTCCTTTGGAAAAAGCTGACCTTGCTGTCCAAGGCCAAGTTATCCTTTTGTACCTTCCTAGYGAATGCCTGCGGATGGAAGCTGCTGGAGACTGAGGGACTGCCACAAGCACCAAGCTCAGCATTTTCATTGCAGCCTTCACCCTGCCCAGTCTTTGAGGACCATCATCTTCCAGCGGGATGATGCTCCATGGAAATCTACTGCATCCCTCAGCTACATATCCTGCAAGGAAGTGCACAGGGTGCTTTCCTCCGCGCTCTGCGTGTCTTAACAGACACAGAGCAAGGCCTGGTAGAAGCAGTACAGATCAGAGGTTGCCAGCCCACCATTTGCTCCTGAACTTCTTAGGAAAGGGGATAATCACCATTTCCATATTTTCTCATCCTCAAACAAAACAAAGTTAAATGGCAGCCAGCCTTTCTGGTGCCTTGATGTAGGCTATGGTCACTCAGTGGGCTGGAGTGTGGATCCATTGTCTGGCATAAGGAACAGGGAGAGAGGGGAAGGGTTAAGTTTTTAGAATCCTGCAACTGCTTTTCTCTCCAAACTCCGTAAGAAAGATGCAGGGTGGGAATAACTAGGAACAACCCCTCCTGTGAGGACTGAATCAGCTTAGTCTCCTAGAGATCAGATGCCAGCAGTGAACAGCAGCACTGTCCTGTTGCTGATCCCCAAGTCCCTCTCTTTCCTCAGCAAGTGCCTATTTGCACACTCTGCCTCCCCAGCTCTGCCTCTGGAGCTGGGACTCCGACTCCAACCTCGTGAAGTTGCAATGAGCAAACAAACCCCTGCTATTCCCCCCAGAAACACTGCCAGTTAAATGTCATCTGTGTTCTCTTTCTACAAAAGATATTACAAAACCCCCCTCCCAGCCCCCTCCCCAGAAAACATGCTTGCACACACACACCCATGGACACACGTGCCCACACACACACACAGATGCTCCACACGCACACTCTCACACAGGAAAAACAGCTTGCAAACTCCTGAAGGTGGAAAAAGGCATCTTGCAAATGTGCCTTGGTTTTGATAAGTTCCCTCCTCCCCCCCTCCCATAATCCCACGTTGCCCCTTCCCTCCCAAATAATTGCCTTGTCCTCCCCCCCTTCCCAGCTCTTCCAAAATAAATATTCTTTTTATTTGTTGGTTTAAAAGATTCTTTTAGGCTTGTAAGCAAGAGAGAGGGAGAGAGAAAAAAGAAAAATCTCGTAGCATGAGAATGAAACCCCATCATCTCATGAATCCATGAAAGAATAAACATGAAGGGGTTAAGAGCAGTGACAGAAGAAAGATTAAAAAATATAATCAGACTGAAAAGTGAAAGATGAAATTCAGTAGTGAAATGGAAGTGAGGCTAGAGCATTAGTGAGCACAGCCAAAGATAACCTATCGTCCCCACCAGTTTTTGACTCAATTTCTTTAAATCTCCCCCCTCTTTTTTTTTTTTTTTAACTTTTCTTGGTTTTGGGGTTTTTTTGTGTGTTTTTTTTCATTTTTTCTGTCTTTTTTTCATTTTTTTCTTTCCTTTTTTTTTTTTGGTTTTTGGTGTTTTTGTAGTTTTTTTACAATGGTTTAAGTCCTTCAGCAGGAAACCAAAATCAAGACAAACACATCCCTCCCTGAAACCAAACCCCCGCCCGTACCTTTCTCTCCCTTACCCCACCCCACACTCCGTGGTTCTACATGTGCTGAAAAGAGAAGAGTAAGCTTAGAATAAACCTAATGAACCATAGGAATAAATGACAATGATAGTAAAGAGTAAAACCCAAACCCAAAAGACCGCAACACTCCTGTGTTGTCATTGTCTGAGTGTCTGTCCCTACATCTCTCTCGGAGGCCGCAGGCATCAATTTACATAGTACAACCAGTAAACAAGGTTGAAGAATCCAAAAGTGATCGGAAAAATGATCCGTGACCACTTGTCAATGGTGCTGACGTCCGTCAGGTCTGGGATTTTGAGCTTCAGCTTGGAGGAGCGCCGGCGCAGGCGGCAGTTGGCGCGGTTGCGGGCGGCGGCGTGGTGGCTGAGCGGGACGTGGCGGTCCAGGGTCGGGTGGTGGCCGAAGCCGTCCCGGGAGGCCAGCGGCTTGCGGAACTGGATTCCCGAGCCTTCGAAGGACATGACAGAGTTTCGAGAGTCGCCCACGCTGCTCATCATGTCCGTGGCCAGCAGCTCGTTGTTCATCTCCAGAGTGCTGAGGAGGATGTTACCGTAAGGGTCAACCTGCAGCGGGGACACAGACACGGGGGTAGCGCGGTGTCCTGGCCGGGGGGCACACACCACTGGGGGCGATTCTCAACAGTTTTCTCTGTTACGACACTGTTGGAAACGATAGAACTGTTAAACTTTTTAAAGTAACTTTAGTCGTGGGTTTGCCTTTGCCAAGGTGGAGGGAAATAGAGGTTTCTCTTCAAAAGACTCTGTTCACCAGGGTTTGAGTTTGGCTGGGTGAGGCCTGATAGGCCTCAATCAACAAATCCTGGACTCTGAGAGCTTAACATCTACAGACTGGGAATAGTCAGAAGATACAGAGGAGATAAATGAACATTAACAGATATTAACCCCCTGACAGGGTTGGAGACACCCAGTCTGGGARAAGACTGATAAGAGAACCAAAGAATGAGGACCAAATTAACATTGAAGGTGAAGAGATCAATAACCAATAGGAGACYAAAAACTAAGAACTGTGTAATGTAGAACCAATGAACGAGAACTTCTTTGTTTGTTTTTTTTTTTTGATGTATAGCTATGTGAAAATTCTGGTAAAGAATCAGCGTGGTTGGAATGATTTCCACTGTACATCCTGGCCAGAATAAAGTAATGCCTGACTCACTAATATTTAAAAGACAGTGTTGGAGAGTTTCTTTTCTTCCCCAGAGTTTGGYGACAATACCACTGATGGGGTCACTTGTGAGCTCTGCACATGCTGCATTTGGGGGTTGTCCGCTGCTGCTGGGGTTGAAGGACCAGCCACTTGTGCTTGCAGCAAACTTTTGAGTGGGGGAAGTGTGATTCTGCCAACACAGGAGGAACAAAAGCCACAGAGGGACTTTTGGGTACACCTGCCCCATGCAAGAGGAGGGGCCTGACGAGACTGGTTGGAGGATGTGGACAAAATGATCAAGGAGCAAAAAATTCCCAGCAGTCACCAGACAAGGGAAACTGGAGTTCACCTCTCGTGATGAGCACAAGGGCTGCTCCACAGCTCACCCAGGATGGAATGAACAGTGGAGAGCCCAAATCCTCCTGCCACAACGAAAGTAGAGGACAAACCTGCTCTCTCACCCTCTTCTCCTCGTAGCGGTGGCGCTCGTTGTTGGCCTTGCTGATCCGCTCACTCTGCTTCTTCTGCTGCCGGGGCCCTCGCCCGAAGAATATGTAGTTGACAAAAGCATATTCCAGCAGTGCCAGGAACACGAAGACAAAGCAGCCCATGAGATAAACATCAATGGCCTTGACGTAGGGGATCTTGGGGAGSGTCTCCCGCAGGTGGGTGTTGATGGTTGTCATGGTCAGCACCGTGGTGACCCCTGTAAGGAGAGGGCAGGTGCTCTGTTACCAACGTGGGATGGCTTTCTGAAATGCCGTTCTCAGCTTCCACATCCCTCCTTCCGGCTGGACAGCCTCGGGAGGGATGGGAGCAGTGCAGCTGGGAAGGAAACTGTCATTATTCGAAGCCCTGATGCCCAGTACAAATCACTGCAGAAAATGAACCAGCAGCAAACAGTGGGAGAAAGTGTCAAAGCTGAGTATCATCAGGATGATGGGGATCAACATCCTCTGCACCWTGCTGCTTTAAATCCTCCCTAATCCTCCCTCTTTCCCCCAGTGTGGTAGGAAACATTCAGATTTGCTCTGTCTTTTACCCTCTTCTCCTCCCTTTTTTCTCCTTCATGAACTCGTCAGGCTTCACTGTGTGCTACTGAATGCCTCAGCATCCTTGACATGAATTTATAATCTGCTGTGTCTTTCCAAGGCCATGAACTGGAGAAAGAGTGAAGAATTTCCTCTTCATGGCACTCTCTTTTTTCTGCCTGCCTCGTGGGCTTCTGTCCTTGACCCCATCAATTCCCACCTTCCTCTCATCAGCTTTACCATTCATTACATCAATTATCACTTGTACACATTCCTCCCATGGTTCTCACACTCTTCTTTTTAGGCCTCCTCACATTTCTTGCATCTTAAATAAGCATTTCATGAACACTTTTGTCCCCATCTACTCAGTYTCCAAAAACCTGATTCACTATGATTAGTCTTACAGCTTCAGTCCTCTTCTTCAGCTTCTTCTCAGACTCTTCCCTTCTCTGGATTGTCAGAGTGGCCTCAGATCTGTCTCTCTGACTGTCTTCTACCAGCTTCAAAAAGATGGCAATGAGCCTTCATACTTCTTTTGGGGGTGGTARCTCTTCAACCTAGTGTACTTCTCCTCCTGCTTCTCTAGCTGTTCTTACTACCTTGCTGAGCTCCTTTTCTCCTTTTCCCTCCTCATCTCTCTGTTGGCAGCTCTAATAGTCTCCATAACCTTAATTTGCTCCTCTGGTTTCAGCCCCATCTCTGCAGTGATGGCTCTCAAAGCTTTCTGTGCACCCTGGACCTCTGCTTGTTCTGTTTCCCCTTCACCCTCACTGTGTCCTTAGTGTCATTCCTGATAAAAGACTGAAAGAACTGTTAGTCTTCAACCGGTAAGCAGAAGGGACATATATTTCTATACATACAATATATCATATTCTCTATATTTAGGCAATAATCTAAATATGCAGAAATCCAAGGCAAAGAAAAGGGGAATAAAATGTTCTCCATGTCCCCATTAAGAACTGGACAAATTGCAGTGGAGACTTAGGGCAGAGGCAAAGAGGAGCTTTTTGACTGCATATGCAGGTAAATCTGGAGATAAAGTGACCAGAGGAGGCTGTGGAGTTTCTTTTTTTGGAGCTTTTTAAGGAGAAGTTAGAGAACTGTCAGGAGTGGTTTAGGTAGAGCTGTTGCAGTTCTGATCTACAATGCTTTTCTTTTGCCTTCTCCTTTGAGTCCAGACGTCAGCAGAAATTCCACAGCTCTGTATTTCATGTCCACCCTTTTGCTCGGGCTTTCACTGTGCCAGCATGGTCTCTCTTTCTTCCCTCCCTGATTATACCCCTGTCAATGCAACTTTACCTTTTTAATTTACCAAGTTCTTCCTCTTCCCTCCCTGTCTCTCTGTTTCAGCCTCTCCAAGCAAGCACAGCCAAATCACTTGTTTTATATCTTTGTACAAACCATTCCTCCTCTGACTCTTCTCAAACTCTGTCTTATCCTAGAGCTACTTTAAGCCCCCAACCTCTTCTATAGGACCCAGCCTCTACCTGTGCTGCACTGCCTCTCTGAGTCTTTTCCCACTCACAGATCCAACCCTGCTCCCTCCTCGCCTCTCCTATTGCCTCTGAACTTTGTATTGTGTTGCACAGCCCTATTCTCATCTGCCAGCATCCCCCCTTTCTCCTGTTCCTCCTTCAAAGCCCTCATCTGCCATCCACCCCCACTTCCCTTCTGTTGCTTAAAAGACCTCATTTTTTTCCCTCTTATAGGAAAACATTCCTATTTAGGGGAGCACGTGCCTCAGGAGAACTTGGACTTTAATTACTGTCCCACATTTGCCTTGGCTATGAAGGTCTTCAGCTGCAAAAATTGTCTGTATGGGGCCTAAACCATCATGAAAATGTGTAATGCCAGTTCTTTAATTTCCTTCATTTTTTAACCATTCCCATACAACTCCTTGGCCATCCACCCTGAGCATTTATCACCCAACTGACCAGTCCTGGCACACCCATTGACAAAGAGGTGCCCAGATTTCTCTTCTTCAGAGAACCAGTCCAAAGCAGAGCGAAGGAGCTGCTGGGCTCATGGCATGCCAGGGTCTCAGAGATCTGAGAATCAGTGACCATTTATGCCTTTGTTTAGAGAGTTTAAACTCGCACCCAGAACAAGTTTGGTAGAACTTTTACTGAGTGAAATAAAACAGACTCCGGCTTGGGAAATACTAATAAACCAAAAAATGTAACTCTTCTGATTGAAAATTTTAAGTTTGTTCTCAGAAAAAAATGTTCATTTGAGATGACAACTTTGACAGACTCGCTTAATTGCTCCCTCATAATGAAAAGGGATTTTCTTTGTTACAGCTGATCTCCCTCAAGAAAACCTCTTCTCCCAAATGTAATGAAAAGGTCCATACCCAGTGCCACTCGTGCAGCAGAAGCGTCGTAATTGATCCAGAAGGAGACCCAGGACAGGATGGTGATGAGGATGGATGGCATGTAAGTCTGCAGGATGAAGTACCCAATGTTCCTCTTGATGCGGAAACTCAGGGACAGGCGCAGATACGAACCTGCCAATGAGACATTCAAGGAAGATGTTGTCTGAGAGGAGGGCAAGGCTGCATTTGTGGTAAGAGCTTAGGTTAGGAATTGAACCTTTATTTGGAAAATGTTCTCAAGAGGCAGGAATAACGAGAAATCTCCCGTGTTCTGCATCTGGTTTTGCAGACTCATCAGTTTTTGAAAGAGGTCTCTTCAGAATCTGCTCAGTTGGCTCAGAATGTTAAGAAGAAAGGAAACTCTACCTAAGTTACATGATTAGATCAGCCATCATGGGAGAATGGCTGTTCAGGGCTGAAATTGTTATTATGGTAGCAGCCAATATGATGGAGGCTTACACAGGAGACTTTAACCCTATATTTGGGTGCTGTGAGATGATTTTCCAATGTTTCATGTGCCAGCTCTGCCTCCAAAGAGTAATGAAGATCTGAATCATATTTTTCCCATGCTGTTCTAAAAATGGGTTATGGTCAGACTGGGCAAATTCATATGCAAATAGAGTACTGTTAGTTAATCTAAAGGTCTCTTTTTTATTATTTTCAAGTTGTTGCAACTTCCTCCTAATCTTTTACCAAGCCCAATGAGGATAGTGAGGACAGTAAGTACTTTTTCAGTCCTTCCACTGGAGCAGGCTAATTTTGACAAGGACAAAGCAGTGCCTCTTTCACTGCTGTGAGACAAAGTCCAAGTCATTCCTCCTGCCCACCTCTGTCCCTTGGGCAACACAGGAGCCTCAAGCATGGTGTAACCCTGGCTGGCAGCTAAAGTAACAAGAGAACAATCGTTTTTCACCATCAAGGATGTAGACTGGGAAAAAGGAGGTTTTGTTCTCTCACCACTATGTGACGCTTGCATAGATTGAACACAATATCTCACCAATCTTTTTTTTGGAAGGTTTTACCTATTTAGACTGCAAACTTATTTTGGAGGAATTCTGCCTCTTGCTGTGGGTCTCTGGATTAGCACTGCAGTGGGACCCTGCTCTCAGCACAYCCCCGAGGCACTGCTGTGACAACATCACCATCTGCCACCACTGCTGAGAGACCTGGGCTGGGTTTTCATGGCAGTTCAAAACTGGTCCTGTTAACAGGTGAGTGCTGGACTCTTTTGGCAGTGAACTCCACCTCAGATCAAAGTGAAGGCAGCAACCAAAATCCAACCCCCTCCACCTTTCAACTGGCAGCGTCTGAATCGTCCCAGGCATTCTCTCCAAATCCTTTTATTGCCGTGTACAGATGGGTTTGCATCATTTCATAGACCACTTGCTTCTCAATGGATATATTCTTCTCCTTACTATTGCACCTACATTAGCTTTGAGACCCAGATGTAAGCCACATAAAAATCAGATAAAGGCTGAGAACATTCTAAAAAGGTTCTGAAGTCAGTCATTATTTTGACTAAGAAAAGGAAACAATCACAGCAAAGAAAATGATCCTGTAAGGCTCTGAAGAGAAGCAGTTGAAAAAAAGAAAAAAAGGAAAGTTGGTGGGTGCAGAAGATGCCTGTTTTCTAAAGGAACAGCCCCCTGAGTTGAAGCCTAGATCCTCAGTTAGTGCCCTGGCATCTGACTCAGAGGAACAGCCAACTGCCCAGCAGCAGGTTTGCCCATCCCAGGCACCCTGCCTCGGACACTCACCGGTGGTGAAGACCACCTCCCTGCTGACCAGCCTCTGCTCGATGATGGTGAACTGGGGCAGCTCCAGCACCTCCATCCCCGTGACTGCGGAGTCGTTCCCTTGCCAGAAGAAGACGATGTCATCCACCGTGTAGCCATCTGCAGGGAGGAAGAAGCACACAGGGAGGACTAAGCTGAGCTGGACCAGATGACAGCTCCGTTTTCACTAAGGTGATCTGGAAAAGGATCCAAAGCAAAGTCCACACCAAGCCTAGCCTCTCCTTGCTGATGTACCTTCCCTCTTCAGCTGAGCTTGGCAGTACAGTCCCCAGGAGGGGAGGAAAATATTGGCCAGGACTCCCACTTCTGGCTAGAATTCGGGAGAAAAAGGTGAAGCATGGCAATCCAGCCTCTCCTTGCACTACATAATCCCCATGGCTGACATGACAGGGACTTGTGYACCAGAAGCCTCTGTCAAACGCACCAAACACAGCATTCTGCTTTTTAAAAACGGCCTCCTTTTACCAGGAGGGGGAGACCACACAGTACGGACTGGTGGGACTGGGTAAAGAGAGCATCTCRGTATTAAAAATTCCCAGAGAGAAAAGGATCTACAACAGCAGTTGAAAGAAGTTTGACAATCAGAGCATCTCCCTTTAAGTACTCTCAGTCAAAATTCGGATCCAGCCAGTGAACAGAGTCTCTCAGGTTGGGAGCTGCTTTTACCAAGTGCTGGCTGAGGAGAGCAGTAATGAGAGAAGAGAGGAAGGGGAATCAGACTCACAACAAATATTCATCCCTTACATTTCAGGGTAATGGGTTTGTTAACTCAGCCAAGGCTACAGCTTCTTAATTCAACCCCAAATTATTCACACCAGACAGGGCTGCATGGGCTGAGATGTGAGCCCCAGATGCTCTGGACTCGTGGGGAATGAGGCCCAGGGGATGAAGCCATGAAACCCCTCGCCCACCAGTGCAATGTTCACAGCCCTGCCGTGCCCTTGGGGCAAGGATTCATCACAACTTCAAAACTAACAGTGCTTGCCTGTTTCRAAGCCYYGTGGCCGCTGCTGCACAAGGGTGSCTTCTTTTTCTAAGCAAAGCTGCACAGGAGCACCTGCGTGTGCAGTGAGATGTGCACAGGCTCTGGAACAGCACGGGACAAGGCCTTAGAGCCTCACCTGTGCCCACAGACAGCTCGTGTCCAGCACCTGCACTGCAGCACAGCAGCCCGGCTTCTGCTCCCACCCTCGCAGCACAGGCAGCGGGCTGCCCGTGCCAGCCAGGCTCCCCGTGCCAGCCAGGCTCCCCGTGCCAGCCAGGCTCCCAGCCACTCAGCAGAGCTGCCACCAAACCCAGCACCAGGGCACCGGTGGCATCAGGGCAATGAAGAGCTGCTGAATGCACCACGGAGGAGAAATTCTTCTCCTCTGCTTCGGGGGCCAAGGGTTACCCAGATCGGAGCTGAACCTTTGAGGACGGTGTCATCCTGCAGCTCCTGAGTGGACCAAGGGCTCAGCAGCSYGGTCTGATCTCACAGCTGACCCTGCTCTGAGCTGACATGCTGAGGTCTCTTCCCAAACAGAATTATTTGATGACTGTGCAGTCTCCAAGCCCACATCCTGCACTCTCAGCCCTTCCTGCGCTTATTCTTGGGTGCTAAAACATAAACCAAATCTCCCAAATGCCACAACACATCTGCTTCTGATGGAAATCACCTAAGCCAGGGCTCCACCTCCTCCCCCAGCTGGCATGCTCCTGCTGGTAAAGGTGTGGTAAAGGACCCACAACTCGGAGCCCACAGGGTTTCAAGGACCCTTGGGTTGTCCTCACACCCCAGCTTTGTGCACAGCACCTGGCGTTCGCACCACTCAGACCCAGGGCTGGAACCAGCAAGAAACATCCCAGTCTCCCCCACTGCTGCCGGTGGCTGATTCCAGCAGCTCCAACACTCTCACAGCTGAAAAACATTGTGCACGATTTTCCATCTCAATTCATCTGGCTCAGGCTCCCAGGCTCCGATGGTTGTTCCGAATTTCTCCAGGAGGTTCCCGAGCCCTTTCCCCGAGCGCTCCCCCTCTGCAGAGGTGCACCCAGCCTGTAAACAATTCCCCTCTCCAGCTCCTTYGCAGCAAACAAGCCAGCCTGAGCTATCGAGGTTTCTCAGTGCACAACATCTGCTCCAGCCCTCGAACCACTCTTTAGCGTCTTTCCTCAACCTCTTCCRATTTCTCAACTTCCTTTCTAAATTTTGGAGCCCAAATATAGACAGAGCCCCTTTCCCCATCCCAGTGACATGTTCAGAGGCCAATCAGTTCTGTGCTCTGGCTCACGGCTCCCCTGCTTCGTATAACCAGGGCTCACTCCAGCCCTTTTTGTCAGAGCCACAAACCTCCAGCCGTGGTGCTCGGGGCTGCCATCCCTCCCTCATCTCCCCGTGTGGGTCCCAGCCCCTCGGGAGGACCCTGCAATCCTGCACACAGGCACAGAGCTCTGCCTGTGGCTGCGTTCAAACACATTCCGGATGGATTCAGATTGGGAAGGATTCAAATGTGCAGCGAGCAGAGCCCCGCAGACTGCTATCTTCATCATCCACAAATTTAACAGCAGTGACTTCAAATTTACTTCCTGATCAGCAATGAAAATGTCAAATTACGGTAACTAATTTTAGGAGATCTCACAKTTAACTAGCTCTATTCCATTTATTCTGTGACCTGCTGGTGTTGGGTACCAATTTTTGTATTTTTATTTTTTTATTATGACATTATGCAATATGAAATCGAGCATGTTTTTCATGAAGCCATTTTTTAAAAGTGTTTCTAAAGGGAAAGGTTGCTCGGTCTAAAAATAAATGCTTTGCTTTGATTTCTAGCTTTAAAGAGAAAACCAAATTTCCATTTTACTTTTGAAAAGTACACGAACTTTCACAAAGACAAGTCATTTCCATCTGAAATATCGAAAAGTATTGATGTGACGTCTTAAAATGTCAGATTAGCAGCCTGTTTGCAGCCTGCCTCATCAGGTTTTTGTTGAATCCTRGCACACAGAGAGGCAGGGGGACATGTAGTGAGGGTTATTTTTGGGGTGGAAGGATGGGATCAACAGGCAGTGCCGGCACTGGGTTATCTCCTGCAGGTGAGTGCCCTGAGCTGCTGTGGGGCAGAGGTCCCCATCTGCCTCCTGCTGCTTCACAAACCCAGCACCCCTGCATCACAAAAGGGCTTTTTCTCTGAGGTTTGGGTTGGTTTTTTTTTTTTTAAAAATACTTTGGTCTTTAATCCAGCCCTGAAAGGACTGGTATTCCAGACTTGCGTGGACTTGGAAGCAAAGAAAATGGAGCCCTGCAGATTTCGAATGTGCAAGTGTGCRAAAGACAAAAGCTCTGAGGAAGGAAACAATTGGATCTCTTCATCTCTGCCTGGGTCTGAGGAATACTGTAAGGAAACGCAGCTTTGATGAACAAATTGTCTTGACATGACCCATTAAGAACAAAATCGCAACACGGGGAACTGTGGGTAATTCCCTGCCTTCTGTTCTCTTGGTTGTACTGTAAACTATTCCCAAAACGCTGAGGAGTGCCAGAAAGGACACGGCATTAGTGCCTCCAGCAGGACCTCCTTTCCATCGTATCACTCGCCGCATCCCAGGGCCCAGGCACGGGCAGGACGGGCACGGCAGCCTCCACCCGTGGGTGCTGAGGGAGCTCCCTGACGGAAAGAGAGATTCCCTGATGGAACCAGCGATTCCCTGATAATCACCGCCGAGCSTGCAGCATCGTCACCGGGAGATGTGCAGCTCTGGCCCAGCCCGGAGGGATGGATACTGCCGCGATGTTTGCGAGGGAGAGCCGGACCTCCTCTGCCAGCACGGCTGGGAGAGCATCTCCAGAGGAGTCCAGGGGCCATCCGGGCGGGGAAGGACGGCGGGAGGGCTCGTGTCCCACCTCCCACACAGAGCGGAGCCAGCCAGGAGTGAGGACAGCTTCCCAGGGCTTCCCTGGGGCTAAGGGAGGCTCCCACCACCCTCCTGAGAGCGATTCTAACGCCCAGCCTGCTGCTGGAGCCCCGTTTTCCCGGGCATTTCCCCCACGAGGTCCCCCGGGTGGGGGACCCTGGTCCTGTGCCACCCCGGGAGGTGTCCCGCGAGCGGGGAGCTGTGGCCGGGGCGGTGGCACCGGGTGGCACCGGGTGGGTGGCACGGGGCGGGCAGGAGGCGTACGCACAGCTCTCGATCTCCAGCGTGCAGTTCTGCTGGTCCAGCGGGTACCTGCGCAGGTCCATCATGCAGGCGGCCGTGGTGGTGATCCTGGGAGGGGAAGAGAGGAAAAAAAAAAAAAAAAGAAATAAAAATCAGTTGTGACTGTTTTTCTCTTACAAAGAAAAAAAAATAAAAGGAGAAATGAAAGGCAGAAGTGAAAGGCAGCGTTTGGGGCCGCTGTTTCCCTGGAAACCAGGGAGCTCCGCGGTGGGAGGTGTGCGGGGCGGGGGGCTGGATGCGGCTCACCCCCTGGCACGGCACAAACCCTCCGTGAGTCACGGCAGCGAGGCAGCGCCTCTGCTACCGGGCTGGGGGGGACTGGTGTTCCTCCTGTCTCCCTGGAGAGGGACAAAGAAGCCGGGAGAAGGCACAGCTCCGGCTCTGGGGGGAGAGGAGAGGCACGGCAGAGGGGGACAGCCGGCACGTGCCCGGGAGGCAGAGGATGCATTGATAAACTGCCCAGCAGTGACCTGTGCAGAAGAACTGCTGACCACATTATCACCCCCCTTTCCTCACGAGTTGCCCCAAGCCCCCTAAGTACCGCCCCCCATCCCCACACCCTTTCATCTTATCCACTTTGGCATTGCCGAATCCTGAATCCCAGCGCCCTCCCGCTCCAGCCCCGGTACCGGAGTCACTCGTGCGCAAATGATCGCGTGGTCATGAGAGACGCATGGGGTGTGTACCCCCCCAAAAAATAAATACCGGGAGGGAAGGATGGTGGGTGTTCTCTGGGGGTGCACGGGGTGGGGGCAGAGCAGCGCGGGAGGTTCAGCTGAGGATGCCGGCAGGGTCTGTGTGCGTTCCGTGTCGTACATGAAGGAGCACTGCACATGCCTGGGATGGGGGATTTTGGGGTGGCGTAGATGAAGGCATGAAGCAGGGACAGAGTTAATGCACCAGCCTGGCAACACCGCCCTGGAGTTATCAGGCTGCCCCTATTTCTCAAATATATYGCTCCCCTCACCCTTTAATGCAGTCTTCTTCCTGGGAGATAGATGTGTGCAGAGTGCTGGAGAGGGGGGATACGTTGCTGCATTCCCCCTCTATTTTTTCMATTAACCATCTGGAAGGCATTAATCAAGCTACACATTTTTTACTATGTAGGCATAACCAGTGAACTGTTAACTAGAAAGCTTTATCTTCTGAGCCCTGTGGCCTGGGAGAGAGAAAAGAGAGGAAAAAAGAAAAACAAGAAAGCGGAGAGGATGAGATGGCGAACCAGTGAAAAAGAAGGGGGGAAAAAAAGAAAAAATCATCAATGGTAGAAAAAGAGACCAGAAAGGGGGAGATTATGGGTGAAGCTGGACATAAAATTGGAAATGGGGAGGAGGGGGGAAGAAGGTAAAGGGATAAACATCCCTGGAAGAGGGCTGCCCCAGTGGGGGTATCGGGGCAGAGGCTGTGGCAGGGCAGGCTGGCAGCCCCGCAGAGCTGCTGGCTCTTTAAGAAATCTCGTGTGCTAAATTTATCTTCTCTGCTGTCTGTGAAGTCTGTTTGTAGGAGATGAAGCCTTGAGGAGAGCCTTTGCCACTGCCTGCCGTGCTATAAATAGATCCGAAGAGACGAAGGGAATTTATATATATCCTCCCTGGGTCTAGATACAACACTGCAACTGCCCTCTCTCCGAGCAGGGGGCCCAGGCGAGCTCTTAACCCTTTTATCTGTAATGCGCTTGGGGTGGAGGAGAAAGCTCAGAGGGGGAGAAGGACAACAGGAAAGGAACTACTTAAAAAATCACCACCGTGGCTCGGGGATCGCATGCGCTGCTTTCACAGCCTCCCAGCTTGGCACCTCCAGCAGGGCAGCTGGGAACACAAAGCCTGTCTCACCCTACTCCTCCTGCGCCRGGGTAACTGGGCACCGTGGTGGTGGTGGTGGGGATAAATCCAAAGGGCACCCAAGGGGAGCTGCAACCTTGCCAGGAAAGCCCGAGGTGGGAGGTGCAGAGCCGGTCCTGGCCGGGCACTGGGACCAAGGAGTCGTGCCCGGGATGAGTCATCCCCTGTGCCGCACACAGCATCCTCCGTGTTATACTGCACCCCTGGGAAGCAGCGGCTACCAACGCGCTTCCCCGCTCTCCCCAAAGTGTGAGATGCAAAAAATGGATTAAATGAAAATTTTCCACCCCATTTGTAGACCCCGTGGGCTAAAACCTTTCCACAGCACCCGTCCCAAAATTGCAGCCTGGCTGGCTAAGTTGGCTGCACAAAGRACATCCAGGCTTGTGCCTGTTCTGCTGGAGAGGGACCCTCTCGCCAGGATTTGCTTATCACCTGCAGTGCTGGTTGGGAATGCAGAGCGTGACACAGTGAGATATGGCTACCACAGCCCCTGCACCAAACCCTGCTCGCACTGGCAGCTGGCATCAATCCACAGCCACTCCAATGATTTTTGCAAGATCACACCAATTTATATCAGCAGAGATTTACATCCGGGCAGAATTTAGCCCTGTTGATTCAAAAAGAAGGGACAGGTAGGACAGAAAGGAGAAAAACAAGATTACGAGGACATTTGTCCTTAAAAGCCAGATCATTTCTCTTTCCCTCCAGCTAAGGGCAGGTGTATCCACAGTGTGTAGTTCAGCATCCTCCAGAGATACCCCAGCGAAATGCAGATCCCAAACTCTGGGTGATCTGCCCACGGAATGCTGCTGGGGCAGGTGACAACTGGAACCTCGTCAGGTTTTGCTGTGCTTTTGGGGCAGAGGTAGCACAGCCATCTGAGCTGTGCTGGGCCAGAGCCGCCTGCTCGGCCAGGGCATCCCATCCGCAGTGCCTGGCCAGCCCAGGGACACCAGCACCACAGCACCACCGGCATGGGGGGACCGAAGGGGGACTGCACGCAAGAGGCAGCTGGGCTGGAGCACCAGGGCCAGCTCAGGTCCTGTCTCTGGTCTTCCTAAACCGTGATAAACCAACCCAACGTGGGATAAAGCAAGTGACGTCCCAGGGAGGATGGGCGTGTTTAATTCTTTAGACTTCACATCTTAAACACTGTCCTGGACACCAACTTCCCTTTGATATACCYTGCTTGAAGACTCAGCATTCACTTGCTCCTAGAGAGGCCAAGGAGAGCTTTCTCCAGCCCCTCTGGTGGCTCTGTGCTGTGGGCAGGTGGGGCTCACGGAGGTAGGAGAGGCTTCACGCACTTCTCGCAGTCAAAGGGGAACGTAAGGAAGTCTCAGTCACCCCAGTGACCTTTTGGGGTCACAGCACATGCCTCGTCTGGGCCAGAAGGCCACAGGACCAACCTTTGCCTCCTGCTTTGATGGGTATAAACATACAACCCTGATACACTGAGCTGTTGTGTGAAGAGATGTGTTTGCTTGGCACAGGGAAGACTGTGTGAGGAGGACTGCATGGAGATGATGGGGGGACTGACACTCAGGAGCTCCTGTCTCAACAGGGTTAAGAGGCACTCAGGGGGGAAGGCAAGTACGAGATGGAAAAATGAAGCGAGATGATGGCATGAGCACTGATAGGGAAGGCAGGAGTGGAGATGACAGAAAGGAGAGCAGATAGAACAGGACAGACCACCAGGGTAAGGGAACAGAGGAGGGGGATCAGGGGACRCAAGGGGTAAAGCAGCCTGGGGAGGAAGAGACAGAGAAGAACGAGAGGTTAAGAGARGGAAAGCAGAGGAGCAGATAGTCACTCTGTGAGCAGGGAGATGAGGAGACAGGGAACAAACCATCATCCTGTAAACAGCTCCAGACAGAGCACACTGCCTCCAGAAGACGCAGGCACAGTGAAAGGGAGCGGGGAGCGCGGGGACCGGAGGGAACGCCGGGGAAGGATGCCACCTTCCCCGTGGCGTTAGCATGAGGCGCTGGCGCCCGGCCAGCCCGCATCTTCTCCCTCCCCCTCCTCCTCTCCCGCTCCTCTACCCACCTCCCTCCCCTTTTAAATTCAGAAATTTGTGTGGTGTGAAATCTCATCTGCTTTGACGGCGATTCACAGAGACACTGCCCGTGGAGGGAGCGGCTCTCCCGCGCCGTGCGCTCAATGAAGCGTCCAGCGCCTTCCACGGCCAGCCCGGCCGCCGCCACCCCCTCCAGCCCCCCTCTCCTCCCTCAGCCCCTGCCACCCCACAGGCCTCGGGGTCGGCCCCTCACACTCATAACCTTTACAGCTCCTTCCCCACAAAAAAGCCATTCGTGCCCTTGCCCTAATTGTTTCTCCCGAGGTCTGCAGCAGTCGTGCTATCCAAGCAGCCGAGTCCTCACTGCCCTGCTACTCCACTGCACAGCTGGCAGGCAAGCACGGTTCATCTGGGGGGAGCCTGTGCTGTGGAGAAAGCACCGTGCAGCTCACAAGAAAAAAAAAAAGGAGGAAAAAAGGGACATGTATGAGATGAGCAGCTCTGGCAGGCTGTGGGCTGATGGAGATCCCCTTCTCTGCCAGCGTCGAGTGGATCAAGCAGAAGCCAAAGCAGCATGGATACCTCCCTCTGGAGAGTGCCCTTCATCCCCAGGAGAGGTGGAGACCACCTCTACAAAAACAGCCACGAAGCTCTAAGGCACACAGGGCTAGTGCTGGGCCTCTGTTTATTACCAGGAGGAAAGCTCTGCCCACTCAAAGCTCGTAYGGACGAAGCAGACGCTGGCACAGRGAGGGTGATACAACCTCGAGTGCTGCCCCTGCACTGCTGCCTGCTCTGCACGGAGCCAGCAGCAGCAGAGCACAGCCCCAGCACAGCTGCAGCTCGAAAGGGAACGCTCGAGTTTCTGCAAAGCCTCAGTTCTCCACAAATATTTCAGTTCTCTGACATGAACTCCACCAGCCATTTCATTCCCCCTCTGATCCTCCTCATCTCTGTTTACTTATTAATGGCTTCTTCTGTCTTATTTAGAATGATTATATAAGTCCACAGGCATGGAGCAGCATGGAGCTCCAACCTGCCATTAAACGCTGCTGTGCTCCAATGCCTCCTTTCCACCTCCTCTTTATCCTGTTGCTGCCCCTCAGCTCCTGCCCCCCTCAGATCTCCCTCTACTGAAGGCTCTGAGAGCCTTCAGCCACTCATTCATCCTCTGGATCACCTCCAGTGTGTTGGGACAACCAAGCTCACCAGCCACAAGTGTATGGGTAAAAAACTACTTCCCCAAAATATGATCTGATTGCAAAAGGAGCAAGTCCAGGCTCTGTAAGGAGGACTGGGTGGGAGAGAAGGGAACACTATTGCCTTTGAGACATTCCTAAAGCAAGTGGGGTCCCTTTCCCCTTAAAACTCATCCTCACAAAATAAACTTCTGCACTTTCTGTATCTCTCCCAGCAAACGAAACGTGCCCGGCACTGGTTTCTGAGGCCAATGTCAACAGGCATGGAACAGTCTTTGTCTACACTTCAATTCTTGCCCCACAAGAAAGGGTCTGGCYGCATGCAGAGAGCCTGTTGGGAATGGTCACCGTCCTCTGCTGGGCTCTGACTCGGAAATGCCCAGGAGACTTTATGTTTATGGACACAGAGCAAACCCAGGAAACAAACTGGCTGTGAACGACACTGATGATGTTCAGTGTCCGGGGATATTCCCTCACACCTTYGGCTTCAAAAGGATGCTGACTAAAATTCAGCATGGCTGAGAGCAGGAGGAGCCTAGCACAAATCCCCCCACCACTGCCTTTCTGATTCCAGGGGAGACACAGCCAGCAAGCACCTTACCCTATTTCCCAGTTCTGGATTGAGTGCCGTTATGCAGGGGCTAACACAAACACTCTCACAGCAAAAGATAAACATTTAAGTTGCTGGTTGCATCTTTTTGGATTTCAGATCTCCCGAGAAGCTAAAGATGCTCCCATCCCCTGGGGATTCGGAGTCCCAGAGCTCACGGCAGTTTGCAGCAATGAGGAGAAGGGATGGAAGCTCAGGTTCTGCAGGACTTATTCAGGCTCGCCCCATGGGGCAAGTGAGACTCCTACGGGAATTCTGGTGACTAAGAGTAGAAAGAGAGGCAAAATTACTGTTTTGCTAAACATGGGAATAAAACCAAAACCGAGTTCTTATTCTGTACATTCTCAAAGTCAGTCATAAAAACATGCTGGCAAATGTCACCTTCTGCCTGGCAGTAAGCACAAACTTCCAAGGGCCTGGAGGGATTTATATATCCGTGGTGAATTTTGCCATTCTTTTAACACAGTCTCATCTTTGCAAACTCCTGGAGGTCATGATTGAGCCAAGAGCAAGGCAAGGATATGGAATATTTTCCCCTCGTGTCTGTTTGCCTAAAACTGACTCCACAAGCCCTGGCACAATCCTGCTAAGGTCGCTCTGTTTCCAAAAGCATCTGTGCTTGCACAGGCATCCTGTGATAAATAACAGTGTGCACTGCACTCAGATGGGAGAAGAAAAAAAACAAACCCCTTTTCTAAACTAGTACTCAGGGTACCAGTCATCTAAACTAACCATTTTTCCTCCCTGGCAGAGCACAAAGCTGCCTTGACTGCAAGGTTTTGTTTTTCTGCCCCTTTATGCCATCCCAAATACACTGAGCATCTGAACTGTGCCAGCTGAACTGGGGGACAAGAGGGGGGTGGAACACCTTTAAAAAGGTTCTTTTGTTATGSATGCTTCAGATATCAGTGACCTGCACTTCACTGAGGAGGAGATATCTCCCTTCAAGAGCATYAGGCTGGCAGAAGCTGCATTAATAAAACAGCAGAACTTAAACCTGTGGGAGGTGGCAAAGAATAGGCAAAGTCCAGGGACAGGCTTGAGAGGGGTGACTGGGCCAGGAGAAGCAGCAGGACCAAGAGGGGCTGCCAGGGTGAGCAGGGGGTTCAGGGCACACCAGCTGTCTCAGGCATCTGTCAGGAGACAGTGGAAATTCCTTGACCTCTGTTTTTGCTAATGAACCAGCCAGACTTATAGGAGATGTAGCACAGGCAGCAATTCCAGCCACACTCTGATGGTGTTTGCCTTTGTTGCTGCAACATTAAGGATGGAGAAGCAGCTCCGGCTTTGCTGCTTTGTCCTATTTCAGTGAGCTCCAGTTTCTTCCATGGCTTCTGAGATTATTTAGAAATTCCATATTATTAAAGTTTCTTCAAGTGTTTCCTGTCAAATCCATCATCCCAACCCTAGGAGGCAAAAATGCAGGAGAGGATCTATCCTTAACCTCAACTGGAGAGCTGAGCTCTTAATTAACTCSTGATTTCCCCTCACCCACCTAACGAGCTCTTTTTCAACCTCCACACCTTTGTGCTGAGGAGCTGGCCCAAGGCAGAGCTCTGTGATGGGAGCAGGACAAGGCTTCAGGACCAGCTCCAAGGGTGTGGATGGGTGGATAGGAGTCCAACTTTTTGCATCCAAGATGCCACAGGAGAGATTTCTGTTGCCTTTGGGTAACCTGCGCAAGGAGCAGGCAGAGCTCCTGGAGACAGGATAGGGCCTGAATCATCTCTCACATTTCCAAAGAAACCTCTCTCAGGGAGGGAGARGGAAGCAAAAATAGTGGATTTCTTTCCTTCTGGCCTGTGAGATGGGAGAAGAAAATTGCTCAGTGGTCTCAGTACAGAAAAAAACTCCTCAGTGTTAAAATCTCCTGTCTTAACCCATCAGGCCAGACTCTCTGCAGAAAATCCACTAACACCCATGGAGAAAACAAGGACATGGCTGCAGACAGCAGCTCCAAGCRAGACAGCAGCACAAGAAACCTTTCTTTTGGCTGGAGAGCTAAATAACCCCCTGCTGGGAGCTGGGGAAGGGAGCACTGGCAGGGCTGGGTCCCGGTCAGGCAGCAGGGTGGGGATGGGGGCTGTGAAGGAGCCCCCAGGAGGGGTTCCAGCAGAGCCCCAGCCATGGGGAGCAGGCAGGGCAGGCTGTGGGGTGGCACGGGGGGCTCTGACAGCGTCCCCAGGGCTGGACGGGCCATCAGGTGGGACGTTTGGCAGCGACCTGCACTGCTGCCCTGTGCCAGAGGAGCCAGAAGGGCTGTCCTGGCTGCCGTGCCAGCGGCGAGGTCTGGCCCACAAGCGGTCAGCAGGAGCTGGCTGCAGTGAGAGGGCTGCTGTCCCCCAGGAGCGGCTGACAGAGGAGAACTCACCACGGAAAGCAGAAAGGAAGTGCTGCCGAAGCAGATACAGCCAGCTCCTCTCAGCTTAGAACCGCGCACTGCGAGAGGTTCGGAGCCAGGCAATTCTCTCCCCATTGCTTGGAGGGATTTTTTACCCCGATGAGGGGAGCAGGGCTGTGCCCCCCAGGAGAGCGCTCCGAGCGGTGCCTTGGCACCCCTGCGTGCTCCCAGGCTGACTCACCCCTCCAGCACACCTCGCTGCATCAGCGGGGACGGCAGCGACAACCCCCACAGCGCACACGCACGCGTCCCCCACCCGCGCCTTCGCGGGAGGACATCCCTCATTCCCCCGCACAGGATTCGGCCTCCACCACCCAATTCCTCTGCGGTTTTCCAGTTGCTCAGTTTACGCTGCCTGGGCTCCTCGCCAGCCGGGCATCGCATCCCGCTCGCTGTCCACGCCGCCCCGTGCCTGCTTCCCAACATCCCAGCATCCCAGCATCCCAATATCCCAGCATCCCAGCTCCCCCACGAGCTCAGGGATGCAGCCTGGCCTCCTCAAATCACCTGTTTTGCCGAAATCCAGTTTTGCCTCTAATTAGAATGAAACCAAATGGCTTCGAGATTTCCCCGAAGGATGTTTTAAAGCCGGTTTCAAATACGATTCCGCAATTGCCATATGAGAATTTCAGCATTGTTACAGTTGTTGCTATTTTTAGGTCTCTGAAAACAGAAAGCAAAATGCTGGTGACATCAGCACTTGACAAGTGTCAACTTGTTTCACTACCAAATGGATGCTCCATGGTCTGGGAGAGGAAATAAAAATCTCAGACCTTAAGGTATAGCTTGAATGTGTCATAATGTAAAGCTTATTGAATATTGGGGCAGGGCTGGGCCAGACAGTGTCTGGAGGTCCAGAGAAAGCCTTGATAATTCTGTTACTCAACCATCAATAGTGGTTGTAAAGCAGCTTGAAATAGTGAGGGAAATATCGACATAAGTGAAACATCAACATTCTCTGAAATGGTTTTTCTTAAATGAAAAATYTCTCCCTAATTTTTTGTTTAAAATTTGATGAAACCAATGCAATCTCTGACCAAAAAAAGAGCCATTAGGTAGAAAAATATATTAAATTCAGGCAGTGCTATCCAGCTTTTCCTCACTATTTTATCCACCTCCCTCCACCACCCAGTAGCTGGTTGCTTTGTGTTTAGGTTAAAGGTTGCACCTTTAAGCCTCCCTTTATATTGCTGAGTTTCCACATCATTTTAGCACTCCCCTGTTTCATGCCACAGGTGAACATCCCTCCTGTGCTTCACAGGCACTTTTCATGCCAGCAAGGTGTTCAGGGGCCAGGTGAGTTCAGGCACCCCCGTGCCAGGTTACACCTCCTGCATCCTCCATCCCACTCGGTGTTTGCAGAGGTGAGGGTGTCCTCTGGGCTGGGTCTGGGCTCCAGGTCTCTCTTTGGCCTTCTGGGATTTATGCCATCTGTAACTGGTTGGGGAAAGGGGTGGGGAACACCAGCCCTGCCTCCATCCCAGCATCACTGCTGCTGTTTTTGCATTCCTTTTGTTGGAGACCTGGCAACCAGCTTTTAATCTGAGCCCGGTGGGAATTAATTTTGGAGTAAGCTTTTGTATCGAACGCTTCCCTAGGATGGAGCTGTATTGCATCTGCTGCACTCCCTTCATCTGTTAATTTGCTAATTCTACCGAAAACAAGAATAATATGCTTTTCTGACACCCAGCTTTCACAATGGATTACAGGGCTTCATTTACTCGTGCAAACAAGTTATCTGGAGCCTGATCTTGTTCTCAGYGAAGGCAGAAACTACTCATGACTTGGGTGTGTGTTAACTCGGGCCTGGGGTCTGATCCAGGGATTGAGCCCTATCCTGCTGGTTGCTGGAACAGCTGCTGGAGGCAGGGACCTGCCAGGGTGTCATCCTTCCCTTGCTCTCTGACATCAGAGCCTGCTGGAAAAAAAAAGCTTGTTGTGCCACAAATAGCATGATTGAGTCACTTTGCTACAGGATCAGCTCAGAGCCGGGGGAAGCGACGGRCGAGAAGGTGGCAGGAGAGGAGCAGGAGAGGTGGGATCTCGCTCAGGGAAAAACAGGCAAACAAAGGAAAGGAAACAGGTATGGCCTTCTTCTATCAGGGCAACTTCATCTCACAAATTCTTCCGCAAAATGCAAGACAAGGACAGGCTTCAGAACACAGGGCAGAGCTGCACATCCCTGCCCGCGTGCAGGGCCAGCCCGGGTGCACACTGACGGACGTGAAGGGAGCACAGGTGAATATTCAGTGCCTACTTCCTTGCTTGCTTACACCTGCTGTGCACGTGGCTGTGTATTTTGGGGCTGGATCACAGTTACTCGCACCTGGAAAACTGGACSTGGTACTTGTGTTTTCAGCAAAACTGCAGGTGCAGGAGTCAGTATAGAAAGCAGCCCTAAAGAAATCCTTGTCCATACCACYGTGAGCAAAGCTGGAGGGACTTCAAGCATCCAGGGTACCTGGCTTGTCCCCCAGTGCTTTCAGCCAGCCATCCTCACCTCAGGTACAGTTGGGGAACAGGAGCTGCCCTTGCTCAGTGCTTCATTTTCGCAATTGCCATTTTCTCCAGGGGCAAGGGAGCAGCTTCCAGGAAAACCAGCCAAAAGTTAAAGCAACTCAGGCAGCTCTTACTGTGGCCCTGGAAATAACGGGCAAACAGCTGTCATTTTCTTTCATTTGGCCTGGATGCAATTTTCCTCCTCTCTCCCACTTGCACAAGGCATTCCAGGGAGCTGAGCTCCTTTCCCCATGGGAGGGGAAGGGAAGGGACAGTGCATGAGCTCCCAGCCCCAGCCAGCTCGAGCGCAAACCCTCCAAGGGGTCGCCTGGGCTGCCGGGCTCACAGTGCTCGTTCCGTGAGCTGATGAAACGGCAGCTGATAAAAAWGCACCAGCACTTGCACTTCTGCTGTGCAGGAGTGTGCAAAGACTCCCCCCCAGCCTGGGGGAGGCTGCTCTTCGCTCAGGTGGGCTGGCTCAGCAGCAAAGAGCAGCCTGAGCTCAGCAGCACTCGTTGCCCCCTCCTTCCTGAATTTATACTCCTACCTGCCTCAAGTCAAAACACCTTCTTGCCTGGCCTTCACTCCTATTTTAATACAATGAAGAAATCTGGGGTAGTCAGCTGTGGGAAGGCTGCAGTCTTTCTGGTGGGCCAGTAAAGCCAGCTCAGGGCTCTCTGAGGCCAACAAATCTCAGGCCAAACAAATCACTGGCCCAGGGCAGAGAGATGGATGTGCCTGTCCTGGAAGGGAGAGGCACAACAGTGACAGAGTCACAAAGCTGAGCTGGTTACACCTTTTGCTGTCTCTGGGCCTGAAGCAGGAGGCATCCATTMACTGAAAGTTAAAAGCAGTACAGACATGACCCTTTGAGCCACAACCTGTCCCTCAGCCCCTCTTTTGGCTCCCCAGGGCCCTGCTGGAGGGAGAGCTCAGGGCATGACCACCTCACTGCCCAGGCAGGATGATGCTCTGGGCACCTTCCTGCTTTGCCATGCCTACACCCAGCCCTGCTGTCCCCAAAACAGCCCTGCTGCTTACAGAGGTGTAAAATGGTCAGACAAGTCACACCTTGGCACAAAACATGACACAGCAGAAGAGCTGATACTGCAGCTGGGAAGGGTGGGTGTACCCTCTCTGAAGGGGAAAGGTCCTTCCTGCCCCTTTGCTGCACTGGGACACAAGCCCAGATCTGCTGTAACAGATATTTGGGAATGTGAAGGCAGGTCAAAAAAGCCAGTTGTGAATTTTGGTAGCTGAAAAGGGGAAAAAAACACAACAAAAATAAAAAACCCCTCACCAAACCAAACCAAACCAAACCAAACCAAACCAAACCAAACCAAACCAAAAAAACTCCAAAAAAATACTAGGAGAAAAGAAGACAAATACAGGATTGGAAAAATCATTGCCTGGATTTGAGCTACAGCATCCTACAGTTGCAAATTTCCCATTTAGCCCTCTGCCCCTCCATTTATTACCTACTGTGGCCCCTTCACATACCCAGATAACTCAGTAAGACCAACCTTTCCTCCCTCCACCGCACACAAAACAACAATTTCAAGGGCTCTGGGCTTGCCTATGTCAATTTGTTCCAGACACCACAAAAAGTGTCCTCACTGAGAGCCATTCCCCTACTTGATATCAATTTTCAAGTCTCCATCTCCAGAATTGTTCTAGCAAACAGGCATTTTTTTAACCGTACAAAAACCTATCTCGAACTGAAAAAATTACTACAGTGGTTTGACTCAAGTGCTACAGAAATTCAGCCTTAGATACCAGAGTAACAAAGGCTCATCTCCATAGGCCAAACTTGCAGAAAATTATAAGCAACTGGAAATGAGTGTTTCAAATGGAAGTGTTATGCAACATGAATGACGGTGACCTGAAACGCCCAGAGCAGACTATTCCCCTCTCCAACATCCATCTATAGCAGCACAGGAAATGTTGGAGGCCTGAAAGAAACAACCATTTCCAGCTTGGAGAAAGAACTGGTACACAAAGCTGTGTAACACTTGAGCATCTTTTGGGTCCTTGCCTTAYCAGAATATTTTGGGCATGGGGGAAGTTCAGCTGAGGTGTCATTTTCGAGAGCAACCAGCGAAAGCAAACCCTTGGGCTCACCTCAGGCCGTACAGGACGGTCCCGTCAGGATGGAGCCGGATCATGCGGTTCTTCACCGTCACCCCGTGCAGAAAGGACTTCTTGTCGTTCAGGAAGTAGGTGTCAGGCAGCCACAGCTGGTCAGCCACCCTGTTGTCCAGGGTCAGGTTGAGAGGAAGGTCGTTGTAGGCCAGGCGCTTGTCCCGCCAGCTCTGCTGGAAGTACATGGTGATGGTGTAATCCTGCGGGAGAAACAGGCAAACGTCATCCTGGGGCCACTGCAGCCCCAGCCCTTCACTGCTGCCCCTGCCCACACCTCTGCGAATTCCTTGGCACCCAAATGTTGTGTGCACACCTCCACCAGTTGCTGGGGTTTTTTTGTGGGGTGTGTGCTGTGATTTGTCCTGGGAAAATGGGAGCGAGCCTGTGCTTTACAGGGGACACAATGACATGCCATGACTCCAATCAAGCAAAACTGCATCCCACTGCTGCTGTCCCAGCCTGCTGAGAGCTGCCTGCACAACCAGCAGCAGTTCAGACCGGGGCAGCACTAAAGGGTGTCAGCCAACAGTGGGCTACACAGCAAAGACTTCCAGGGCTGATCTCCCAGTTACGTCCCATAAATGTGACAAACACCATCCACTCATGCCCAGGCACTGCTCGTTACCACACAGTTGGTAAAAGCCAATTTTGTTCTCAGCAGAAACTCAGGCYGTGCTAAAGGGCACATAGAGAATGGCACCTTGAGGCCAAGGTTTCAAGGTCAACCCAGGCCAGCCGTGACAAGCTATCAGCACTTGCCTTGTCGCAGGAGCTGAGCTGGGAGTGCATCATGATCCTCAGGAAGGGACATATGTGGAGGAAATCTGTTTGCAGTGGAGCATGATCCACTGGTAAAGGGGCAGTTCCCTGAAAAGTTTCCTATAAATTTGGACATCAGGAGGAATTTCTTCATGGAAAGGGTTGTTATACATTGGAAGGGGCTGCCCAGGGAGGTGCTGGAGTCCCCATCCCTGGAGGTGTTCAAGGAATGACTGGGCATGGCACTCAGTGCTCTGGGCTGGTGACAAGGTGGGGATCGGTCACAGGTTGGACTCAGTCTTGGACGTCTTTTCCARCCTAAATGATTCTGTGATTTCCAAACCATCCCCAGCTAGCCCAATGCCTCACAAATCTCCTGCTCCTCTCGTCTCACAGTAAAAAGCTGACACCTAAAACTGTTGCTAATGCCAGAATTTTCTAGAGGTGAGAGCGAGCTGCTGGGTGGCCACAGCTCTGCAGAAACCACCCTCATTGCTGGGCAGTCACAGCACATCCAGGGACATCCAAAGGCCTGGGAGCAGCCTGTTCAGAGGCACAGTATGGTGCCACAGGCAAGAAGAACAATTTCTTCTTCTCAGGTAAACAAGCGGTACAGGAAGGAGTCTTGTACACACCAACGACAGGAAACAGTCTCACAACTGGCCTTAAATAGCCTGGGGGACAAGATTTTTGGGGTTAACCAGATAGCAGCAAAATAACAGGATGTCGATTAGGAAGTGGGCACAAGTGTTGTCGACAGTGACCTTACAGAGATTTTTCCCAAGTCCTTAAATAAAAAGCATTTTTGCAAACACATGCAAATGATCTAGAAGAGGTGGGATCACAGACACACTGGGTTTTTTCAAGCAGACACCTACAGTGCCACCAGGAATCCTCTTGACCACGTGAATTTGCAGGATGAGCATTTCTGCTCTGCAAATTCCAGCTCTGTGCGAGGGGCTGGTGAGGAGCTTGCTCATGCACCAACATCTGGGCTGAGCACTGAGGCATCTGCCTGCCTGTCTTCTCCCACAGCCTTCATTCAAAGCCAGGTTTGATTAACACCTCTGAAAACAAGCTCAAATAATCCCACATCGTGGATAATGCCAGCTTCTGGGTATCTAGCTATGATTCACAAATCCAGACCCACATGCACATCYGAAAGGTCACGGAGTAAATCTGTGGTGTACACCAGATCCAGAGCTATATCTGTCACTTTCTGTGTTATCTTCAAAAGAACAAAAACACACTGACAGCTTTCTGGCCAAGGAACTGTTTTGCTTTGCTTTTTAAAGGACTGTAAACTCCTGCCTCAGAAGCCTCGCAGTCCATATCTCAGGGGCACAAACATTTTCATTTTGGTCAAGACCTTACAAAGGMAAATGCTGTCCCCAGGTGCTTGGGGCTGCATTGCAGGGAGAGCACAGAGGAGCAAAGCACCGAAATTCCTGAAGCCTTTACGCCTGTTGGTAAGAGACTCATCCCCTGCCTCTGGGACACTTGGCATCATTTCCATTCCCCCGCTCTGAGAACTCCACCCGCACATCCTGGCAAGCCGCTTCACTGACCTGCATTTTCCTAATCCCTGACAGAGCCCTGAAACACCTCACCCCTAACCAGGCCACCCTGCTGTCACTGCAGGCTCCTGCCAGCCTTCGAGCAGCAGCAGACAAGAGATGTCACTGAGCTCCAGAAGACAAAAAGGGCAAGCTGCTTACAAAGTGAGCAATGCACCTTCTAAACACATCCTCTGAATGCCCAGGACTGATGGGTGCAGAAAGATCATATCTACTCCGAGGGTGCAGAAACAAAAGCCTACACCCTACCCAGCAGGCTGATGATGTTCTTCAGGTGCAGAGACCTTCCTGGGGAAGAAAAGCCAGCCCGGGGCTGAGCTCTGTTCTCCGACCTTCCTGGGTTTCTTGGCACAACAGATTTCTTTGGGCAGCATCATGGAGGTGTGGAGCACTTGATAGTCATGGTTCATCTGGTGCCTGAGGTTTCCCTCAGCCTCTCTCTCTGCTGATTCCTGTGCTCCACTTCTCATTCTCCTGCTCTCCCTACCCCATCCCATTGTTGAACTGCAGGCAGGATTTCTGGGCAGGAGGAAAAGAGCAGGGCTGGTGTCCACCCCACAGAGGCCAGTCCTCCCTGGGAGGACAAGTGCCACTGATACATGATGGGCACAGAACCAAGCTATGGGGAAGAGGGAAGCTCTCCCTCCAGGGCCCTGGGGTAGGACAGGGCACAGAGCAGGGGCTGGAGGCAGCACTGATATGGCCCCTACAGCAAGTGAGAGGGACCAGGACCCAGGAGAACAAGCAGGGAGCTTGCCTTCCCCTGTACACCCCACATCCTGGCCAGGCAATTATGAAAGTACCCATGTGCCACCCTAACACCACAACCTGGCCAGGCTCCAGAGCTGCTGAGATCTTAATCACAGCCTTCCTTTCAGAGACACAAGAAATAATGACCACGGGTGACATGGTTCTGCAGGAGCAGAATGGCCCCATGGAGCCAGTGGATGAAGTGGTTCATAGGTTCAGGAATCTGAAGTAATGAGCCTGATTTTCCTCCAAGTCTTGGATGACGATCCCTTTGTTGTAGGGTTTTATCTGTCCTTGGGCTAATGAGGCTTTCCCCAACCTCCCACTAATCCCTGACACTCACGAGGCTGCTGATGCCACAGATAGAACACATGCTGGCTTTCCCAGAATCACCAGCAGATAGAAAGTTGGCCAATTTACCAGATTCAATGAAGAGCTTCAAATTCAAACACACCTGGAGCCCATGCACCCCTCCAGCTCTTCCTTCCAGCTCACCACTGAGGCACTTTAGTGGGACAACACAGCTGCATTTCCCTGCTGCCTGTGCAAGGGATAAGTGAGGGTTTTCCCTCTGCACACACCCCCAGTAAGCAGCGTTCTCCATTGGTACTGCTGGGGGAGCAAACGAGAGCTGCAGGAAAATATGACTTTCCACTTGTCTCTAAATGAGCAGCCTACGCCCTCTCCACACTGCATCAGTGCAGCTCCAGCAGCAGCAAAAATGCTTCCAAATGATGGATCCCACTGGGTCTTTGGCCCTGCCTGAGCATTTTATGGTCCTCCACAAAGTCTGGCCGTGGCCAGTCACTGCTGGGGCAAGGATGGGGGAGCGTTGTAGGGAGCTCCCAGCTCACCCTGCCGGGTCCAGCTGCTGCACCGGGACAGAAGGCAGGACCCTCGCTGGGGGAGCACACGAGTGCCAGCCCACCCTGGGCAACCTCCTGCTCCAGCTGGTGCCTGCTGGGGGAGGAGAGACAAGGCTGGAAGGAGAGGATACCACTCCTCACCAGAAACTCTGTGCAGGTTGCACTGCACTTTGGGAACTGTTCAGCACGAGCCTGGAATTCAGTTTCTAAAAGACATAGGCTGGGAGAAGGGAACGGGGGATTTTGAAGAGTGCACATGACCGGAAATGGCACACCTCCACTTGTTCTCCTGTTTACCATCCCAAGGAAAAGCAAACTTTCCAAAAACACCTGCAAACTCTCTCCAGCTGGGCTTTGCTGCTGGAGCTCAACTGGCCATGTCGGCCTGTCCCTAGCCTGGCCAGCATCCCACTGTGGGAAGCTGAAACGCTGCAGTCAACAGCCCCGGCCAGGGGAAAGCTGCTTCAGCCCTGCTGAGTCTCACTGACCTACAAATCACGTGCCCCTGAGACAAAAGGGCTCGTGTGTTTCGAAACAAGCCTTTCCTCCATCCCTGCCAGCCCAGCAGTGCGCGGATCCCCTGCTTTGTCCCAGGATCYGGTACCCGGTAGCTCACAAGCTGCACAGCTCCAGCACCGCTCCCAGCCCTTTAATTCCCTGCAGCAGCAGCGGCATCCCCGAGCTGCTCTCCCGCCCCGGCTGTGTGTGGGATGGCGCTCGGCTCCACCGCTCCCCTTCGGCCCCTCCCGGAGCTGGGATGGCACCTGAGCCTGCTGGAGAGCTGGGAAGCTGCCGAGCCTGGCCGTCCCCGCGGGACCCCTGCACACGCCCGGCTTTCTGTGCTCCGCGAACAGCTCCGTGTGCTCCGTGAACAGCTCCGTGTGCTCCGAGAGCGGCTCCGTGTGCTCCCTGAACAGCTCCGTGTGCCCCGAGAGCGGCTCCGTGTGCCCCGAGAGCGGCTCCGTGTGCCCCGAGAGCGGCCCTGTGCCAGCTGCCAGCGCCAGCCCCCCGTGCCCGGGTCTGCAGAGGCTCTGCTCGCTTCTCTCTGCTCCTCCTGCCGAGGGGAGAGCCGCAGTGGGGCTGGCACACGCTCACACTCACGGCCAGAGGGGCTGCCCTGGGAGCAGCGAGGGCAGGTCACTTGAGGGGACACACAAACGCTGCTAAAGGAAGAGGAGTTTGTCTGGGGTGCTCCCGTGTCGAAATGATGTTGCATCCTACCAGCTGCTGAGGGCAGGGATGCTAACATCCATCTCCACGTGAGAGGATACTGATAATTACAGCCTTTCCCGACACTCAGCAGAGACCCCAAACCAGAGATGGTGCACACTGTGAAAGGCTGCAATGTTGACACGACAGGGGCATGAATGGAGGAAGGTATTTCCTGCAGAACCCCAGAGGCAACAAACTCAGTCAAGCATGCACAGGGATTCCCCAGACTCTCAGAGGACAGGGCAGATAAGTCTAAAGGAACAGCAGCTGAGGCACAGCAAGAAGGGAAATAAGCTGGCACTATTAGTATGAATTCAAGAATGAATTTCCACTGGCTCATATCCCGAACACCTTTATTACCATCTACCCTATCAGCTGCTCCTCCTCCTCCACCTCACAGAGCCCCTTTAGGAGTGAAATGAACCCACTGTCACCCGAGACAAAGGCTGCCTCTTGGAGAAGTGTCCCAGGTTAAGACGACAGATCTGAGCATAGGAACAAACACACTTGTGCAGAGGMAGGCAAAGTTTGAGGGGGCCAAGGCAGTGAGAGAACATGTGAATCCAGGGAAGGGGACTAATACAGGAGAGGAGTCACTCCTGCTGTGAGGAGCACAGGTTGGTTGCCTCTGAAGCAGTAACAGATTGGAGGGCAGGAGGAAGCTTGGAGGTAGCAGAYGTGATCTGAATCCACCACAACTCGGTGAAGACATGGGACAGTTGGTTTGGGCCAGCCATGGCCACTGAATGGTGTGCAGGGATGTGCCCATACCGCCAAGGGACACAACACTTCAGGGAGTCMGCCCAGGCTGGGAGCCTGAATTTCCTCATCTACAGATCAAAGAACAGCAAGGGGTGGAGCAGGACCAGTTCTGGCACCACAGTAATGGGGCATCCTGTGTCCCTTTCTGCTCACCGCAGKGAGAGGGGGGATACAGAATTCAGGAGCTCTGTGCTCCCGCAGGCTCGTGTCAGCACACAGAACACAAACAGGGTCTGTGTCCCACGTGGAACTCTTACAAATGTGCCTGTGCTGATTTTGGAGACACAGTTGTACTGTGTCAGACCAAAAGTCTTTCTACATTAATATTCTGTCTGCRTTAGCAGTAAAGAGAATAGCAGGGGAGAATATAAGCAAAAAAGGGTCTTTGTTGTGATACTTAATTCTGCAGCTATTTGAGACTTAAGGACCTCCTCAGTCAGAGCTGGTACCTTCTTAATTGGAGATACTCAGTTTCTCCTACGAGAGCTTATCTTATTTCTCAGAATATTCAGCCTTTGGCATCTGCAATCTTGTGGCAGTGAGTTCCACAGCTGAGTTCTTCACTATGAGCACATCACTTTAAACCAGGTACAAACCAGCCTTGCTCTYTTCCCATTCCCTGTAGTGCTTGTATTAAGTCAGTAAACAACCACAGCCTTGTGCTACTCAGGCTTACAGGGTCCCACCCCCTTTGAGACACTTTAGGGTTACTCATCAGAGCACAAATAACTACAAACACTCTCAGAAGTAGTTGAGAGGCTCTGATAGAGGCAGGAGGCAACAAGGCAGGGAGAGCTGTTGCACGGGTTAAACACAGCAGAGCTGTGGGATGGCAGTATCTGACGTTGAGCAAGGGGTTGTTGCACAAGAATAGACTGAAGGCAAGGTAATGGAAATAATTTTCCACAGAGCCTGTGGAATTCAGTGTTACAAAAGCATGAAGTCAGGAGCATAGCAGTATTTTGGAAGGTCTAAGCATTAATATGGAAAATAAATTCAAGTCATTACAAAAAGGACCTAACAGGAAAGAATAGCTCAAGGATGCTGAGCCTGCTGCTGCAAGGCAGAAGCTCCATCTTCCAACTTACTCCATATTTGAATAGAACTCCCAGGCAGGATTCTCCCTAAACCCCCAGCACAGCTCCTGGGAGACACAGGTCACGGGCAGGCTGGGTTAGATCATCTTCCTTTGTGCTGTGACCTAGAGAAYTCTCAGCACTAAACTAGTCCAGAGGCAGGAATGTGCATGCTCATTAGGGGCTACACTAGACTCAGACACCAGGATGTGAAATTGAAAGAATAATGTATGGGAAAAGATCAAATATTTGCTCAGAATCCAGYACTTCTGGCAACAGAGATGTTGCCTGTGCCTAGTCCATTTTTCTGGATGACAAATGAGTCGGATCCTTTCAGTGGGGCTTTGAAAGCGAAGGTGACAATTCCAGGCTGCCACTGGAGGTTGTGTTTCACCAAGCATTTGTAAGGTACTGGAAGCAATAACTTTTCTGCAGGGGAGAGAGAACACTGTTCTGCTGCTGCTGCAGGACTCTGGGCACGAGGGATAAAGGAGGTTTTGCAACTCACCTCTAGCTCTGGCTGTACCACTTGACTTCTCCCCACCCCTGACTTTGATAAAGAACCTCCTTTTGGAGAAGCAACCAAATAAAAGTCCTTCCCTATATAAGCAGATGACATATGGTCTCCTTGTCCAAGATCACAAAAGAACATTAGGAAAGCCAAGATGCTCCAGAAAGAGGGAGAAAAATGGAACATCTGACTTAGTGAAAACCAAGCTGCCACTGCCAGAGACTAATGAACACTTTGCTGGCTTCAACTTCTTTGATGATTAAACACCATCTCCTGTTCCCGTCATTCTTGGGAAAGAAATTAAAGGACAAAGTAGTCCTCAAGTATGTTTCATTTGAAGGAGGGGATAGGAGAAATCAGAGGAGTTGTTTGGAAGGGGAGAAGACAGGTTCTGCCTGCAGTCAGTTGCAAAGGATGGGAACAGTGTAAAGTGTRCAGGAGAATATGGGAAGGACAGAGCACAATGGCCACAGTCCTTCCTTAGCAAGCTCATCAAAGAAAACTACTTTGCCCTCACAAGGGATTGTCCATCTCCAAAKAGAAAAATCAAAGCATCCCAGACCTCAACAGGCACCACTTAACCTGCCACAAGGAAATACCTGCTAGCAGCCTTTCCAGCCCTGAGACAGCACAGAGTCTGCTCAGACTCTCACCTTTGCTGGAGGCAGGAGGCAGCAGCTTTTGTACTTACTGTACTTTTCATGGGGAGAGCATTCTGCCAAATGCTGCTTTTAATTTCTGTTTTGGTGCAAGTGCCAGTGCCCAGTTTACAAGTCTGAGGCTCTGCATGACAGCTGCTATACATAAAGTGACAAATGCTCCAGATACTGCCCTTCTCCCTACACCTCAGCTTAGCAGGTAGGGAAGAACCTCTTTCCACTTTCCTTCTTTTTGAATAGCCAGATGTCAGCACCGACTTGGGAATTGGGGAGAGCACTTCCCACCTGCACTCTCTCTGCCAGGAATGCAAGGAAGGGTTGGCTTCTAGGGTATGCTGTGTGCCCTTCTGTGCTGCAGGTCTTTGTGCTCTTGAACTCATTTTCTTCAGGACCTGAGAAGTACTTTGCATGGATATGTTCCCCTCACTAATCTGATCTACTTTTGTAGTAATTTGCATGTGTTTAATTGCTGAATGCATGACCAGAAACTGGGACAGGTGTCAGCAATATCCTCAACAACTCAGGGTGTGCAGGGAAAGTGTGGCTTTGTTGCCCTATTTCTCTCCCTCCTGGCCCTATCCCTGCAGCACCTGGAATGGTGCTGGTCCTGCAGGTGTGAGGTAGAGGACATGCCTAGCTGGGTCCTGAGCCAGAAGGGATCTGTGACAAGGCCTTCAGACTCCTGAGCCTGTACCTCAGTGCCCTGTCTGAGCAGGAGGCAGCACCACTGTCATCTGCTGCACAGCCCCAGTCCTGCTGGGAGCAGAGGTCAGGAGGAGAAGGCCAGAACTGACAGGCAGAGGGATGAGTGTCACTTGCTCTGTGAGCACGGGCGAAACAGCAACCTTGCTCAGAGTTCCAGGCAGCAGTCCCAAAATCACCACCTGCAGCACAACATCTTCCTCAGGCGAGCGCTCTGAAAACAATGCCAGGCAGTTTCTGTCCTTAAGCCATGRAATCTGTGAGCTGATGCACACCATCCCTGCTGGGCTGCTCTCCTCGCTCWGTTCCCCATGTGCCAGGCAAAACCCAGAGCCCATTCTATCCCCAAGAGCAGGATTGGTTGTCCCATTTCTGCCTCACCAGCTTGCTTGCTCTCAAAACCCATCATAACTTGGGAAATTGTCTTTTCCAGAGAGCAGCCACTTTCTGTATCCTACAGCTTCCCACGGCAAACCAGCACAGGAGGGCATGCTTCGGCCCGAYACCCACCTAAGGGCAGACAAGCAAAGCCATACGCACAGTTCAGAAAAAGGCAGATGGATTTGACCAGTTTTGGGGCTGGGCAGAAAGGGATGGTGCTTACACTATCTTCTCATCCTAGGTGGGCTGGGAACTGATAATCAGCTCACATCTATGTTTTGCTAGAGCATCAGATGTCTCCAAATGGCTGCTTCAAGCCTTCCCAAATCCCTTCTCTCCCTTACCATATTTACTTAAGGCAAGATCTTAACTTAGCCCCTTTTGTTAATTCTCTTAACCTCTCTCTAGGTGCGCACAAGTTCCCACAGTGTGGGACACACAAGCATTAATGCCCTGTCTCTGTGGAGTCTCAGAGAAGGATTAGGAGCAGGCATAGCAGAGCTGGGAAAGGGAGTCTGAGCACTTGTTCATATTACAAGCAGCTTTCTGATTTGGGGTGCTTGGTGATTTAAAACAGATTATGCTGCCATGGGCTTCTGCTGGCACACCACAGAAAACCCTGGTGCTTTCCAAGGCCATCCTCACCTCCCGCTGTCGGCCTGCTCTAATCCAGTCCTCTACACCTCTGACTTCCAGGCACCTGCCAGACAGTGCTGGTGCCTGCATCCCACCTCTCTCCTCCCCTCTCCCACCCAGCTTCTCCCAACTCCTCTTTCCTCACCTCCCTGGCACTGCCCTTCCTGCCTCCCAGCCTGTGTTGCCAGTGCCCTCCTGTATGCACATGTTGGCATATCTAATACACAGCCATGAGAGCTCAAAAATGCATTTAATAAGCACTTTGTATTTAATTAAACATGCAACAACCAGCCTGTTAGGGTAAATTAAATTTGAGAGAGACATTTGAGCAGTGACTGGTGAAGATATCAGTTTCTAAAGCTCTCAGAAGGATGGAGGAAGAAAACTGGATTATGTCAAGGGAAGGTTGATGCTGGAAGATGAGTGATGCTTCCTAAGCCTTTTCCCCACATCTCTGGGCAAGTACTAAATGTGTAAACACAGAAATTATTTTTCCTCCCTGAGGAAAAAAATTAGAGCTTGTGATTCCCTATGCAGTCAAGACCACCAGTGCAGTTTGGGACCACATAGGTAGGGAATCATGTTATAAATAAAGCAATATTACTACTTCACATGGCACAATAAAATGCTGTCTATCCAGCTCTGAGCATTGAAACCATGAGAGTCTGCAACAATATCAAGGCACGCGGTGCTTTAAAGACACTGTTTTAACTTAGGAAACCTTCCCTGTCTATTTCAGGTTCTGAAAATTGCCAGAAAGATGTCATTTCCCAGGAGTTAGCCAGAGGCAAACAAATCCTTTAAATGATTTAAGACAACTAACACGTCCTGGGTGAAACAATCACCTCAACTGGGCTGGCACAGATTGGCTTGACCAAAAGAATGGTGTTTATTTCCTGTAGAAAGGAAAGTTTGGTCATGTAGGAAGGATATCTGGGAGTAAGCAGATTAGATGGTGAAGAGCACAACACATTTCTGGCAGTGGGGTTCAGTTAGGGCAGGTGTGGTCTCCTCAGCAGAGGAGGGTGGCAGCCCTGGAGTCTGAAAACAAGGCCAACCTTTCAACAAGCCCAAGCAAACTGGAGGCAAACCATGGCACTTGCAAACCCTAAGACTGCAAACCCCAAGACTCCTGCACCCATTTCTATATGTGGGGTGACTTTCCACATGTGGAGATTGTGCATAGCCATATCTGTGGCCCCTAAGGTGACAAGCTCAGTAAGAGGGAGTGTCCTTAGGGAAAAGGGCCAGCAATCAGTTTTATCAAGTGTAGWGTGAACAGAGCGCTGCCCAGTCCTGCTGGGAGAACAAGCACAGGGAGATCAACAGATCTGTTCTAGGAATTTCCACTGTTGAGGTCACCGACAGCAGCAATCATCAGGGATTGAGGCTGGATACCTCTGCCTCCATCCGTGGGTCACTCTGCCCTTGGCTATGCCAGGGGAAAGCCAGGGGAGTCAGCCCAGGCTGGGGCCAGCAGCAGTGCCCACACTGCCCCTCTCCCACTGTATCCACCCAAGCCTTGGCTGCAGGATCACAGACCTGATGGATGGGTGCTGATAACACTGAGAACAGCATTCAAGCTGCAGCTGTACCAAGCACTCCTGATTCTGCTGAACAAGTCAAGCTTATTACAGGATGCACGGAGAAAAAAGAGGCTTCAGCAGGCTGTGGAGGTCCCCAAGCAAAGCAGCCTTTGACTTCCCAGCCAACTGGATGGGGAGAACAAGCTGCAGTCGCTGTCCATGCTGAGCGAGTGCTCGCTGCGGCACCAGGACCAACAGTCCTGGAGCCAAGGAGCTCTATTTGCAGAGCTGGCAGGAAGCCCACGTGTGCTCAGTAAATAAAGTATCCAGATAATAAAAATACCCGAAAGCACTGTTTAATTTCTTCTGAGGGTTCTGATACAGACAGAAGCACAGGGCAAACCCACCCCTCCAGAAGAGTGGAACCCAAGGAACCTGGTAGGTCTGGTGGCTCACAGCTGGTACAGCTGAATAAATACCKGACACTCATTTTGGGGGTACCAGCTGGGACTGAGGATAACAAGGCTCAGACAGGAGCTTCGGTATGGTAAAACCTCAAGTCCCCTGCCATCTTAGCTACAAACTCTGGATGGATAAAAGGGTCAATGTTCTGTGTATCAGGACCTAGTAAAGCATCAGAGGAGATGGACAGGGAGATACAAGCCACAGGCTGGCTTCCCCTGCAGTGCCACTGATGTGACAGCAGACTCTGGGGTAGCAGGGTGCTGCAGAGGAAACAGGAGAGGACATCCAACCTGTAAGTAGTGAGTATGTTTTGGGTTTGCTTCCTTCTTCACCAGAGCCTCAGACGAGAGCTCAGCACACCCTGGAAAATGCAGGCAGGGATGTACGAGATGGCATATCCAGCCTGGGGACCCACCAGCCCCTGGCACAGGCAGCAGAGCAGCTGTGCACACCTGGCACGCAGTGATGTGGAAGGGGCCAGTGGACATTGCCTTTTACTCCTTCCTCTGCCATCTTTTTCTGTCTGGGGCTGTCCTGACATTCTGTTTGCACCAGGGCAGCAGGGACTACCCACAACTCATCCYGCATGCACGCGTGCCCTCCTTCCCCCAAATGATCCTTTCTCTGACTAGAGGACCTTTCTGGATCTCCAAACAGCTCAGCAGATCCTCTTCCTTCTACCATCCCTTTTCCTTGAATGTTCCTTTTTCTCTGTAGCCTAGCAACTCAGCACAGACTCAGAATATTAACAACTCCTGTCCCCACACACGATCTTCTCCGGAGGCCTGAAAAATGTGATAGCAGAGAGGCTGAGAGGGGTAGGAGCAAACAGGAGAGATGTGGGGAGCGTGCAGAGAGCCTCTCCCAGCATTCAGAAACAGCAGAGCCATTCAGCTGTCGGATCTGCCACCTTCACTTAACATGTACATAACATATAGAGCTATTTATAGCCCCATTTATTTACATATTCAAATAGCAGCACGACACGCCAGCACTTGTATTTGGATTGAGGTTCTATATTGAGGTACTGGCACTCTTGAGCAAATGCATTCTCTGTTGCTGGGTGCTTTAAATGTATATATGACAGGATGTCAGAAGGTCAGATTCTCAAGGTCTAATTTGGTTTTCAATCAAATCAGATGAAGCTTTCACTGGGGGGAAAGCTACTTTAGCATTCTGCAGTAATCCTCTCCAAGGCTACAACATTGCTGTTGAAACAGGTGGCAGTTTGGAACATTGCTCTCAAATACAGCCAGCTTTTTAATACATACGTATATATAAATATATATATATATATAGGCTGTGGGAGTTTTGCCCATGTAAAAACCTGAATAAAAACTTAAGCAGGGGAAAAAAAAATTATCCCGGGCAGCTTCRTGCAGTAGGAATTGTACCTACTACAGGAATGCTGGGGTGCAAGCTGAAGTGCTTCATACCAGCACCATGCAACACTGACATGTTCAGAGCTAAAGATAACTTGGCTGCTACAGGAACAGATGGAGCACTGCAATCCACAGCACTGTTCAGCTGAGAGCACCATCAAACCACCCAGCCGCAGGCTCTCCTCCTCGCCAGCACGACTCCTCTCCTGGCGTGGGGTGGAGCCGCCGCCCGAAAGCACAGTGACCTCGGCCCGTCCAGGAGGGCCCCGACACCTCCCCGCCCGGGAAACCGCCCGGCGAGCGAGACACGGGAACTCTGCTTCTCGGCCCCGGGGCGGGCCGGACTCAGCCCTCCCGAGGCTTGCACTTGTTCTGGAGGACTCGCAGAGCTGCTCCTCAGGGGATAACGGCACCGCGGAAGGAGGCACGGTGGGGGATCACTGGTGACAAGCATTGCCACCACGTTTTATTCGTGCTGCAAACCCCAAGGTCTCGGCTGGGAGTCAGCCAGTTCACCCAACAGCTTGGCCATAACCCAGAATTTCCCATTGTGCAAAGAGCACACGGCAAACTCTCCATGAAGATACCAGGTGAAAGCTAAAAGATCCCTAGGAAGAAACAAGCATAGTAGAATAGAAAACTTCMGAGGCAAGAGAGAGAATCATTCCCTGGTCCAGCAGTTCAGTCTTTCCTCAACTGAGACCTTGCTCCAGGCAGGATCCCACAGTTCAGCTCCTACTTATGGYCATGTCATGCCATTCAGCCAACAACAATATTTCATTCAAGGTCATCACTAATGCTGAAGACGRCAGAGTCCTTCAGCACAGGCACAGAGACCCCTCTTTGGGGAAGTGTAGAGCTGTCCCCTCTCACACCAGGACAGCTCCAGGCTGTTTGGGGGCAGGACTGCTGCTCCACCAGGCTGCTCATGACAYGCACCGAGTCCTTGAGACCTCTGTCTCCAAAGGAATTCCTGGGGCTCTGTGCAGATCCAGCTTCCAGCATTTGGAGAGGCTGGTGGTGATCTTTGGCTTGTTACTTAGCAACTGGACTCTAAGTAGTAGTGGATTTACTGGGCTGTCACTGCAGTCAAAGCAATACCAGGACCAAGGGCACAGGGAGAATTTTGTCGTGGGAATGGGATAACTTGTGAAATATTATGGAAGGCAGGCAAGATTTTTCCCTTCTACAAGTTGCCATAAATGCAGTAAATATTGACATATGAGTCACACTGACCTATTTTCTAGCTTTTAAGCCGGGACAATCTCTTTGCAACTGATTTCACAAGCAATGAATGGGGAGCACTTCAGGCCCCTTCACGAGTTCACTTCATTCTTAGCCATTTTATGCAAGAACCCTACCCCTTGTGGGAGAACCATCCCTGTCTTTCAGGCAGAAAAGGGACCACTCCTTGTTTAAACTTGAGCATCCAATCCCCACCACCCCCTCACTGCAGAGCATCCCTGAGGCCAGGTGCTGTATTTGTCCTCACATACCACCTTAGTCCAAGGGATCTTTCAGCACAACCAGTGGGAATTAAAGAAGAAAAGCATAACATGATGTGAGTGGGTATCCACATCTGATCCTTGACCTTTTAGGCAGCATCAGTGCTGGTGAAAGTCACCCTAAAGCCTCGACGGTCACAGGATATCACCACTGCAAGGACAAATAAACCTAACCACAAATCTAGTGATGGCAGGTGAGATGGGTCCCCGATATCAGCTTTGCACTGGTATTTCTAGAGCTCAGGAGATTTCTGCTCTTGCCATCTATCYAGGTGAGCCACAGAGCAGGCACTTGTACCTCCATGCAAACGAGAGCATCTCGAAGCTGCCAAGTCTAGAGGGGTTTGGAGGTTGCTCCCCGCCCTGCCACAGCCATCTTTTATTCCTCCAAACACCCCTCTGCCAGCAGGAAAAGGCATCAATAAGCTGTTGCTTTCCTTCAGCCAGCCAAGTGGTTGTGTCTCCTGCTTCCTGCTGCTGGAGAGGCAGAGTGAGCTGGTCCCCAGGGTGTGACCGACGGCAGCATGCACGGGACCCGCCACTCTGCAGGATGGACCCTGGCCTCCCCCGGTGACTCCCCCCGTCAGGAAAAAGCTGTTTCACACGCACAAACCCAGCACGGTTTGATTTCCCAAGCATTTCCCAAGCATTGCAGCCCCCCGCACCAGGGCCCGGGGTGGCAAGAGCTGCGTGACCTCGGTTGTGCTGAGGCTCCACCGGCAGGGGAAGGCAGCGGCGCTCGGCAGCTCTGAGGAAACCTCTCATCTCGGCCGCGTGTCGCAACGCCCTGCTTTAGGTCACAGCACACGGAAGCCCCTTGTGTATATAAAAAGCACATAACCCCCACCTGTCCGTGCCGGCAGGGGTATTTCATTCCAAACCAGAGCGTACCATTCTTACCATGCCACACTGTAGGATCAGTTGACTTGGTAAGATCAAGACTCAGAACCATTCAGGTTGGAAAAGACCTCCAAAGTCACCAAGTCCAACATTTGACCAAATATCCCCACGCCCACTAAACCATATCACAAAGTGCCACATCTGCTCAGTTTTTTAGCACTTCCAGAGGATGGTGGCTTTACCACTTCCCTGGGGAGCTGGTTCAAATGCTTAACCACTCTCAGTGAAGAAACTTTTCCTGATATCCAACATGAATCTCCCCTGAATCCTTCTCCAACACCAAGGAGCACCCCCTGTTACCTACAACACTTCCATCCCAGGAGCTCCCAGCAATCCAACAGGGCAATATCCCCTGCAGCACCATGGCAGGGCACAGTCTTTAGCTCAGCACCAAAGCTGCCTCCTGGTTTTCCCATATTTTGGCAGTCCTCAGTATTCAGCAGCCTTGAATACCAATATGAAATGTATTCACACAGAGTTTAGAAACCTCAGTGTCACAGGGCTGGGGACACCSAGGGCTACAAAGAAACATTTGCAGCACTGGAGTGTGGTGTCGTACTCTCATCTATATACTCTATACATATAACTCTAGAAAACTCTGACTACAGGATTTAAATGCTCTAACCTTTGCTTTTTAGAAACATTTGGATACCCAAGGACATGGAGACTGAGAAAGAGCTGTATGTCATTTCTCAATTGACAAGAGACAGCAACAAAACAGAACATTTTCACTTCAGAATAAGGAAAACATTGATATATTTGAAGAGAATAGATGGCACTAAAAGGTACAGTTTAATAGCAGAAATTTCTTCTCAAAAATCTTGTTTTTTAAAGCTCAAGACATCTATACCAATGGAAAATCCGTTGCAATATTGCAGCCAAGTTGGTTTTGTCCAGTATTGCAGGTGTACATGTATTCCAGTGAAAACAGAACTGCAAAGCCTGCTCAGGACAGATTCCACCACAAAGTCTATTTCAAGCATGYCCGAAAGATGGAAAATTTGATGTAGTGAGAAGAGTGATGCCCCTTTGATGATGGCAGAACAAGTTGTAGGATAAACTGTCCTGGTCAAGAACACCCTTACACAAAATCTGCTGCACTTCATTTTGGGTTAAAAGCCAACTTAAACCCCTTGCAGCTCATCRCTGTTGTGGGACATGCTTTGCATCTCTCTTGAGCAGGGAAATCTGCCAAAGCAGACAGCTTGTTTTTCAAGCAGGCTTCGAGAAGTTGGGCAATAACAGACCCGATGCTTCCTGCCATCACCTCCAAGGGAGCCAGTGCAGGGAGCCGGTGCCAGAGCAGCCCCTCCAACGAGGCACAGCGTGGCAGCAGGGCACACAGGGGCGGGGGGCAATGGGGCACTGGCACAGGCTGCCCAGAGGAGCTGTGGCTGCTCCGTTCCTGGAAGAGCTCAAGGCCAGGCTGGACAGGGCTCTGAGTTCTAGTGGAAGATGTCTCTGCCCTTGGCAGGGGGTTTGGAATGAAATGACCTTCAAGTCCCTTCCAACCCAAGCCATTCTCTGTTCTCTGAAGCAAAGCATCAAGGTCAGCTTTGCCAAGCATCCTGCACCAGCCCCTAACCCATCCTCACTGCAGACTGTCCCCCRGCAAAAGGTACTGGCATCCTTCCCTTCACACACATCCCTGCAAACATTCCTATCTGGGAGCCTTGTTTCTTACACCAGCCCTCTGCAACAATCCTCTTGTAACTTTTCAACTTGTCACCAGGTTTATAAAACTTTAAAGCTAGTGCTATAACAAACTGAAATGATGTTATTGCAGATGTAGGAGAGCATCTTGGGATGAATAAATTATAGGAGCCACAAAGAAATCACGACTACAATGGCTGGATGCTCCGAGCTGTCTCCGGTGCGCAGACACAGGAGGGAGCAGGTTTAGGACTGCACAGATCATAGGGCAGGAAAATTGAAGCGTTATGAAGGGTAACCTGCTCTTATTTCAAATGCATACAAAACTTCTGGTAGTTTTCCTTATTGAAATAGTTCATTAATGCTTCAAGGGAGTCTGAACTGTCTGGTGCTAGAAAAATATGTCCCCAGAGATTGCCTAGAGAGGGAAAAGGCTACGGTTGGAAGGATTAGCCTCTACTCTCACCATGCAGCAACACACAGCACACCCTGAACAGGCCGGGCCTCAGCTGTGTGCTGGGAGGACATGCAGCAGTGGGGGAAGCCTTGCAGCTCCTTCTGAAGCCATTGGCACCAGACACCATCAGAATGGCAACCCCAGGGCAAGCTGGGTGAAMCAGACCCTTCAGGCGAGTGACTCTGGGCAGCATTAAGGCCACGTAGCACAAGGACAGACACCCACACGCTGCTCCAGCTGAGCGTGACATGAGCTCCACGTTCCCCCGGCCAGAGACACTGCTGGGCTCCTCTGTGACCTGGTACCACACCAAGAGATCTGACCATGCCCCTGCCCAAGTGCCACTGCTCACCCACAAGTGTCTATAAAGACCTGCAGGTTGTTCCCTGCTCACTGCAATTCAACCTCCCATGGCCAAAGGGCATTTCCCAGGTCACCACAAGGAGATGGGCTGGGTGAGTGAACCAGGAGATGCCATCCTTCYGGGTCATCTGAGCTTCTCAACAGCAGCATGAAGACATTCCCCCCTTCAGCCTGCCTCCAAATCCCCAACCTGCACATTGGTACAGGATACGAAGAGACTCCAGCCAGGCCTTTCGTCTTCATGGATCAGCACTTCCCAGAGGGTCTGCCAGTCAAACGTGCCCTCCTCAACACCTATTTGGCCTGGCCCCTGGCATCCTTCCCCAGACATTTCAGTTGATGCCACTGATCTTGGCTCAGCAAATAATCCTTCTAATCACTGACAAGTGCAGAGGCTGCAGCTCAGTGTTGCTTAGCCATGCTAAGGGAGTGCRCAGCAATAAAGCATTACTCTAGAAGGTAAGCTGGGAAATGTGGCTGGCCACACACAGGCAGCAGCTGCCATGAACCAGGAGGTGACAGTTCTTGGAATAAGGACTCTAGCTGTGGTCTCTCCCCACTGGGAAATGGTTACAAAGCCAGCACTGTACCTATGAACATCCTGCATCCTGGCATGGCTCCACTTTCCATGGCACAGGACCTGGGCACGGCTCTCAGGGAGGTGGAGGTGCATSAGCTTTGGGTGTCAGAAGACACATGGCAGCTACAGGCAGCTGCACAGCACTCTGTGTGTCAGAGTGTCTGGGAACATCCAGCATAAAGACGTAACTGTGCTGCCTTTTCAGAGAGCCCTGTATCCTCCAGGACTGAAATGTCACCACATCTTCATTTTGGGAACACAGTTCCCATGGGAGTGAGAGCAAGGAGTGCTCGTGGATGGAGCTGTATCCCTCCCCAGCACCACAACCGGCTGCAGTCCTTTGGAAAACAACTTTTGGASACATGCAATGTCTGGTCACTGACAGCACTTGTTCCCCACCAGCACGCAGCCAGCAGGCGCCAGGAGTCCCAGGGAAAGGCCTGGGAGAGCCGGGGGCTCTCCTCAGCCTGCCCAGTCCCAGCACCAGGGCCATTGTTCCCAAAAGGATGTCTGAGGATTAATTAATTATCCTACAAGGGGCAGTAAGTAATAACACTCCTTGTGGAACAATAGAAGCTATTTGGTTGCCATGACAACCCAGCTTCACTTGTGTGCCTTTAATTTATTCATTGCACAGTTCCTTTCCCAAGCACACATGATGCCAAAAATTGCCTTGTTTTTCTTGCCAGTATCCATGTCCAGAGCAGGGGTAAAACACAGCCCTTTCCCCGGGGCATCTGTCACACAGAAGAATGATGCACACAAAATCCCTTCAGCCTGGAAACTTACATCACATGAGAACTCTTCTGCTCCCCAAATGCTTGTTCTTTAAGACGATTCTGATTTTTAACCCCTTTTGGAAGCTGCCTCACCATGGTGCTCATAGATCTCGATCCTGAGTTYGCACATACAGCCACCTTGTCCTCCAGCCGCCTCCACACCCTCTCCCCCTGCCCCCAATATATGTAGGAAGGACAGGCAGGAGATGATTCCTGTCAAGTCAGAGCCAGGAGGGATAATCAAAAGCCCACAAGTGACATTCCTTCACAGCATCCATAGGAGCGTGGCATGGACAGTGGCGCCCAGCCTGACCACAGCCCTGCCACCTCCGTCAAAACACTCCATGGCCATCGCTGAGCTGCTCACACTCTGCCAGATCCAGAGCAGCACGTGAGTGAAGGCCCATGCCAGGCAATCTGTGCATCAGAGGTGACACTGGCGCTGCTTCTGCCCAGCCCCATCGCACGCCCTGGCCCCAGCTGTTCTGTGGCACATGGCAGCAGCGGGACACTGGAGAGGGGAGAGCACCACMTTCACATGGCAAGGGCTGGGAAGTGCTGCTGGGAGAACGCTTCCTGGGCTGGGACACAGCTTGCCTGGCCATAGCTCTCACATCTACTGGACAGAGCACGTGGTCAGCCCTTGCAGTCCGTGGCCATCCCCAGCGGGAGGTCCATCCTGCACCGGGCTCTGCAGTGCCCAGCTGCCTTCATGGAATGGCTTGGGGTGGAAGGGGCATTGAAGCTCATCTCTTTCCACCCTCTGCCATGGGCAGGGACTCCTTCCGCTACCCCAGGTTRCTCAGAGCTCCATCCAACCTGCCCTTGAACGCCTCCAGGCATTGGGCAGCCACAGCTTCTCTGGGCAACCTGTGCCAGGGCCTCACCATCTCCATAGCAAAGAATTTTTTCCTAATATCCAAGCTAAACCTGTTCTCTCTTAGTTTGAATCCATCTCCCCTTGTCCTGTCCTTCCATGCCCTTGTAAAAAGTCCTTCTCCACCTTTCTTGTAGGATCCCTTCGAGTGCTGGAAAGCCACCAGCTACAAAGTCCAGACCCCAAATAGTCCATGCTGGCTCCAGCAAGGAGGGTGACATCTGGTCCACCACATCAGAACACTCAGGTCCAAGTTGAGACTGAGGGAGGASATGACTCAAAGTCGAGTTCTGGCCTGACAGACAAGATAGATGGAACTGGGTTAAACCATCTGGCTCTTCTAAGTTGAGCCTGACCTCGAGCACAGCTACCCAGTGCAATGAAGACAGAGCTCTGGACCCAAGTCCAGGGCCTTACAACTGTCCAGTGTCACTGTCACTGCACTGAGGTGTCACATCATGCACATAATTGGGGTGATGGTGGGATGGGAGCAGAGAGTCAGCAAAAGAAACTGTTTCATAGTTGGCTCTTCACCCTGGGTCATTCCAACACGCATCCAGGGTTTTCAGGCAGTTGGAAAACAAAAACAACTGGTCAGGTTGTGTGACCTCCCCTCCACACAACAGCAGAAGAGCCGGTGGGCCAGGGAAGCAGGGCAGGAGAGGGCAGAAAGAGATAAACAGGACAGGAGCATTGGGAGAGCAAGGTTTTAATTGACTTAAACAGCAAGGGCTCTAAACTGGCCCAGGATCCTCCTGCACGAGTCAGGAACTGAGGAATGGGACAGGTACTGTCAGGAGGTTCCCACCACCCTTCCGCTCCACTCAGCCTCTGGGGAAGGAGAGGAGTTTGGAGGAGAAGCCTCTGGACAGGAGGGAGAAAGGCAAGTTTAGGCAATGACAACACAACCCATGTCCTCTGCTGGGTGCTAAAAGCTGTGAGGGACAGACAGACAGCACAGTCCTGGGTGTGAACCCAGACCGTGACCAAAGGAATCAGCAAATTTTACCCCAAACCATCAAACCATTGCTATCTGCGGAGATARTTTTTTTTTGTTGTTCCCAGTGGTATGAAAATCTCCAGTCTATCAATGCCACCCCAAATCAGATCTCCATTAGATGCCTCTCTTTCCAGCATAGATCTCCAAAGAAATGTCCAGTTTCCACTAGCAAACAGAAAAAGTCACTCTTTTTCAACTTGGCAGGGACAGGCTGACCATAAAGCCGCCTTTGTGTCAGCCAAAAATTAGCATTCACATCACATCTACTTGTTTAAGGCATAAGCAGTACTAGCTTGGGGAGGTGGCTGTGCAACCAGCACAGAAGGGACAAAAACCTACTCTGGATAAGATGCCACCAGCTCCAGAGGCRCCAGCAGAGACCCAGATGGCTCCAAGGAGCCATTGCCTTGGAAGCAACTCTCAAGCAGAAAATGGAAGAACAGTGTATCAGGCCTTTTTTATTTATTTATTTATTCTTTCTTTCCAAACTTACCATGTTGACTTCAGAGATCTGGTCAATGCTGGAGATGTGGATGCTCATTCCCACTGTGACAGGGTTACCTGAAACACAAATAGGCTGGGTTAGGACCATATTCAAGCCCTCCTCTCTTACCTGCAATAAAAGAATTGCCTCGAAATGCATGGATATGATTTTAAGCAGCCTCACATTCCCTGAATGTCACAGACTTCAAGTTGCATGTGCTCAAATGATTAGATATTTCTCRCTCCCAGACTCAAAGACTCACCCCTAGGACTAGTGCAGCCTAAGCTTGACTTTTCAAATCCTGGAAGTTAACTACCCCCTAGTAATACGATTAGCTCTGGTTATCCCAAATAATGCCTTCAGAGACCATCAGGAGGCTCCTGGTAGGCTTGGATAAGGTGTTCCTGATTGACCATACAAAGAACTCAGCACCCAAGCCCATGCCACCCACAGGCAGGAGAGATGTTCCAGCTCACTCCTCATCACTCTGTCAGCTCTGAGTACTCAGTCTGAAAATCCCAAGTGAGTTTCAATTCCCAAGACACCAGACAAGTACAGGAAACAGATCTATGAAGTGAAAAAGCAGCATTTGTAGAGTTGCTTTTCAGAGGAGAGCTTGGATTAGAGAACAGGGCAGTTCTTTCAGTGGGGTTTAAGCCACTTAAAACAATTTGCAGCCAGATACACATCCACCACCCAACCCTGTAGCTGGAGATGGGGTTTGTGCATGTTACCCCTCTCCTTTCAGGCCCACAGCCCCAAAGGCAGAGCACAAACCCAATCCCACCCCAAGAAAAGCCCCTTTCCTCACACAGGCAAGGTGGAAAATGATCTCTTGCAATGCATCACTAGAAAGGGAAAGGCAAGCAGTTGTGCCACTCAAGGTATTAACTCTTCCATGGACTCATTAGTAGATCTAAGTGCTGAAATATTTACAGATAATCATGAAATGGCTTAGAAAGTAATTAGGAGATTGGGGGAGAGGGGAGAACCACACAACTGGAAATGAAGTGATTTTCTAATTATGTGTTACCAGAAGTAGGGAAGCAGTGTCATTAGGGGCGCCTTGTGATTGGGTGTGCTGTTCACCGAGACCCTCTGCTGCAAATTAAGCAGCATTATCCTTTAATGGAATATGAACAACACTGAAAACATCAGAATCAACAACTGTAATTAGGCCCTGCAATGCAAATCTCCTTAAAGAGGCAGCGCAGCCTCCAGCACCCCGGGCTGGCTGACAGGGTGCTGGAGGCAGGGGGGCTCAGGAGGCGTCGTGGAGCCTCTGAACATCCCCACACAGACACACTCCCAGACACAGCTTTGCTGTGCTTGTACCTTCATCTTCCACAAGGGAACCAGGTGGGAAAACAACCAACAGTCCCACCAGGGAGAGACGATTCTCCTGCAGCTCCTTTGCGCCAGAGGCTGACAGAGGCACAGCAAAGCTTTTGAGGAAGTCTCACTTTGATAGTTTGTCTTTTTTCCCTGAAATCAGGGCCTCGTGATAGAAGCTGTAGCAGGAGGAGGAAGTCAGTGCTGCCCTGAGGATCTTGCCGGCTAATTAGTTACAGGAGGAGAGCCAGGGCCACGCACGGGGCTGCGGCAGGGCTGGGGAGAAGCCACGTCCCCGCTCCAGAGCCTGTCTGCCGTGCAGTGCTGCTCCCTCCCAGAGTGCCCTCCTGCCTGCCTGGCCTCCAGGCTGTGCCCACCCGTGCTGGTGTCTCCGTGGCTGTGCATCCCCTCCTTCCCCGGCACCAAACGTGGTTCTTCCCCCCACTGCAACCGGCAGGCTGGGTGCTCAGAGCAGGGCAGCGCTGACAGTGGGGACACACAAATATTTGTCAAATCCAGGGTCTATCCAATCTATTCTGTCAGTCTGGACATTTGTGCTGTGTTCATCACCATGGTATCCCAGCGCCTGAGGTCACGCGGTGACTCAGTGTCAGAGCCGGGGATGAGCTCCAGACCTCCCAGCTCCAAGAGCAGCTCTGGAGTGGAGGGATCAGCCACGCTGCCCCCAGCCCCTGTGCAGAGTCAGCAGGGCTCCTCTTGGCACTGCCAGGTGCTCCACAGCCCACCTATCCCAGAACTGCCCACCTGCCACCCCCAGGGAGTGTGCCCAGCAACCCACAGGATCCTGTGTGTGATTGTCCTATGAACAACCAAAGGTGAAGGCAGGCAAGTCCTGCCTTTACTGCACCTACTCTTATCTTGATCCCAGGGAAGCCATTGCACCTTCTCCATCCCTGGCTCACAGGCTGCTCAGGACAGGGATTCAGGAGTGTGTACACAGCCAACAGAAGAAATATGTCCTGACTCTCAGTGCAGCCCAATGGAAAACCAGGCCAGCTGGTGCCCAACATTCAGACTTTAAGTAGTACAAAAAAATAAACAAAGGACATCAATTCTGCCAATGTTAATAGCTTCAGGCAAGAGGGATACAAAAGTAGGGTATTTCAAATATGGGATAACATCATCTGTAAATTTGTCCAAAAAAGGCAGAACTCTGCATTTGTGGATCCAAGACAGGGCAGGAGAACTAAACCTGATATTAAAGACCCATCTTTTATCTGTGCCTTGCCCATGGGTGCAAAGAACTAGACTTTCTCCCCTTAAAGCTTATGCCTGAAAAGGATTTGTAGGCAAGATCACGAGTGAGGGAGTGTGAGAAACTCTGCCACTTTCACCAGGGAAGGGCACCCTCACACATCCCTCTTTCTCACCACCACCGGAGAGATCACCAACATTTTGTCCTGAAAGTAGTTTGATGCCTGTGAATAATGCACTCAGGAAGTTGGAAGGGAAGCAGACAAAAGAGTTATGATAAAACCTGTCCTTTTTCTGCAAGTGATACTTGTCAAATATAAACACAGTCAAGGTAGAGAACAAGTTGTGCTAATCTGCAATATTTTCCCAGCAACCAGTTATTACTTTCACATTTTATTTTATAATGCATCAAAACCCCAGAACCTGGAGTTGTGTTGCTACAGAAATAACTCAGAAGGCACAAGTGTAGAGGGAATGTTGTGTTTCCAAGCTGTGTCTGCCTGCACTGCAGCCAGAGGTGATGGGACATCTCTCCCAGATCTCAGCCTGCTGCCTCAGCTGCGGAGCACTCTGAAGACAACAGCACAAAATTCAGTGAAACAGGGGGATGATTACTCAGGCAACTGCCCTGAACTAAGGTCCAAGCTGCCCTCTGTTCACTACCCAAGAAAGTTAACACTGGAGCTTGGGTTCCTGTGCCCTCAGGTCTCCAGCTGCATTACAGACACAGCCAAAGAGACTCCAGACCAGCGGGCAGGTGAGCAGAGCTCAGTTCGTGATCCACTGAAGCCACATCATTTTTATCAACTACAGCCAGTGCTTCAAGGTTCCTGGTTCCTGCATTTCTGACCACATGAATGTGGCAATGCTGGCAGAGCCAAGGCTTGCAGTGGCTGAGGGACTGGGATCAGCCCTAAAACTACCCCTTAGTCTAAAGCGTAGGAACAAAGGCACTAAACGGGTGTCAGAAATTTCACAGCTTCCCTGAACAGTATCTTCCTGCATTTCACTGCACTGAAGGCTTTTCCTAGATATCCAAACCAAATCTTCCCTGCAGTTTAAATGTAGTTTAGTCTCCTCATTCCCCCCCTCCATGACAGCGAAAGAATAAATCAATCATCCTTCCTTAACAACAGCTTTTATGTTCCGAGAAACCATGACATCGCCTCCCTCCCCCACCAGTGCTGCCTTGTCTAGATTAAATGCACCTGATTCCTTCAACCTCTCCTCAGAGGTCATGTTTTCTAAAGCTCTGACAATTAGTGCTGCTCTCCTCTGGCCTTTTGCCAATTTGTCTACATCTCTAYTTTAAAGCCTGGTATCCAGAAACCAGCCGCTGAAGCAGTGACATGTCACCAGTGCAGGCAACAGAAAAAACAACCTCCTCTGTGCAGAATCCTCCTGAAACCACAGAAGCCTCTCCAGACCCGCTGCAGCCATCCTGGGAGCTGCTCACTCTGTGTGGGAGGTTGGAGATGGCAAAGGGGCAGCAGAGCTCCTGCCATCCCAGTGCCTCACACATGCAGGAGGAGGGAGCACAGCCCTGTCTCTGTTGGACAAGAGCAGAAATTATTCAAGACAGCTTTGTGCATGAGCCTCAGCATTCCCTGCTTGCACCCTGCCTGTGGCATCACCAGCCTCTGAGATCCCTGCAGCAGCAGGAAAGCTGCTTTTAGGTCTTCTGCTGAGTAAACAAAGCCAACCAGAGAAAATTAGAGGCTTCAGTTACTAAACCTACATAGGGAACAGGTCTGTGCCTTACTCTGCAATGGTAAATACCCATAGGCATGAGGATCCACCCATGCAAAACTGCTCCTCAATCCCAACCTCCAGAAGCTGACGGGCAGCAGTGGCATTAGAGCTCCCAAACAGCAAGTCCCAGCCGGGGCTGCCCTGCACTRTGTGGTGGGGGTGTTTCTGCACGCACAGGGTGATACAGGCAGGTGTGGAGAGGGCAGGGTTTGCTGATAAAGGACCATGGGACGGCAGTGCCTCACTCGCATTTTCAATGACCTCCCCCTCCAAACAGGACCAGCACTTAGGACAATCTCAGTTTCACCAAAGACATGACCAGCACGGTGTCTGTAATTCCACTGCCAGGACTCTTCCCGTCGTTCTTCCCTCCACATTCCTGAACGCTGGAGCAGTGTTCAGCACCAACTCGCTCTCTCTGCAGAAAATGGCTCGCCCAAGCCGCTGCCTCTGCTTTGTTCCGGCACTGAACCTCAGGGCAGCCTGGCTTTGTGTTTACAGCTTAAACCCAGGGCCCACGTCACTGCTGCGTGCAGCCGTGGCTGGTTACACAAGGCCTGACAGACGTGGGTAGTTGGAGGCCAGAGCTCCCAGGTAACTGGAGGTGCAGAAGGCGGCACGTTCAGCACTGGGCTTGTCAGTGGCTGAGGAGCTGCTGCCTGGACACAAACATACAGCCACTCCATAAATCTCCCTCTGCCCCACCCAAAACCGACACCCTGGAACCATTTTTGGCTGATGGACTAATCAGTCCTGTGCCATGGTTTTTTAAAACCGCCCAAAACATAACTCGGAGGCCAGTCTGTTGTCAGGACACTCAAATTTACTACACCCCAGCGCAGGGAGAATGGAGATGCTCCTGGGTTTTCAGCATACAGGGGGGTTGCAAGAGGAGTTCACAAATTGCTCTCTGCATAAGAGCTGTGCCTACAGAACTCAGGGCTGAGGCTCTGCTACAGCAGTGAGACAATGTCTCAAAGATGCCATCCCAGCAGGCTACGCAAGCCAAATCACAAAGAAGTTTCCCAACATTGATTTTCCTGTTCCCTTCCTTTTATTTTAGCTTATGTACAGCATCAAGCACAAACTCAGTTTAGTGCTAACATTGCTTGAGGAACAAGAAAAGTTGACCACGTATCGTGAAAGCAGAAATGTTCTGGGAACTACTTTCATCCAGCATCTCTGATTTGCAGTGACATCTAGAAGCACCGAGTTCAGCAGGGTCCCTTAAGAACCTACTTAAACTTTTCCAATAAAATCTAGGTTTAAATACCCATTTAACACTTTCCAATCCTTTTCCCACTTGTTTTCTTTTACTCTTATTTCCATGATCTCTCCCCCACCCACAAACAATGCTCTGCAATTCTCTTGCCAGGCTCTGCACAGCAGCCAGAAACAAACACATTCAAAGGCTGATATTGAAGCTCTCCCTCTACTCCCAGCAGGTCACCCCATGGAATCCGTGGGATTTAACAGGGCAAAGCACACCACGGCATTACACTTGTGGGCACTGTTTTACGTCACCAGGAGGAGACATGGTCTCATGGCAAGTTAGCAAATTTGATATTGCCTTCTTGTCTGGGGGAGAACAGAGCATACAAGGGATTTGCCACTGCTGAAGAATCTCCTCTACAGGAAAGACAGACAGTATTTTGGAGCTGAAAGGCAGAGCCCTGGCCTCCAGGGTATCTGGGGCTGTCAGTGCTTGCTCCTTCCCCATGGATTCATCACTCTGCAGGGGCAGGAAGGATATCTGCCACCACTGGTTCCCATGGAGCTACTCTCCAAGTAGGTCTGGAAGAAAACAGTTCCTTGGGTATGACGGGTTTCCTACATTTTCCCATACTTCTTTAGGGAGTGTTTGGCACTTTTTACACCCCTGAGCCTATGCCCAGAACAAGATTGTGCCTAATTCTGGTATGGTTTCCACCCATCCACACCAGACCAGGCTCAACATCACCCTTTGCAAGGAGGATAATGAGGATTTCCAGCCTGTGCCGTTCTGCTCTCCTGGCAGCCTGGCATGTCACCTCATCCAGCCAGAGGACTGAATTTGCAATATTCACTTCAGAAGGGGGAGTACTTGGGACTTCCTGAGGAAAATGCCAAGTTGGAGCAAGCTCTCATCGGGATGGTGATATCAAGGACAGCACACGTGTTGAATGGAACATCGAAGGGAGGGTACAAMCACAGCACAGCTCTTGAGCAGACTTTCAGAATACCCAAACATGAACAAGGCAAGGGTTTCAGTAAGAGACATGTTTTCCTGCAAGCAWGCAATGGGGCCAGCTCTTCAGCGAGGAACCAGGAGACACAGCCCGTGCAGAGCAGGCAGCACTGCCCTCTGTCCCCGCCAGCACTGCCCTCCTGTGATGCTCTCTGCAAATCCAGGTTCACCTGGATAGCACAGCCACAGTCCCAGCCTGCTGTCACATGGAGCTCTCCCTGTAGATCTGAACAGTCACAGAACATTTTCTCAAGCAAACTGAGCCGGTGCTGAGGGATCCTTCTGGAGGAACAACGCTTTCCCAGGGCACATGCAGCACCCGTTCTGTRGCTGTTCCAGGGGAAGCAGAGAGTTAAGGAGCACAATCTGTGAGGCACAGTGGATTGCCTAATGTATCTCATGGGTATTTTTAATGGATTAGTAGGTATTAGAGTGGGATATTGCAAATATCCCATGGAAATTTGGAAGTGAGAGAGAACAATCAACTGGCTGCAAAAACAGTGTAAAGGTTGTCCCAGAGGTATTGAAGGATTACAGAGGAAGCTAAATCAAGGTTGATTTTAAAAGATGTTGGTAGACAGCTACCCAAGCTGAATAAAAACAAGGTCTCAAATGTACAGGCTTAAAAATGGAACAAGAGAGGAGACACCAAGCCTTACAGCATCTGTACTGCCAGCAGGCCCAGTCCAGCAGAGCACCTGTACACACATGGGGCTTTAAGCACTAAAAAAATATTACTGACTACTCAGAACATCACCTGTTCTTGGGAGAGGCCTAAGTCAACATTCAGGAGATGGATTTTTAAAGCTGTTCCATCCTCAAGTGATGAGGACAGTCTTCCAAAGCCTTCTGTTTGTGAATCTCTTGCCCAGGTGATGCACACTTAGTAAGGTTACAGCAAAGCAAGAAGAAAATAAGATCTCAGGTTTGCCAAGCTCTGATTTACCGACACACATAACTTCATTACCTCACCAGAACTGATCATTATCAACCTGAACCACCAGTGGGTCCAAGCAATCAACTCTAAGAGCCACTTTACCAAGAGCACCAAGTCCCAACCATCCATCCCTGAAAGCTGGCAGCACCCAGCTGAGACAGCAGCCACAGTTTGCTTTGCAGGGCTGCCACAGCCATTGGAGTCCTTGCTGCAGCAGGGAGGTTGCAGAGATCCAGATCTCACCCYGAGGAGAGGAAGGCAGTGCTCCAACCCCCTGGTGCTCTGTGCWGCCAAAGCCAGGATGGGTGACCTGCCCTCCCCTCCCAGGGACACCCACACAGAGCAGCTCCAAAGCCTGGCAGTCTGCAGGGCACACACTTGGGCTTTCCCCGTTACATCCCTCCCTGCAGAGCTGGCACCACGAAACATTGCATTTCCCTGCATTTACACCGAGCTAATCCCAGGAARGAAGAGACACCGAGCATTCCGGGTCCCCTCAGCTCTTCTCCACCAAGAGTAGTAGCAGGAGGACAGCAGGGCTTCCCAAACGAGTGCCTCTCGTAGACTGACAGCAAAGCAACACAAGCCAGGCATCTTCTCCCCAGCAGCAGCGTGAAGCATTGTGCCCACGCTGAGCAGCCACCCCCACATTTCTCCACCTGAGAAGACTTCCCTCCTACCTCCATCAGGATCCTGGCAGGAACTGCATCTCCCTGTGGGCCCTGCCAGTGCAGCCCTGGGGCACAGCCCTGCCTGCCTGGGAAGCTGTGCCTGACTCGGGATAGTCCAGCCCTTTTGCTTTTACTGAGGCCCTCAGAGCTTGTGTCTGCTCCATCTCCTGGAGCCAGCCAGGGCTCCYGCCTGCACTCCCAGAGCCTCTTTTCCGCCAGCTGGGGCAGGCTCAGGAGCCTTTGGCACCCCGCTGCTCCCCTTTCCCAGCCCACTGCTGGCACCCTGCTTCTAAGGGCACAGAGCTTCAGAAGGGATTGAGCACACACCCCAAATATTTTGAATGCCCGGGTAAATGTGCAAAAGGAAGCAAGGTATTTAACCACGGACCTACAGCTTCCCACCAGAGCACGCTCACAAAGGCTCCACACAGGCAGCTGCCCCCTCCTGCCCCAGCTCCCCAGGTCAGTCTCTGGGCAGAGCAGGACTCATCGCAGCCTGGAAAACACTCTTTAGAGTGCAAAATGCTCGATTCCTGTGCGAGTTCTGTTGCTACAAGGTCCACAGATGCACACAGGTTTTTAAGCAGGATTAGGGTTGAATCCCAAGCGCTGGGATCCCTCCCACAGCACCACGACTCTCCTTGCAGAGCCAGGAGGTAGGAGTGCAGCAAACTACCTGGAAAACCACAGCACCAGCCTCCTCTTCACAGCCAAATCACCCCTCCTGGTAGGGGTGGTGCTGCTATATGTGGGACACCCACCCTGTCTCATCCCACGGGATCCAACCACACGGCTCCCTCCCTCCACAGGACCCTCCACCCACTCAGGTGGGGCTGCCGGAGTGGCCCACAGGAGAGGTCATTCGGCAGATTTCCTGCATGGCAGCTGTGGAAGTTTCTCCCAGGTTGCCCATTGGAATGTCTCACTWCTCACCTCCCACTCAGGGCACAAAGGGCCTGACCCAACTTTTCAGTGTGGGCTTTTCTGGTACATGACCAGTAAATGTCTGCTCTGTGGAGGAGCCTCTCTGTTTGTGCACTGGAAACATCATCCCCCAGAGCAACTGCAGACCTGGGCTGTCCCATAGGATGTGACCTGGCTGGGAAAACACTCACACGTTACCCAGTCCTGAGCCATCTAATCCCCTTAGCTGAAAATGAACTGMGCCAAATTAATTTAAATGGGTTAACAGCTCCTCTGTTCTCATCAAATCCATTTCTCTGTCTTCGAAGTGTTTGTAACAACAACAAAATACCTGACCTTGTCATTTTTATCAAAGTGACAACCACAAGGTATTTTCCTTTTTTCCCCTGTTTTCAATTTTYTTTATGAGTTAGTCACACCTCCTCATCCCTGTTTGCAGTGTCTTTAAAGGATACCCCAGCATGAATCCAGTTGGACATGCCTAGCATGTGGGGAAAAAACAAAAGGAATGAGCTGGCCAGGTTGGGACGTGCTAAATTTGCACAACGCCCAAGGCTTACGCTCAGTGGCAGTCAGGGCAATTTACAGGGCAAGGGTTGAAAAAATGAAGTGAGTCAGGCCTGAAAATATCATTACATTCACATTAAAATCCTATCTGAGTTAGGAATCATGAGAAGCTAAGCACACACACAAACAGGCCTCCCCCTTTCCAAATGTTATACATGGGATGATAAGTTTTCATCCCTTAGTTTCCGAGGTTCTTGGATGTGCTTTATTCAGGTCATCCTGCCCTTTCTTCATAGGCTGAAGACAGGGAAAATCTTGTGACATTCAGTGGTGATCAAGAGTTGCAAGACTTTTGTAGGAAAAAGGATTCAAGTTTCTCAGTTGTTCACTCTTGAAAGATTTCCCCCTGTGGTGGTGTTTCCATTATTTCAGTAAGAGTTGATTCGCAATAATGTCCAGGACAAAAGCTGCCTTTTACCCCAGAACTTCTTTATTAAGACATAAAACTAAGTACCATTTGCTTACCAAAATAATTGCTTTCACTCAGGATGCATGGATGAGCGAATCTTGCAGAGTTTTACATATATATTCATCTCCAGCAATTCATCAACACAATAAGCACACATTATTAACTTGAGTACTCATCAATTTCTTTTTTTCTGGAGCTTCAAATACTAGCAAGGAGCTAGTGTGCAATAGGGAAGAAAAACATGTAGGGGAACTTGTGATGAATGTTCTATTTTTGCTGTGAAAGGAGGATAAGAAGAATTCAGCTCATAGCCTACCCTCTCCCTCACTTCCAAAAATTTCCTGCTGAGCTGAGATCCTTCTCCGGGAGAGTGGGCTTTCCTGCAGACCTTCTGCAGGTGACATCTGTAACCTGGGTGGCCTCCTCTCCTGGCGTGGCAGATTCTGATGTTACACCAGAGCTTCGCCACTGGCCGTGGGCAGCTCCTTCCTTATCCATGACCCGTGGAACCGCCCAGGGCAGCCCCAGGACTTCTCCCATGGCACAAGTTTCCCCCAACAYGGAAGGGTCACCTGCTGTGGTCTCACCAACACCAGGTCCCAAAGAGAGGAGCCCGWGGGTGCACTGTCTCACTGTGGCCAGTGCGTAAGGCAAGAGTARGAAGTACACCAGGTAGCTGAGGAGATGTGTTTGAAACGATCTCCCGGTCAGAAAAYCCATCCTGGTTCTGCAACACAGACCTGTGGAAGAGGAAGGGGCAGCTTGGTGTTCTCCCATCTCAGCTGGCTGTCCCAAAGGCAAGCACGGGGAGATAAAGGGTCACAGGAACCAAGGCAGTCACTGTTTCTTCCATTGCTCTTGGGCTGCGTCACAGGTAAAAGCCCACCATGGCTTTTGGTGGCTGAAACGGCTCTGCAGGCTCAGAATAGAGCCTCACCCGGGGACAGGGAAGGTTCTGCTGTCCCTTCTTGGTGACAGCCTGTGGRGGGTCACTGCAGAAGCACAAGAGTGAAAGCTGAGAATAATGCAATAGCCATGTGCCCTTCCTGTTTTTCCTACTCYGTGGCATGATCATACACAGTGAATGTATTATCTGCCACATATAGAGGGYGTTTTAAACATTCTGCAAATGACCAAATTTACAAAATTTCCGTTTTTCTGAAAGGAGTGTTGAGGAATGTCCTCCTGCTCCATCCATCAGAAGGAGAACTATTTGTCAGCAAGATTAATGCCCATTAACTGGGAGCCTTTCCTATGGATATACCATGACATTTCTCTGCAGCACGAAGTGGGCCCCCSTGCCTGTTCCCTGTGGGGGTTTCACAGGACACCACAGCCAAAGGAAAGGGCACRGTTTGGTGACCAAGCAGTGGACCAGAGCGCTGGAGGTGCTTAGGTCTGTTCTCACAAACAAAGAGAATAGCAGGAGGCAGAACTTCCCAGTGCCATCCTTGTGCTGCTGTGGGTTCTCACTCTCATGCCCAACAAGCTGCCCCCTCTCGGTGTCCCCGGGGTGTAAAATGGACCCAGTGGTGGCCCATCCTGCCCCAGGGGGTGGGGGAGAGTCGTCAGTCAGTATTTGTGCAGCACAGCAGCCTTGCTGCTCTCTGTCACACAGAGCCCCTCACACCAYGCGAGAACAAATTATCTTTGTGCATAATCAACAGCACATCCAGCTCAGCCCTGAGTTGAGAATCCTTTTTGGCTGGTGATGATGTCCAGGGCAGAGAGAGCACAGCTTGATTTCCAGAGCCCAGGCTGAGCTGGCAGAGCTGGCAGGTAGAAATATCTTGTTTTGACTGGTAAACTGAGCAAGTTTGACATGGAAACCACTGAGGGAGAATAAATATGGAACAACAAGATGTAATTTTACAGAGCCTCTTTTCCGACTAGAACTACACTCGGAGCCATCCCAGGGCTGAACTGAGAGGTCCTGAGGTCTGGGGAGAGGAATTCTGGACACGGTAGGTTGGGCTGAGGCTCACCCCTGTCACAAGCATGGACATCTATAACACACAATTACTTAACAGTACTATTCCTGCAGGACTGCAAAGAACAGGAGAAACAGGAAGGGGAGGGGGGAAAGATCAGAGAAGAAGAGTTTTTAGCTCTGACACAGAACCAAGGATAAAAGCCACAAGCAGAAAAACAGCCTATAGGAGCTGCATGATCAGTGCTCCCCAAGCCAGCCTGGAACTCGTCCTCTGCTCAAAGCAAGCAGCGGTGCTCCCACATCCCAGAAGAAGGGACAAGAGCTCTGCTTCCTTCCATTTAGTGGGAACAGGATCAATCTCTGCATCTCCAGAATACCTGTTTAACTGACCATTCTGTTCGTGCTATAGGGCTCCACCATCCAACATTGCCCTTTCTCACCTGTATGGTGTAAATTCCTCTGAAGGACCTTATGCCTTCGTTTGAAGCACRTCATTTGTCTTGTCCGTGTTTCTGGTCATGCTTTAACAAGTGCACGACATTCCACATGAAATAACAAGATATAAAAACCTCCAACAACGACTCTGTGTAAGAATGGATTTCCCAGACCAAACGCTGTCTGTGCCAACAAAGRACCRTCTTACATCCAGCCAGCCTGACACTGTAGTARCCTCCAACTTTTTTTCTTTGAACCAGACATAGGTGAGAAAAGCGACATGCATAAAAAGAGTCTCTTTCACGTAGCAGTAGAACTACAGCATATTCCTTGGCTTTTATATTTCGTGCWATGCTGACTAAAAATATTTTTATGCCTAACTGGGATACTGGGAGTCCTAGGAAATGAACAATGCAGGTATGTAAAGCTGCTCTGATGAACAGCTCTAGGGCCATGGGAATATATTTTGAGTAATCAAAAGGACTTCTACTAATAGATTTTACACTCTTTTCACATTTTGCTTTCAGTGGCAGTCCCTCGAAGGCAAGTTTACYGGCAGGAATAATCTCAGAAATGGTGAGTGTTACATAGATGTTTGTCAAGGAGGAAGATGGGCCCAGGTGATGTGGCAGACATCCTCCAGACTGGCTATAAACAACAATCTGCCTTTCGTCAGTCAATTAATTAAGAAGTATTGGAATTATTCTACTAATCAGTAACTCGAATGCTCTGCATTTTGTTGTAAAAATCTATGACTAAGAGGTGAGGCTAAATTCCTGGAATAAATGCTTAGGTAAAATGATGATGACATCTTGGTTTTAAGAAAGATGCCTGAGGGCGCCTTGCTAGCCACAGTGCCCTGCCATGGACTGCTCCAGCAGGACCAGGGCCTGAGCAGAGCTGCAGGGAGAGACTGCATCAGCCCAGGGTGACAGGGAAGGAGAAGGGAAATAGGATGCATTTATCCAGTAGTTCCTCTAGTTCCAGTGGAAGTATACTGGTGTAATGGATGACAGCAAAACTTCATGTTCCCCACTTGATACCAAATCCCCTAAACAATGCTTGGTACGGCCAGGCACAGCTCTATGGCAGGCACACAGACTGCTCAGAATCCCAAGGCCAATTTGACTCTGGGCTGAGACTCAGGGCAACCCATCTCCGTTGCTGTCTACAAAACACCACCCAAAACTCCCTCCACTGCTCTGTGCCAGAGATTCCTGTCTCGGAAGGAGGGTGATAAGTGGGGCCACAGGTGAATGCACAAGTGTGTTCAACATGCAGCAAGAAGTTCACCAGCTCTGTCACACCAGGGGAAGGAACTGGTCTAATATTCTAAAGTATCACTGCACTCAAAAACAAAATCATGAGAAAACAAAATGGATGAAAGTAAGGTGGAAGGCTGGTGTCCCCACAGCTGAATGGATGCCATGTTCTTAATTAAACAGCCCACAGTATCCTTGTTCCTTGCTTTTCCTTGATTGCTAGAGGATGGATTTGCAGGAGGGCAGCGCTGACAGAGGGGTCCCTGACAGCCCTGCAGTGAGTGAGGGGGAAGCCCACAGGAAGGGAAGGTGTTTGTGTGGCTGAGCTCTGTTCTCCAGGCCTGGATGTGTCCCAGTGTTCCTGCGTGCTCCATCCTGTGCGAGTCACCCACAGCTCYCGGATCCCTGCGAGCTCCGCGTGTCCCTCTCTCGGGGCGCTGGGGCTGAGCTGTGCTGAAATCCGTAGGAGCCGTGCCCCAAACAGGCAGTGTCTGGCTCCAGAGCTGCTGAGCACCCTGGAACGTCACCTCTTGTCACTGGGCACCCCTCAGCAGGGGATACCTTTGGCTTCTCGGAGGGGAGGTGTGAACATGCTCCTGCTGTACTGGTGTGCTTGACAACAGTTATAAAACCAGCTCGTTCTGAGTTGTGAGCAGGTCTGAGCACAGAGCAGCCAGGAAAGCACAAGTCCAAGACTGCTCAGACAATCCCCTCAATCCAGTCTGGCTCAACCTGCCCTGATCACCTGCTGTGATTGGTCCCCACTGCCATGCTCCCAGCCCATCCCGCTCTGGAATGAAGGAATGAGGAAGATCAGCTCCATGTGTAAAYGGCATCTCTGGTGTGCTCCCTTGGGGTGTTCAGGAGGAAGCAACTGTTGGACCTCTGGATGCGCCCTCACAAGGGGACCAAATATAGATTCCTGGAGAAACCCCAGTTTTGGCTTTTCTGAAGTCCTGTGTGTCTGACTTCGTTGCCTCCAAGTCCTTTTCACAGCATGTATTTCGTATAAAAAGAGCAAAGTGAAAAAAATAGAAATTCCATCATGTGGCAATGTGTTAACATTCACATATGTCCCAAGAAGGACGGGATCCTTTCATTTCCTGCCACTTCAGTTAATGAAGTAAGACACAACAGCAGGAGGTTGTCATCTTCCTTCTGGATTAGCCCTAGAGAGGATGTGACCCATGGTCTGGAGCCAGAAGTCACATAAACCAGGGAGGAAGTGAGGGCTGCACAGCTGCAGCCAGTTTTACTGACCAAAACTGGCCTTTTCTTAGTACGCTTTTTTCAGAAAAAGAAAGTGGGACTACTGACAGCCCCCATAATATCCACCTTTTCTTTGGCCTTGAGTGACACTGGGGTTTACTGACTTTCAGACAGGTTCTATCTCTCCTTCTTCAATTAACTCCTTTCCCCGGTCTGATCCATAATAACCTCTCTGCTTTCAAATCCAGAGCTGGTCTTCTGCCCAGCCACAATATAGGGACAGCAGAGTGATATTGCCTGGTGGAGCCGTGCCCCGTGAAGTGCAGCCTTCCAGGTTAACCCCATGCCCAACTTTGGGCAATTCCTCCTGCAGGCAGGGAAGGAGCTGTCCCCGGTGGGACAAGAGCCTTCCTGCTAAATCTCAATTTCCTGCCCCAAAAGAGCTGGCTCAAGGCATCTCAGAAGCAAAAGGAAAATTGAATCTGGCTGCTCTGAGATTTAAACATTTTTCGCCACAGAAGAGGAGGCAAGAGAGCTGGAGAGCTGAGAACTAAGGCAGGCAGCCCAGAACCAGCACCCACTGCCCTCTTCCAGCCTCACACCCTGGACCTCCGGCAGCAGCATCCCTGCTCTGGGATGCTGCCTCGGCACCAGAAGCAGTGGGGACACAGCCCTTGTGCCAACCAGGTCGCTGGTGGCCCTGGGTACCCGCCTGCTCCACATGCACATGGGCCAGCCCTGCTGTAGGTGCTGCCAGTTTCATCCCCCAACACTTTAGGACAGGAAAAAAACCCAGCACGCACACGCCTTGGCTTGTTCTCAGAAATTTCTGAATCATTTTTCCTAAAATTCCCCCCCCTTCAGAAATCCAAAGCAAGCTAGCTGCCTGGAAAAAACCACCACCCTGTATGCAGTGGAAAGCAGGGACATTTTCGAGAAGCCTTTAACAATGTGCGGTACTGCCAGCCTTGACTATGGAAGACAACAAATTCCCATTCCTCCCAGTACARGATCACCAAGAGCAGGTGTCTGCCAGGCACACAGGGCTGGTGGGCYAGGGCTCGGGCCCCCCACCCTCTCCTGCACCCCTGCCAGCCAGCGCAGCCGCTCAGCCCCGCCAGTGCTGGAGCCCTGAACCACTGACGATGCTTCACTGCAACACTTTATGCATCAGCAATCATTTATTTTTACAGTTCTGGGTTTCAAGTGATGCTGTTACACGGGGAAGGGCTGAGGATTTCATCCCCAGCTCCATTGAATTTGGAGTGGCCTTTGAAGAGGGAATACTGGGAAACAAACAGGCCATGGGGGAAGGCTGGGTCCCTGAGAAGGTGGAGGTGTGATGGAGCAGAGAGGAGCTGAGAGAAGGAGGGGCAAGGGACAGAAAGGAGGAAGGCCAAGATATTGCAGCTAAGGAGGGTTTGGATGTCCAAGGAGGGGGGTGAGACTGAGTGAGGGTGACAATACCTGGGTAGCCAGGTCCATGACATAGAGCAGATGAGGAGCAGGACACAGGCTYTTCAACCCAAGACCCCTTAAGTGCTAATTTTCCTTAGGGAAGTTTGAATTAAAAATGAGGCAGGGAAAGCTGCTGGATCCACAGGCATGAAAACCTAGGATCTACTGTGCAATCCCAAGGACTTCACGGTCATTCTGTTTTCACCAGGCATTTTCAGGCATACCACCCAGGAGAAACACCAGGAACTCTGCACTCCAGGGCTGGCAGAAGGAGCAGAGAATGCCCTCACCTTGCTTTTGGCTACCAAGATCTGCAAATGATGCTGGAAAACCATAAAGAGCCATCTGCTTGGAACTCTTGCAAAGTTTGGGGCTGGAAATGTTGCACCAACAGAGAGCAGCTGAGTCACTGAGCTCAAGTGGGATCTTCCTGCCATTCCTTCATTGCCTTCTCTACCCTGGGGCAATATGATCTTCGTTTGCTTTCCTTTTCCTTTTCGTTTTTTTCTCYTATGGAACTAATGCTCCTGGAAGTGAGTGCCTAAGAGCACTTAGAGCCAGGGTGCTGCTCTGAGAGCTCCCTGTCTCCCCTACCCGCGCTCTGCAATGATTCCCAGACATTACCTGCAGCATCCCCTGCTCACCCAGTCCTAAATTGTGAGCGTCCTGCTTCCCATACTGGGGTGTAATTATTGTGCTCCATAAATTGCCSCCCCGCCTGCCCATCTCTCAGGCCAGGGCCAGCTGGATGGCCCCCATCTGTGGTTTGATGTTGCTGTGGGATACATTGTCCTGTTCCAAAGGCCAGAAGGCCTCGCTCTGCATTGTTGCYGATCTTGCAGTACCACAACAAAGATCTCCCTCTTGGAGCCCTGGCTTGATCTCGCTCCTCTGCTGCAAATCCCTCCTCAAGGCTGTTCCAGATCCCTACCACAGTGCTGGCCAGACCCTTTAGGCTTGCTTTGCCATGACTCCCTTCAGTCTGCCCTTCAGTCCCAGGCCCTCTCCTGTGTCAGCCCATGAAAACTCGGCTCTGTAGTCCCACATGTCCCGCCCTGCCACTGTCCCACATCTCTCCAACAAGGTGTGATGCTCCAAGGCTTGGGGACTGTTGCTGGAACATAAGAGGGGTCTCTCCCTCAGGTTGCTCCCACGGAGCCAGGACAGCTTTCTGATTGCTCCCAGCTTTTCCCATCATCTCCATACGGCTCCAGCTGTCCCCTTTGGTGTCCCTCCAGGCGAGCACATGGCACTCCTTGCCACGACACCACCCCTGAGAGCCGACCTGCTCATCAGCCTGATGGGTTTCCAAGGGGGTGGGGAGAGGGAGCAGAGCGAGTGGCTGGCGCTTCTCAGCCACTCAGCTCGGCCCAGAGCTAACGAGGCATCTCAAAATTAAAAAGTGAACTGCAATCCCCAGCAGGCCTGTCCTCCTTTTGGCATTAGGCAGAGTTCTCTTTCTCTCAAAAAAAAAACCAGGGCTGGGGAGCCGTGAGTTTTATGTGGAGCTGTGGAAGCACCACATCCTGGGCAGGGTGSGGGTGCTGGGATGGGCCTTGGGGTTCTCTTAGAAAGGCACTGACTCTCTTAGAAAGACTGTGAGGTGCAAGAACTGCCTCGCCATGCCAAATGGTGCATGGGAACAGGCTCTTCCAAGTGCCTTCACACCCCAAGGTGCCCAGTTCCTCCCGCTCTATGGGCAGCAGCCGTGGTTGCATGGAGGGGGCACCCCAGGACGTGGAGGTGGGACCCTGCCCACAGGGCTGAGGGGTGGGGACAGTGCAGGGTGATTGCCACTGATGTGGGGCGAGGATGGCAAGGAGGAAACGACACTGCTGTAGGAGGAAAATACGGGGAAAGCAAGCAGGGAAAGAGCACAGAAGGGAGGAAGTGAAGGCAGTTTGGTTTATTGCTTTTGAGGTTGTATTTCTTATGTGGGAATCTATCTGGGAAGGACCTTWCTGTGCCAACATCTCCAGAGAGCCCAGCACTGGCTGCTCTGACTTTCCTGCCCCCAGTGCCCTCATCCCTGAGCTGCAGAGGGCCAAAGGCTCTGGCTTTAGAGGTGCTCCCTGGAGCAGCTCGCCCTGGCTCAGGGGCAGCTGCTTTGCTCCAGCCCTCTCCACTCAGGCAGGCTGTTCCCTGTCCAGTCAGACCCCTGGGTCACTGCTGGGCTGATCCTGACACAGCTCTGTGACATTCCTCTCGGGCACAAGGCTCCCAGCAGGACCTGCCACCCCTCTGAGGTGCTGTCTGGGCCATTCCCTGCTCACCCTAACTGGTGTTCCAAGGACTGGAGCACGAGGGATGCTGGGATTGTCCCCCCCAGCAGGGAGGGCTTACACCCATTTTGCCCAGCTGGAAGGCAGAGGAGGGGTAGCAGGACAGTCCAGGTGGAGCACAAGGTGGACTACAGGGCAGTCCTGGAGAGCAGTCCAGTCCTCAGGATACTGGAACTGGAGCTCARTCCGGTCCCACACATCCCTGAGAGACAGCAGGGCTGCACACACACAGTTTTCAGGGCTTTGCCCAAAGTGTGCCTTTTCCATAGAATCACAGAATATCCTGAGCTGGAAGAGACACACAAGGATCATACAGTGCAGCTCCTGGCCCTGCACAGACACCCCAACRATCCCACCCTGTGCATCCCTGAGAGCATTGTCTAAACACTCCTGGAGCTCTGGCAGCCTTGAGGCCGTGCCCATTCCCTGGGGAGCCTGTTCAGTGCCCCACCACTCTCTGTGGGAAGAAGCTTTTCCTGATATCCAACCTAAATCCCCCCAACACAACTTCATTTGGGTCCTATTGCTGTGCCAGCTGCACGTGGCTTATTGAGGTGAACTTCACCATCTCCACAGTGGGACTGTGGATGAACTAGAAGCCACACAGGGTTAGACACATCCTGGCATGATYGCACTGGATTTCTCCTAGCAAAGGATTGGGTTCAAAATCTCARTAAACTGGTGAGCTCAGGGGACAGCAGTGGTACAAGGAAACTTCAATCCCTTTCCCCTGGGCTTGTAATGCCAATGATCTCCAGCTTCCAGACTCTTGTCTCAGCCCAGCTGTAAATGCTGCAGGAATTTTGTCCAGATAAGCTTGTCCTCAAGGGAAGGGGGCCAGGCAGGCTGCTAGTTTGGGCATCCCTGCACAACAAGCACCAAAGGTGCTCCTCAGCAGGACTTTGCCCTCACGAGCAAAGGGAAGGACAAGAAAGGGTGAAGGGCAACAGTGAGGCACTTACAGGGAAGAGGGTAATGGTCATAATTCTATTTCTTTGCTTGAGTGAGGAGAAACGCAGCTTGCACTTTGGGAATTCAGAGTAAAATCAAATAAAATGCCACGGTTGCCCAGCCCCGTCCRTTCTGCAGCCCGGGAGGACACAGCGGCTGCCGAGCCCAGCCCCAGCCCCGCACAGAGCCGGCAGGGCCAGCAGAGCCGGCAGGGCCAGCAGAGCYGCCCGCGCCCAGCCGCATGCCCAAGGCAGCACTGGGCCGTGCCCTGGATGCCCTGGGGACCTGGCACCAGGGAACAGACCCTGCTGGGCCCCAGCCCCGTGGGTCCCCCTGCGCCCTCTGCTCTGTGGCTCTGCGGAGCCAGCTCCCCTCCCGCCTCACTGTATCATAATCACCGCCCTGGCTTTACACCATGGTTCTCTTCCAGTTTTATGTCATCTCCGCAGTTCTCCCCCTCATAAAATGTGACTGCACCAATTTCTGTGATCAGARCTGGCCAGGTAATAGGGACATTTCATGTTTCCCAGGCACAGCCTTTAAATCAAATCCAGGCATATCCCCTGTTCAAAGGAGAGGGGGAAGAGGGGAACCCCTGTTTGCCTGCAAGCCCCTCCGCGTGTCTCCCCACGGCACTGAGATGACCTCCCAGGTGCTCCTGAGCACTATGGAGGGATGGGCATGTCCCCCCCTCAGAGCCCTCCCTGGGGCCAGGGTCCAGCAGCACTTGGTGCTGCCCCCGAAAGCCCCTGTTCCACCCAAGGGCAGAATAAGGAGAGAAGGAGGTGGGGACGGCATATGTGGGGATGGAAGGGAGTCTCTGCTGAAGGGTATGGGGTGGGCAGTGCACAGGGACAGGTTTGGGTGAGGTGCAGGGAAACCAGAGCTTTCAAGGAGAGACAGGTTGGGTCATGGGAAACTGCAATACACTGGGGCGACTCCAAAACCTGGTGAAATCAGTGATATTCCTCCACTCCCAGCTTCAAGGGACTATGGATCAGGCCCATTGGGAGCAAACTCCTCCCTTGAACCACCCTACACTTGGCCATGGCCTCTCCTACCCATGAGAGCACAAGCATGAGCCTGTTTCCCATCAGTCCTATGGAGAAGGACAGCTCGATGTGTACCTGTCCTCCTGTGGGCTGAACAGACCCCAATCCCACACATCTCCTCACAAGGAGGAAATAGCATTGCCCAGAAAAGGCCTAAAAGAGCCAAGCTTGGCTGGCTGAGTCCACAAGTCCTCCAGTCCCCCTCCCTGCTCCACTGCCTGTTCCTCTCCACAAAATGGACCTCAGCTGGACCTGGGAGTACAACAAAACCCAAAGATTTTCCATATTTCMTCCCCACCAGGCCCTTGTCATTCTCCTGTTTGCTCACAGGACACGAGAGGAATTGCAGATCCTTGCCCCTCGTGCTGAACAGCAGTCAGGCCACCAGCTCCCCAGGGAATATTTTATCCCACACTGTTGCTGAGGGGGCAGCTTTGCAGGCCAACCAACAGCCCTGCCAGCAATCACCTCGACCCTCTGCAGGGAAAACAGCCAAAATATCTGGCGCTGGGAGCAGAGGCGGAGGAGGGATGACTTCTTGTCTGTCRTGGAGGAGAGCTTGGAGTAGAGGAAAAGCTGAGTGTCTCTGTCCTGGCAAAATGTCCCCAAAATATCCATCACCCCGTGGACAACCCAGCTGTCTGCAGAAAYGGTTGATGGTGGAAGGAGAGGAGCCCGTGTGAGGAGAAGGAAAACCAGGAGGTGTGGAAGAAATGTGAGGGGGAAGGCGAGAAGGACATGAGGACCAGCAACCCGTGGAGGGTTGGGGGTGTCTGAGGGGAGCGTTCCCTGAGGTCTGTGCGTGCTGTGAGCGGCCAAGCTGTCAGCACGGACACACGAACAGCCCCTGCCCCGCTGCCCGCGGCCGGCCCGCACCGTACTGACCTCCGAAGTCAGGCCTGAGGCGGACGTCATAGCCCTTCAGCAGTTTGTCCACGATCTCTTTCACCACAGAAATATTTCCAGTGGATGGGCTGAAAGACAAAAGAAGAGAGTTCTTGTCATCCCGTGTGGCCGTGTGGGTTGGGGTCGCGGCCGGGCCCCTCAGCACCCCACGCACCAGAACGGACACCGTGTGTGCTGCAGACAGCCCAGCCACGGGCACAGCCCCCTGCTTCCTSTCCCACTCGAGTTTCCTGTCCTTGGCACAGCCCTCAGCCCCCGACCTGCCCACACGCCCCACAGAGGCCCCTACCAGAGCCCCGCAGCCATCCTGGCAGGTGCTCAGAAGTCTCAGCAGTATTTTGGCTCCTCTTGTGCGGCTCAGCCTGACTCCGGGGTTACCCCGAGCTCCGTGCCTTGGTGTTCCCTCCTGGTGCAAGCACCGCAGGTGCTGCTGTTGCCCCCCTCCATGAACACACTGTCCCTGGCCACCGACCCACAGCCCTGGGGGGCTTCACTGTGCCCTGCCCGTAGAGGGGTGCACAGACACACCCAGGCAGAAACTGTCCTTTCTGTCCCCCCAGGGTGCRTGGGGTGGTTGCAGCCTTTCTCTTGCAGGTCTCACTCCCCTTCCTTGGCCACACTGGGCTCTTGCTCCAGGTCTCACGCCACCCAGCAGGGACTTGTCATGCCCTGAGATCCCACTGTGCAAGGTCCCCACTACACAAGTGCCCTCCAGCAGGCACCCTGCACTGTCACACACTCCAGTGCAACCTCTGCTTCCCACTGCACCCAAGAGGTTTCTTCAGACTATTGAAGTAAACRAGAAAACAATGCACCTTTTCTCCTGTGGCCTCAATATACAGCTGATCTTTGGCAAGTAAAAATTCATTTTCTGTCACTCAGCATCACCATGACTTCTTAGCAATGCAGAGCAAGAGGCAGAGACAGGGAAGGAGAGTCCATCTTTCCCTCTGTGTGCCAGAGCCGTGATCCTTTCCCTCCCAACCCTTACCCTGCACACAGAGAGGGCAGATGTCCTYTCCAACACCAATCCAGCTGGTATAGAAGGGACCTCCCTCTAAAATCAGCCCAAGAGCCAAAACAAAACTGAAGGTGGGAAACCAGAGAGCAGGGAATGCTAAAAATATTGGCCCTATTGAGTGCTGTGGGGTATATGGGGTTTTCTGCCTGAATACCCAGCCTCTGTGCCACCCTCGTCCCCTGCTTTGCATGAGAATAGAGACCCTGCCGGTGACAACTGCTGCTCTTTGCAGTCACCCACCACAACAGCATGTCTCCCTGTCAACACTGCCTCCCACATCCAGCCCAGTCAACCTGGAAAGCTGCACCACGGCACTGCTTCTGCCTCTGCCTGCCAGCCCCGTGCTGGCTGGACACCGGGGTTGGTGCTGACGTGTCCGTGTGTCTGCACACACACACAGACAGACACACAGACACACAGACAGACATGCTCTCCTGGCTGTACAGAGGGTGCAGGGACTCCTGCCTGTGCACACAGACGTGCAGACACACGAGAGCAMTGGGTGCAGCTATAAAACATGCCCAGATGTGTGTGCATGTGTGTGACCACATCCCAGGCAGTGGCCAGAGGTGACTGGAGGTGACTGGAGCTGATGGTGGGGGCAGACCTCGCTCCACTGGGTTGTGATGAGACACTGGGCTCTGGACAYGATTTATGAAGAACACAGAAGCAGGCACTTGTGGGTTCCTGGGGCTGCATTCCTGGCTGCACAGACTCTCCACAGAGCTGTAGGTGGAGGCATGCAGGACCCCCAGGGAGCCTGGGCAGGTCTCAAGGCTCTGGATGTGCAGGCTGTGTATGTGCAGGGACTTCTCAACCAGACAGGGACACGCAAATGTGAGACAGCACCCAGGCCCAGCTCTGCTGCATGGACAGCCAACGAGCACTTGTGCTGGGAGGGGAAGGGCTCTGAGCTCCATTCCTGAGCATGCACCTGAGAGTGCTACAGCTCTTCCTTGCATTGCTTTAACTGCTGTGAAAAGGCCAGAGAGGTGTGCCCAGGTGGGCATTTTCACAATGCTGTGTCTAGGCTGGCAAGGTCCACTGGCACCTGTGGATTTCTCTGCAGGTATGTGAGGTTTTGCAGCATGCAAAACATACACAGGATGTACTGTCACTGGGGGTTGATAGTGTGCACCAGCATTTGTTCATCTCCACACAGCCATTCCTAGGTGCATAGACTTCCATATTCCCAGATTTCCATACTCATAATATGGACACTGTGTTTTTCTCAAGGGATTTAGACACTTCTGTTTAGCTCCCTACRGTACATAAACTCAGGAATCTGTGTTACATCCTTCATATATTAAGGAAATTGAGGTAGAGACAGTAAACAACGTGTCAGGGGCCCTGCAGAAAGGGGAAGAGTGGGAAGAGGGATATAGGGATTCCTTCCTCCTCATCAGCTACAAGTTGGCCTAGTGAGGGAATAAACCAACACCATGATTGAGGACAAGGTCTTTTGCCTCCCAGTGCTCCTTTTGATCCAAAAAGCCACATCCCTCCCCCTGCACAGGCAAGTCGTGCATTTGCCCAGCTGTGGGCGAGCAGCTGCATGTCAGTGCTATTCCTGGCAAATGTGGGTCTGCATCCGCTCGGGGAGCACGTACAGCCAGCCTGTGAACTGAATCCCGAGTGCTGTGTCCCTGATTCTGTGTCAGTGGGCATGTGCTCTGCMCGTCCACGTACACTTGCAGCCCAGCAGCTACATAGCAGCACCCCGTGCTGCTGGCTGGGCTGTGTGGGAGCAGCTGAAGGCTTGTGCACATGCAGTGTTTTGTCTCGGGGCTGTGCACAGATACACACACAGACTACAGGTGAAACCAGTCCTGGACATATAAACACACACGCAAGGACATGACTGAGCAGAGGGGGTTGCTGTGGGCTTTATATTTGACACATTTGCTCGGACAGTGCCTCCCGGGCTGCCTGCGTGTGTGTCCCCACACGGTGGGACCACGCATGAATGGTGTGGGCACGGTGGGCACGCGCCTGCGCATGTGCGTGTTTGTAACTCTGGGAACACAAACCCGGGCACCCAAGGCCCTGGAGGCTGTGCAGGACCTGCGTGTGTGCGTGTTTATAACTCTGGGAACACAAACCCGGGCACCCACAGCCCTGCCAGGCTGTGCAGGACCTGCGTGTGTGCGTGTTTGTAACTCTGGGAACACAAACCTGGGCACCCACGGCCGTGGAGGCTGTGCAGGACCTGCGTGTGTGCGTGTTTATAACTCTGGGAACACAAACCTGGGCACCCACAGCCCTGCCAGGCTGTGCAGGACCTGCGTGTGTGCGTCGGGAACGCGCTGCTCCCGCGCACGGCTGAGCAGGGAAATGCCACAGCTCCCCCCCGCAGGCTCCGCCGGCACGGGGGGACAAACCCACCTGCCCGCAGGTGTGGGGAGGGAGGGAGGGCAGGAAGGAGCAGGCAGCGCTACTCCCGTGTGTGAAGGCGGGGGATAGGCGAGCAAACAGGTGTGTTCTGCACACCTTGGCCAGGCTGGATGGGCCGCCTGCACCTCTGGATCACTGCGAGCGCTCCAGGCACAGCCCAGGAATAGCTGCACCGGAGCACGAAGGGGGTGAGCGCCAGCGTCAGCCGGTGCCACGCAGAGCAGGTGAAGCTGCGCTCCGTAGGTGTGGAGTGACACACGGGCGTGCGCGCCCGGGCGGGCACGGATGGATGCGCACACGCAGGGATGGATCCGGACGGATGGCACCCACGGAGGAGGGTGTTGCATGCCATAAATCTGCGCGCAGGCACGGCCGTGGGCACCGCCTGCGGAGCTCCGCAGAGCCGCGGCTGTGGCACGGCTCGGCACGGCTCGGCTGCGAGCGGGGCTGCGTGTGCGGGCGCGGGCACGGCCAGGGCAGCCTGCGCCGGGTGCGCAGCGCGGCGCGGGGCTCCGGCCGCTCCCGCAGGCACCATGTTCCCCAGCAGAACACCTCGTTTGGCCATTTTCCCCCGGGCTGGGGAGGGGGACACGCACACACGCGCGCTGCGAGGTGGGCTCCGTCCGCAGAGTCTGCTCCACATCTCGTGTATGAGCATCCCTCCTCCCCCGGAACGACACGGACCGGGCAACGACAATAGCACACGGCAGGGGAAGCGATTTGGGAGCAGAACCCTCTCCCTTTTCCCACATCCAGATCGATGGAGAAAACCCCAACCGACACAAACAAGCCCTGTCCCAGCCCCCCTACCCTGCAGCCTGGGATCGCAATCCTTACCTTTGCGCACAGCAGGCGAGACAAAGAGCTGCTAAAGCAGAGACAATTCCACTCAATCTGTCTGCCTGAAATGTCCACATTTCCACAAAGACGAAGGATGAAAAAAAAAATCTTTGGAGGGGAGGGGAAAGAAAGATGGCTCTTCTGAAATCCCCCTCCAAAAAAAGGGGGGGAGGGAAAAAAGAAACCAACCCCCCCCCCAGTTAATGATTTCCTAGAGAAAAAGAATAATGAATAAAACCTAAAAAATGAGGGGGAAAAATACCCCCCCAATCCTTCAGTGCCAGTCAAAGAATTCGTTTCTTCTTCCTTTCAGCATCCTCTCAACAAGAGACATCCTCTGGCAATGGAGAAAATCCCAAGAGAAAGAAAAATAAAATGCCCCAAAATGGGCTCAGCAAAATGTGAAATCGAATCTCACAGGTACACGGAAGAAGAAGAAGAAGAAGAAGAAAATTAAAAAAAAAAAAGAAAAAGAAAAAAACCAACTCAGTGTCCCCTGAGCACTCCACTTGGATTATTTTTCCTCCTGCTCTTTTGCCATCCGGTTCTGCAGATGTTGCATGGCTCCTGCTACCCACCTTCAGAGAGGAGGAGGAGGAGAAAGAGCGTGTGTGTGTGTGTGTGTGTGTGTGTGTGTGTGTGTGAGGGAGGACGTGTGAGTTTTCTAGCAATATGATTTTATTCTGGATTTTACCTATTTGCTCCCCCTTCCTCTTTATTTTCCGAGGGGGAAGGAGAAGCAACCCAGCCCCACTGTGCAGTTATTTTCTGTTAGGGAAAATCTCAGGCTCGTCACTCGGGAGGTTTGGGGCTTTTGTGAAAGGGCTAAAAAGAAAAAAAAAAGGAAAAACAAATGCAGCCCAGTAAATAAAAAAATACATATATGCATGTGTAGAAAATAAATAAATCCCTGTCTGCAGAACGCACTGCTCTCCCAGGGAGGGCTGGATGTCTCCCTAGTGCTGTTGCCGCAGCTCCTGTGGAGTTTTGCTGCTCATGCAAAGTCACAAGAGGAGGGGAGGAGAGAGGGAGTTTGTGGTTGGGGAGGGGGACTCTCCGGACAAATTGGGATCCTGACGTCATGGCTGACAACATTAACCCCTGCTGGCTTGCAGGGGGGATGGATGAGGATTTTTGGTGTAGCGTTTTTTGGGGTTTTTTCCCAGGGAGGTGRGCGCAGGGGAGCTGATGGGAAAGGTGATGGCATTTTGGCAAGCAGGGGACGTGCCTGGGCAAGAGCGGCTCAGCCGTGAGCGCTGCTGGGTGCTGTGGTTGCCTGAAATGGAGTCAKCAGCAAAGGATGAGCTTCCTCCGTCAGCCACACAGATAAAAAATAAGGTGATTTACAAAGAATGTCTCTCTGCCACAGAGCRGAGTGGCCTGGTGGCCTCCTCCTGGGGCACTGGGGAAGAGCTGAGGGTTCTGGTGGGGCTGGAGACTCCCCCAGGCCGGGGAAGCCSAGCTCAGTAGGGATGCCCAGCTCTCCCTGAAGGATGCTGTGTTATACATACAATAGGGTTTGTGGAAAAAGGGAGTCTGAACTTCCAGAAATGCTGCTGAGGATCAGCTCCTGGTGCTGTGGCTTTGCCTGGTGAAATGGTAACAGCCATTGAAATCATCCCAGTCTCCTGTGCATCACCTTCTGATCTTTGTCTTAAAAAWGTAATACAATTAAGGAACTCTACATCAGGCATGCAGCAGTGTATTACCATGAAGGACTTTTTTTCCCTAGCACAAAGAAGAGATCCAACAGCACTTTGAWCGCAGAGCAGGAGCCATGGCTCAAGGAGGAAACACCCGAGCTCTCACCGTCCYGGATGGCACCTCCTCTGTACCTGCCTGGCAGCCCAGAGCAGCCCCTCCGAGCAGGTAAGTCCTGGTTTACACCTGTGTGYAGATGGTCTCCAAAGTCCTGTGGGCCAAGAGGGCAGAGCAGATGTGTCAGGACAAGGTCCAAAACGCCTCTGAAGAGGCGCAGGGCAGCTCCTCTGTCCCGTCCTTCCCTGCAGGGAGATCTGCCCCAGTCCAGGCTGGAGGAATCCTTGTCTCTGGGGTCCCTAATGCTCCTTTCCCTCACGCTTGGCTTGGCTCTACATGGTTTCCTCATCAGAGGCACACCACAGATCATGTGCTCCAAATCTCCCAAGCAGCGCGGTGGAGAGTGACCTTTTGGGAGAGCTTCCCCCTTGCAGGCCAGACTGAGCTGTTGCAATGCAGAGACATCAAACCAAGGCAGAGCTGAGTGGTGTGCTGGGCTGGCCTGGCGTCCCTGCAGGGAGGTCCTGGGGCAGTGAACATGTGGAGCTTGTGGGGAAAAGGAAGGCTCAGGGAAGGTTTAGCAGCTACAATGAGGCTGTGCTAGGACGGGGGGGAAAGGATCTTCTCACCTGCTGCTGGGGCTGGTGGAAAACGTTCTCTGCTTGGTTTAGAGCCCAGACCACMCCTGCTTCTTCAGACTTACATGAGCTATGCTCAGGCAGTGACCTCCACTCTCTTGAGCACTTGTCCCATGCCCGTGAATGTGTCTGCCCGTGCGGAGTCAGGGCCGTGCTACCGGTGGGTTTTCATCCCAGACCACTCCCTGTGGCCTCCCACAGGGAATCCAGGGTGCACGGACCTCACCAGGGCACCCAGCTGTGGCTGGTGATGTTTCACTGCATCGTAGCCCAAAGCATCTGCTGCTTGTGTGCCTGGGCTCCCAGCGCTGGCTGGCCGTGTGCCCTGAGGATGCTCCTTGGCTTCGACACGCCCGATGTCACAAGCTGTGCCTTAGCCCCCCAGGAGCTTGTGGCTCCCTGATTCCTGTGGCTGAGGGGTCTGCGGGAGATGGGCTGAAGCAATAGGGCTTCCCCAGGAGCCTGTTGAGGAACAGCCCAGCAGACGTGGTCCTGCAAGATGTCCCCATGTGCACCACTGGGAGCCCTGAGCCCGGGGTGAGCTGCCCGGTGCTTTCAGGTGCTGGCTGCYGTACAGGTACAGCATTTACCTCCTCTGCTGCTGCCAGCACACAGAGCTCCTGACAGCAGTGACTTTCTGAGGCATTTMTTCTGAATTAAGCTGCTGGGCACCAGGGAGGAGCTCTTGGGGAGATGAGAAGTATTTGCCTCTGGGCACCAGAGGCCCCCATTTAGCCCTGCCTGGTCCCTTCCCTTCCTGGCCCCTTTGCACTGCTCCCTCCCACCAGCTATGATTGCATGTTACTGGCAGAAAAGGTAAGTGGAAAGCAAATGTCAGAGGCATACATGAAGAGGAAAAATTATGCTCACAAATGGTGACATTTGTGCTTGCAAGTTCACCCAGTCGGGAGCAGGAACCGTGTCACATGAATTATCTGACCACTCAGCCACAACGGGAAACTTTGGGAGCCGATTGCTCGGCAGTAAATGCATCCAAAGAAGCTGTTGTGTGCTCTTGAATAATCCACCTGGAGCCACGTTCTTAAATAAAGGACTGCTGTGGAATTAGTCACCCGTCTCTGCTGGGGCTCGTTAAGGCTGATGCACAGCGATACGTGACCACGCTCACTGAGGTGTTTGTTTCCTGCCCTCCAGAAGATGGGCATCCCTGAGCCCCTCCCAGCACCCCAAACGCTGTGTGTCCCTCCCTGCTGGGGACTGTCTGCCCTCCAGTGAGAGCCCAGCGATGGGTTTTTCCGAACTTCCCGTTCTGAGTCTGGAATAGCAGCAAGAGGCTGCTGGAGATGCCCTGCTGCGGCCGGAACCACCCTGCAGAGGCCATGGAGGATCGTGTTCCTGGCCCTTTGCTGTCCTCCACTATTAAATCATTCATTTTCACTCCTCCCTTACCTGTTGCTCTGCTGCAAGCTCCACACCCTGACCTTCCTTCTTATCCTGCGGCCGTTGCCAACTCCAAGCCCCAAGTGCTGCTTTTCCCAAGGGATTACCATCAAGGTGGAAAATCTCCCTGATATCCTCTCCCCACTGGCTGGATAGCTGGCTCTTCTGTCCAGCCAAGAACTCCCAGCAGAAGATGGTTGTTCTTCTGAACCARAAGAAGGATAAGAACGGAGAAAACAAAAGAACCCAGGCATTAAACCAGAAATTTAATAAAAGTCCTGCAGAAAAGGAGAAAATATGCAGTCTTAGAGCTGGCATTTCTGTGGAGAAGGTAGAAAACACCCTGAAAGTAAATGAAGTGCACCTCATGAGGTGGAAATAGAGACAAGCAGAGGCAAGGGCAGCTTTCCCACCTGGTCTGGCACATGGCCTCTGTCTCCTGCTGCAGCTGCCTCCAGGACTGAACTCACCAAGCCAGAGAGCCTTTGCAATTCCAGTTCTGGGTTCCTGCAGGAAAGGTTTCCCTCAAGCTATCCTACAGGACAAATGCTCCACCATCCACCACAGTGCCATCTAAACACCCTTGGGTGCTGGCAAGGGAAGACCACAAGTCACAGCCCCCACGTACTGACAGGGCTGACAGCTACCAGCACTGCTTGGACAGCTGGGACTCCTGCTTTGGCAGCTCTGCATCCTCTAATTCTCAAATCCCTCCTCATGGATAAGCCCAGGAGCCTCTCTGCATGGACACACTGTGTGCTAGGTGTTATGTATTCCTGAGGAAATGCCTCAAAGACATAGTGTACTCACAGGGTTCCCCATCTTTGTTGAGCTAAAGATCCTTCACCACTTTGCAAGGCAGAGCAGACTTGTCCAGAGTAAGTGGAAATGTTGGCCATTCTTAGGAACTGTGAATGGAGGAACTGATGAGCAGAACTTTGCCTGCAGTCCTGTATGTCCTCTGTGCTCAACTCTGTGTAACCAGAGCATGGAAAGTGTGGTGGGAATGGGGGAAAGGRCTGCCCACGGAGGTGGGTTCACACCACCTCTCATTCCAGCCTGTCTTTAAGCTGAGGAGGCTGCAGACAATGTTTAGTTTGGGCTTTCCTTCAGTTTGGGCTTTCCTTGAGAAATGGTCCAGCTGAGCAAAGGCCCTTTGGATAGGAGAGTGCAGAGGTGCTGTGAGAGCTGTGGTTGCTGATGGCTGTGGTTGCTGATGGCTGTGGTTGCTGAGGTTTAGCTCCCAGTCTCCAAGGAAGGAACATCCCTCCCAGTGCCACAGCCTCCTCCTGCCACGCACAGACAGCTGCAGGGTGACAGGGACACTGTGTCCAGCCTGTGGCACAAGGACAATCCGCTCCAGACACACCTGAGCGGTGTAGGTGGGGCAGCCAGGTGAGTCAGGTCTGCAGGGAGCCTCAGAGCTGCCACACATCCCCTGCGGAGCTGTGGTGCCATGGGAGGTGTGAATCCATCCCTGCACACATGCTGAGGGCTGCAGAGCCTCAATCCTGTGAATCCAATCCGTCTGTAGGTCCCCTGGTTTATTTTCTCTTTGCATTTCCATGATGGTGCTCAGGAGAAGCAGCGATGCCCCTTGGGACTGGCATTTCTGATCGTCTTATGACTGGCAGTGTGAAGGGCACAAGGCAAGGAAAAGGCCCTTCAGCCCCTGCAGACAGTTCAGAAGTGCCAAAAAATGCCTCCCTGCTCATTATTGTTAATGATGGAGATCTGTTCTGACACAGAGGGTTGGGCCCATGTCTCCCATTAGGCCTTCCCATGTCAGAGGGTGTAGCACCTCTCATTCCTAGGGAGGCTTCTTCCCATTTACGCCAGCAGAGAAGTCCTCTTCTGAGTCAAAGCTCCTGGTTTGAGTCATGGAGCTACAACAAAAGTTCTGGAAGCAGCGGTGGACTGGATTACAAGGATCTAGGCAAAGCATTCCACCCCTGGCCACCACAAGGAGGTGTGGATGGTTTCAGCTCCTCTCTGTCCCTCTGTCCCCACAGCTCTCCTGTTCTGAGGAGGACCAGGGCTCAGCACCATTGCCCAGGAGGCAGGAGGAGCTGAGAACCCCAGCTGCTGGTCCCTGCTGGCCACAGGGACACGGTGTTCCCAGAGCAGGAGCCGCYCGCCTCCCCCCAGAGCCCTGCAGCACCCACCCCCGGTACTGAGGGCACGCAGCAGAGGAGACAGGGATGGCCCCTGGGGACACCTGCACTCCGCTCCTCCCTCAGCCCCAGGSCTCAAGCCCAGGTGTCTCGGGCAGGGAGGGCAGAGCGAGTCCTCCTCCGTGTGTATCCCGTGACAGAGCTCGTGCTGWGCCCTCCACAGGCACTGCCCCTTCATCCAGGCCATGGATGGATTCAGCTGRACAAAGCCGGGCCCGGCAGTGACCGCTGGGAACAGCACGAGCTACAGGCTCCAGCTGGGCTCTGTGCCACCCAGCCAGCTCTCAATCCGCTGTCCAATCTCAACCTCTCCATCTCCCCACCCTCGCTGCCCGCTCATCCCGCACCTCTTCCTGAGCTCACCTMCAGGATGTTATGGAGACAGTGTCAAAAACTTGGCTGAACTCAAGGCAGACAGGAAGCACTGCTCTCCCCTCACCCACCCAGTCATTCCACCCCCAAAGGCTGTCAGATTGGTCAAGCATGATTTCCCCTTGCTGAACCCATRTTCACTACTCCTGATAACCTTCTTTTCCTCCACATGCTTGGAGATGACATTCAGGATGAGCTGTTCCATAACCTTTCCAGGGATGGAGCTGAGGCTGACTGGCCTGCAGTTCCCTGGGTCCTCCTTYGTGCCCTTTTGGAGGACTGGAGTGACTTGGCTCCTCTGGAGGCCTCAGGTACCTCTCCTGTTCTCCATGACCTGTAACTGCGATGAGATTATGGCTCTGTGGCCACGCAGAGATCTCTAAATCTTCTTGTTTATCCCYGTGCTGTGTGAATTAGTGCACAGGCATTTCAGAGAGCCAATGGAGCGTCCAGGTCCCCAGTAAAGGGTGCAGGAGGATTCACCAGCCTCCCAACCCGCAGCTTTCCAGTGTCACACTGTGCTTCCCTGGAGCAGATCAGGACCCCCTTAAACATGTGCAGGATCGAGAGGTCCCCACAGGTAGCACAAGCACCCCATTCCCAGCTGGGAGTTCTCTGTCTTCCCAAATTTGGTCTCAGTTTTGGAGAGACCCCTAAGCCAACTACCAGACTTGTTTCTGTGATGGAGGCACTACTGAGTCCAGTTTTCAGCGTGGAAATGCAGGAGGACACATGCAAAACGTGCTTCTGAAGGCACACGCTGCCTTGGGAAAGGTGGGCGTCCTTCCTCTGGCACTCCTCCTGCCTGGGACAGGGGATTTGCAATACATTCCCACTGGGAACCTGAGGCGTGCTCCTCCTTAGCTCAGCATTTCATGTGGGATAACTTTCACGTGTGCTTTACCATGGTGCTCAACCACTGCAGTGGCTGCAAGAGGCTTTGGCTGGCAGCTCCAAACAGGTGGCTGAGCRCTGAGTGACTTTTATGACCTGCAAAGGGTGATAATTGTGCCAAAATTTGCTCTCAGGAGTGTTATATGGCTGTCACGCAATGCAATTTGTACATGATGGGTGGGGAGACAGTGAGACAGATCTGACAGTCCATCAGCCTGCTGACAACAGGCAATCTCGGGTCAGGCCTCAGCTTCTGGAGTCATTGCAGCAGTTGCTCTGCAGATGTGAAAACAAAACTCCTGTGTCATTACACAGCCCTGGGCAGTCTCAGGGTGGGACACCTGTGAAGCAAATCCCTGTGGGAGACAAGGATCACACCACGGTTTCCCACCACTCCAAGTGTCTGGCTCCAGCTGCCAGGCTGTGCCTGGATGGAGCCTCCGCCTTCAAACAAAACTCAGTGTGGGACTTCCCAGGTGCCAAACTGGCACATGGCGAGGTAAAGGGAGGAGTTGCRGCAACAGTCACTGCTGCAGACCCCTCATCCTCTCAGACCTGCCCGGGAGGCAGGTGATGTCCCTCTCTGGAAGGACAGGAGAAAAATGTGCTGTATCTCCAGTTTGTTTTGGAGCTTGGGAGTGAAATCCATGTGATGCTGCGTTGCCTGGCAACAGGCCGAGAGTGATGGAGCACAGGGCAGGTCTTCTCCAGGCTGGGGAGCAGCAGCTCCAGCCACGGTGGCTGCCTGTGTGTGCAGGGAGAGGGACTTGGAGGGAAGACACGGCCACAAAAACGGGAGAAGAACCAGGAGGGAGATAAAAGTCTAACTGAGGGTAGGGAGAAAGAGAGAAGTCGGGGAGGGAAAAGGGAATGGGGAGCCCAGAGAAGACATTTGGCAACTCAGGGAGCTGCAAAGGCTCCCGGCTGTCACCTCCCAGGGACAGCTGCTGTCTCTCCTCAGGTGTGTCCCAGCTTTGGCAGAGGAACTGCAGGAAAATTCAGTTTTCCTCTGRCACCTGTAGCGATTCTTCACCCATGAGGGATTCCCAGAGTGCTGCCCTCACAACCTCAGACAAGTTCTGAAGCTGATTGCACTGATTTGGGCTCAGGGAATTGTTCTGGACAGTGATCACCCACACAAGGCTATTCCCACRCATTGGGAATAGCACCACCTCTCAGAGAAATCCCAGTTAAACTGCTTCAAGGGGGCACTGGGGCTAAGGGGTCAGGCATGGTCAGCACAGAGGTTGTGAGTCTAATCTTAATTTCCTTTACCTTTAGCTGTTTGGAAATTAAAAAAAAAAAAAAAAGAAAAAGAAAAAAGAAAGAAAATAAAAAGGGAGAGAGAGAAAGAAAGAAAAAAGAGAAAGAAAGAGAGAAAGAAAACAACATAGGAACAGGGCAAATGACAAGAGAATAGCAATTGGCTTCCATCCATACTAAATGCTTTTGGTCTTTAAAATCCCCCTCAAAGCCACAGATCTCCCTGCACATCTGTCCTTGTGTCTGCATCCACGACTCTTGGGGATCCCTTTCCCCATATCAGAGTGCAGAGCAGATGGGACTCCCYGCCAGACACCCCCAAGAAATTTATTGAAGTGCTGTTCTGTCCCACACGTGGGGTTTCCCCTGCTCACTCTGCTTGCATTTCAGCCCATTTTCACCACTGGGTCAGGATGGAGGCTCAGGGCTCAGCCTGCCACATCCCTCCCCTGACACCAAGACTGTCCCTGAACAGAGCACATTGCAGAAAAGACATCATCATCCCTTTGGCCACCCTCTGGCTTCCCCTTTTGCTTTTTCAGCCTACCCACACCATCCCCAAATGTCCTCAGAAGGAGGCATTTGTCCCTGTTGCCTGTGGGACACATAAAACRAGGTACCTTGTTCCCACTCTCACTGTGAGGGAGTCACATGATGGTGATGGACTGTGATCTCCCTGTGCTCAGCTCTAGAGTCTTAATAAYTAAAACTTTTACCTCAGTGCTTTCCACCTTGGTGGGTTTTCACCCAGTCTGACTATAAACAGTGCTGTAACAGGACTTTGACCAGGCAGGAAATTCCAAAYTCAGCAGTTGATCAATGCCAATTTGAAAAGATGAGTAAAACCACTTTTTCTAAGTGCAGCTGCTTCTGAAATGTCAGGATAAAGTTTCAGTTTAGCTGTACCTTTCTTGTCATTTATAATAGGAGGCAATACTAAATTTACCCTGATAAGTACTGCAACACTCATCAGAACAAAGCCTATTACAATTTTCTATCATGAGTATGGAGGGAAAAAGTCRTTCTCTCTCCATGGAACATTTCCACTCTGTACCGTGTTTTCCGAGAAAATTAATCTCTTGCTTTCTCTTTAAAAACTAAGGTTGAGCACAGCGCCTGGGAGCAGGAGGGAGGCAGCATTCCTGGGAGCTGGGGAAGCAGCTGGAGCCCAGGCCGTGCACTGGTCACACTGACTGTGTCAGCTCACTGCTGACCACAGCTGTCCTTGCCTGAGCCTCAGCTTCCGAAGGAAAAGCACTTTTTTTTGTTTGTTTTTTTAACAGCCATACTCAAAACTCTGGCCAGAGGAGGGTTACAGCCTGTTCCCCGGGCAGGGTGGAGGTGAGCTGGGAATCCTCCCCCAGCCAGCCTCGTACCAGGCTGCTGCCCCTCTCACTCCACTGCCTTTTCTCAGGCAGAGCTATCTAGAATTGAAGCAATAGCTGAAACATCTGATTTTCCACCACCCAACACCTCCTGCTGCAGCCAGCACCAGCCTAAAGTGAGTGCATAAAGAGCCATAACACTTTAGCAGCGTGTTACATTTGCTTTTTGCTGGTGCCAGCTGCTGCAGAAGGTAGTAGAGAGTGAGTTGAAGCCRGAACAGGAGCTTTTGGGAAGATATTGCCATAAATCTGGGCCAGATCTCATACACAGAGCGACCCCAGGCCTGGATATAGGGGTGCAAGCTTTCTCAGTGCATGCCCAGTTTTTCCTCACCAAAAGGTGCTTCTAATTATTTCCATTCAGGTCTGAAACTGATGTTTTCTGTGCTCACCAAATCCATTGAGGGGGAATGTTTCCATCTAAAGAAAGTCCATAGGGAAGATTAACTTTTCCAAGGAAACAGCAGGGAGGCAAGAGAACAAAGCAACTGGAAGGAGAAGGATAAAGCATTCCTGCAAYGCTGCTCGGTGCAAACCTCCTCCAGGAGGGAGAGGCAGTTTCCTTCAGGAATGGAACATAGGAATGGTCACAGTGCTCAGCCTTCCTGTGGGATGTGCAGGCAGGGCTGGCAGGGAGGAGCAGCAGCCCCGGTGAGCAGGACCTCTGGGCTGGGCTGGGCTGGGCTGGGCTGGGACCCAGCAAACCCTCAACTGCCAGTTCCCAGAAACACCATCTTTTACCTTGCTTTCTTTGGTGTTTCTGGCCCTCATTTGCAACCCAAAAGGCTGTAGGAGATGACCAGGGGCTGGGCTAAAGCACAGGCGTGCTGTGGTCACACGGAGTCCCACGATAGTCTGAGTTACACGTTTGGCTGCTCATGATTTCCAAAGCCAGCAGCTACTGATATTGGGCTTGCAGGTATCGGTGATGCATTTTTGCTTGTTTCTCTAACTGAATAAAAGCAAATCCCCCTGCTGCCTTCCCTGGGGGCCCCATGGGAAGTGCACTGCTAAGCCTGAATAATCCACAGCTCAGGCTAAATTCAGACCTTTGCATTTTCTTGGGTCCTCTTTAAAGGAGGACACAGCACAACACTACTGTCACTGAAGTGAGGTGACCTGCATTTCTGCCATTCCCTTGCTCCAGTCTCTCTTACCCAGAGCAGGGGATGCTTTTTTTCCTCAGTTGGAGAGGACAAAACACTTTGCGTACAAAACCGTAAGGGACAGGCTCCAGAGGCAAGCCCAGGAGCAAAGACAGAGCTGGGTGCCTGTGTCCCCAGGGAACCTGCATCTAAGGTGCCTTAGCCAGCAACCACCCAGCAAAAGGAAGAGTTTCCGAGCCCGCTTCTCRGTCCACCATTCCAGCTTCTGGCTGTGAACCTGTCTCCCAGATTGCCAACATAATTCTTCCAGCAACGCCTGCCCAGTTCTGCAGAGAAAATTGAACCAACAAACTGGTGATGCCCAGACATTAATCACAAAAACACTGGTTGTAAGAGAGCTCTGGAGATCCAGTCCAACCTCCCCTCCCGCTGTGAGCCATCCACACCTTGTAACCAGCAGGCAAAGCAAAGGACAGCCCCGGTCCAGGGGGATTCCTGTTTTCCCAGGCTCGGGTGGGTGCCGTGGACATGCTCTTGCTTCCTCTTCCAGCACAAGCCCTGTGCCACTTCCCCACATTGCCATGCTGACACCTTTCTGCCCCAGGCACAGCAGGGGAGACAGACTGCTGTCACCTCAGGACCAGGCAGCAGATCCACTGTTTCCCTGTCCTCGGAGTCAACCAACACCCCGAGGGGCTCTGTTGTCTCCTGGTGGTGCCACTCACATTTGCATGCACAACTCTTGCGGGTTTAAGGGGGCTCGAAAGGCTCTTTGCTTTATTATATCTAATCCACAGTGGAAGTGCAGGGGTCAGGAGAAGGCTGTTTCTCATGCCAAGATGTCCTGATTAAGTCAAGCACTGATGATGGCATCTGAAAAGGGCTGGAGAGGGGTAAATCACATCCCAGCACTGGATGAACTGGGGGGAAATTACCCCAAAATGCAGTGTTTAGGAGTCAGAATCAGCCAGGCACGTGCACACCCCTCTGTCATGAGCCCACAGCCCCCAGGAAAGCGGAGTGGCCCTCACGACACAGGGGCTGGCAGGCTCTGTTGCCATGGCAACGGGGGATGCTGCGGCGGGGACGGCCGGGCGGGACCGTGCATCGGCACAACGGAGAAATGTTTGATAGATTCAAAAAACACCAACCTCACGCACTCTCCCCTTCCCTCCCTCCTCCCTCACTCACTCACTCCACCTTGTGCTGCCAAGTTGAATAACGACGTTATTGTGGTGGGAGAAAAATGGCATCATCTGTACCCCGGCTGGCAGGAGAGGGGACAGAGGCTTTAATCGCTTTTATTCCTGATAGTCCCCCATGGTCTGTCCCTGGGGAGGCAAAGCCAGGCGTGGACAGGGATCTGGGGTTTCAGCAGGAGTTTGTGCCGTGACATCCCACATTTCTCATCACCACTCTGGACTGCTTTACCCTCCCCATTACAGGATGGAGAGGGMGTTTCTGAATTACTTTTATTTTTTAAAAAATGGTTCAGGATCCTGTGCTTCTCAAGCATTAGGTACTTCTTGTTCAGCATTRGAATTCACGCAGAGTGTTCCCTAAGGAACAAAGAGGAGTGAAGAGACGGAGGGGTTAAAAAAGCAGATCTGCCTGCATGGCCAAACCCTTCACTGCTTCCACAGGGGATCTCTGCTGGAGGAGAGACCAGGGCTCCCTGCACAACTGCAAATCCCTGTTCCCGGCCCAGAGGAGTTTGTCCCCCACCTCCAGCAGGCAGGYACGTAATTTGGGACAGTGTGACACACCACACCGTTTCACTTGGGTCTGGCTAATGCCAGCCCAAACATTCTGCTGCTTTTGGGCTGGGTAYGATGCCAAGGGGAAGTTTCAGTCTGGGTCTGGCTTTTCCCTSGCCAGGACTGCAGATTGGTCCTGGTTGTACTTCAGGGCTCTTGCAGGGGCTCACTGGGGTTCCCCTCCAGCAGCACCCAGCCCTGCARTGGTTCTGTGAGCCTTTGACTTCACAGCAGTGCTTTGTGTGCTGCTCCTCCCAAACCACAGACAGGAGCCTAAAGCAGGATGTGATTTGTSAAGAGTCACCTGGGACACCTGAAAAAGCCCAAGCAGCAGGACACCCACTCCTGAAAGGTTTTTCCCTGCAATGCTACGGCTGTGAAACAGCCCTGAGTGCACCACCACGCCCTGCCTGCCTCAACCAGCCCCACCTGGGCCATGGGATGTCCATTTATATCTTCCCTAGCACTCAGGGAGAGGGCTTCTCTGTTGATCCTGCTGCAGCTCATATCCTGGGAGGAAGGCAGCCAGCAGAGGTGCTCCTGGGAAGAAGGTACCAGTTGAGTCCCCTACAGTGCAGTTTCTATTGTAAGACTTCCCAGCTGAGCCAGATCCTGCTCCTAAGCACTCCTCAAGGGAATAGTGAAGATGAGCTTTCCCTTGGCACGAGGGACAAGGAAAGAGCAGTGTCCTAAGGTCACCCCAGAGGTTTATGTCAGAGACCAACATCTTGTCACTAAAATACAGCTTGAACTCCAGGTAGGGCTTTAGGCTCTAATATTTTGCACTYGGGCATGGTTGAGCATGGGCCTGAACAGGTGGGTACACACTTGTGTCCCTTCCTCATGAGGGTGAAAAGGCAGAAGGGGTTGGTCAGTGGGCAGCAGCCAGGCCAGGTCCCACATCTCTGGGCTGCCTCAGCTGCACCTCCTGCACAGCCAGGAGCACAGCTGCTCTGCGGGGCTGGCTGGGGTCTGTGGGGACAGACAGACAGAYAGGACCCTCCCCTGGCCCAGGAGGTGTCTCAGGGACAGCAGTTGATGTGCTGGCTCTCGGCAGGGACTGAGKTTTTGAGTGCCTTCCTCAGTGCTCTGCTGGTACAGCCCCTTCCCCCGGCTCTCGCAGACAGGCACAAACCCCTGTGGATTTCCCCGAGGAGAGGCTGTGCGGTTTTGTGCGAGTGCTCAGCCCTGCCGCCGCTGATGGCAGAGGAAGGAATCCCCATCTCTGGAGGGGAGCAGAGGGGGATGGGGCTGCCGTGTTCCCACAGCTCTGGTGCGTGTGCAGGGCAGAGGAATCCGCTCCAGCAGCTCGTCACTGCGCCAGGACCAATCGCGGGTGGCAGAGGGAATCCCTCTGCAGGGAGCAGCACTGCCGAGCCCGGCCAGCCCCCGACAGGGATCCCCCACAGAGCCCAGGGAGCAGCATCCTACCTCCATGCACCCCGAGGAGTCCTTTGAGTTCCCTCTCTCCTCTGTTCTTTTGTCTCCCCCCGCATAACCACCCCTCTCTCCTGAGTTTCTTCTGCCTCACTCCACACTGCTCTGCAGCTTTCTGTGCTCAAAATAATTTCTGCTCAGGGAATTCCGCTCCCTCCCCTTCCTCTCTCCTGCAGTATTTCTCCCTGGCCTTTGCCCTAAGAGATGTAGTTGAGCATTAGCCCAGACATCATCTCCCACTGGTGATCTGTAGCAGACTGGATGACTTTAAAACCCTCCTGCAAAAACATCTTGTTTCAAACCCAGAGCATTAGAGAGGGAGGCTTTGCTCTCCAGGTGGGGTGTTTGCTGAGGAATTACTCTAAGCACTGACTATCTTGGGGGAGTGCTGTGTTCACCTAGGGCACTCCCAGCCTGAGAAGGAACAAAAGCTGAGCCTGGGAGTGGCAACCTCGGCAGGGCTGCCAGCATCCATCTCCTCTCCCGACACAAGAAGGTGCCAGCCCCCAGCAGCCCCCTGTGATACTGTAGGGAGCCTCTGTACCCACCCCGCAGACTGCAGTAAAATCATCTGCCATTAGTCACCTGCAGATCACAACCAGCATATTTACGGATTGGTGGGTGCTGCGTTTCAGTGGGAGGGCTCGCAGGTTGGGCTGGGTCAATCCTGCCAGCAGAATTGCGGGGCAGAGTTCCTCGCTGAGGGACTCAGTGTCAGGGGTGCACTCAGATGCCCTCAGAGGCAGGGGTGCAAGGCACTGCAGAGCCTGTTTTTCAGTCTGCTGTAATTAGGTACTGTTTCTTGCTTCTGCTTCTTATTTTAGCCTTTTTCCTTCTGTAGTGAGCTGCTGACTTTTGTGATTCCTCTGCAGAGCGTTGAGGGGACCCGAGCAATTACTGCCCCAAATGAGTTGGGTTTTGCCTATTGAGCTGGACCTAATACTTGATGAGCCCTGAAAGCAGGAGGGTTGGCAGGGTGCTGTGCATGCTGTAATGTGTGTGTGTGCTGCAGCTGCTGCTCAGAAATCCAGCGAGCTCAGAGAGCGAAGCTGTATGGATAACCTCCCTTTTAAAATACTACAGCAGCCTAATGCAAGCTTGTGACGGGGGTAGAGCAGCTATTTTTAGCAAAATGCTTCAGGTGAGCCGAAACTTTCCCCTTTGTTGCCTGCATCTTCAAAGCACTGCTTTCAGCCTGAAGAAACAAGGCTAATAAGCCTCTGTTGTTTCCCAGTTCTCCCAGCAGCGAGGCTGGGGGCTCTCAGCCATGGCTGGAGGCATGGGCACGGTGTCGCAGCCTGCCCTGCCCGTGCCTCAGTGCTGGGTGATAAAATGAAGGGATGTAAAAACACCATGGGTAGAAGAAGGCTGGCAAATGCTGTTTGTGGCCCTTCCTTCAGAATGGGCTGGGATGTATTGTCAGGGTTTCTGCAGACCATGACTGGCTTAGCTGAAGGCAGGTGATGCCAGAGCTGTGGGCTGTGGCAGGGGGGTGAGGGCAGTGGCGGCTGCTGAGGGATACACCCAGTGCAGGGCTGGGTGTGCACGCTGTGGGCAGGAAGGGCTGGAGCCYCAGGCTGGGAGCTGGTGCTGACCCCTTGCCCKCAGCTGGCTGGGGTGGGGGTCGCTGGTCACCCCGAGACTGCAGAACGCAGTGAGCAGCGAGAAGACCCCAGACCAAATATCCCCACTGGATCAAGAGGAAGGTGTGAAGGGTGTGTGAGGCAAGTGTGCACAGACTGCAGCGGCAGACAAGCCCGGGGTTGCTTTGTTGGGGTCCCTCCCTGGCTTGAGTTATGGTGCTGTGCCWCAATTAAAACACTTAAAGGAMCCAGATGTCTGAGACTCTGCTATGGGAAACCTGGAGTGGAGCCAGTAGGAAAATATTGTCCGTCAGTGTGGGGTGCAGGGAGTCCAACAGGGCACCCCTGGGTTCCCTGGACATGCTGCTGTGAAGGGACTTCGGTCCCAGCAGTGACCGTGGTGGTGCAAACGTGACCCCAGGAGAGGCGTCTGAAGGGTCAGATGGGAAAGTTCCCTCGACAGTGGCCTTGTGCCTTTCGTTGTGGGGTATCCTCACCCAGCTGTGGTAAAGGACAGAGGGGTCTGAGGGCGCCACACACCCACCCAGTGCTCCCAGCTGAGCAGGAAAACTGGGCTGGCAAAGGGCCATGATCTTAAATTCACTGGGTAGTACTGAGGATTGTTTGGCTTTTCTCTAAAAGATCCTTCTCCCCAGGTGACTGGCAGAGCCAGCTCCCCAGGGAGAGCAGTTCTGTCTAACCCACTTTTATACCATGCACTTAACGMAATGAATCTCCTCGCTTTTCTCAAAGATCTTCGCTTACAACAAGATCCCTTGGCACCCTTTTTAAAAACAGAAGCCTTGCTGACATGCCTTTATTGGGCTGCTCTTAAAGCTGGCACAATTAAACAGCRCAGATAAGAGCTGTTATGCAGCCTGCATTCAGTCAGTAAATATTAATGCTGACTTCTTTAAGGTGAGTGGTGTGCTCCTATGTTGCTGGCAGTTAGCTAGGCTGGTACAAGAAATGGCTTCACTTTTGATAAGGGTTCAAAGAAGGTTTGAGCTCTTGGAGTGTGAGGCCAGAAGGGATAATTTGAGTAAGTTTTTCTATCTAGGGTATCCTGAAGTTTCAGCTGATCGACACTTCTCAGTTGATGAGCCAAATAATTTCAGCTGGATGAAGGCAGAGGAGGTGTTTGGCAAGGTTAGCTTGTTAGAAGAGTTGTATTTTGATTTACAGATCTCTTGTAAACAGAAGCTCCTATGCAACCAGAYAGACAAGGGTTGCAATTGCAGGCAATGCAACACTTGATTACCCTGCCTTAAAAATGTGTGGTTTGTAACTTTTTTTCCCTGGCTAACTTCAAACTCTGAAGGTCACTTCTGGCAGAGAAGTGTTTCTTCATCTTGCAGGCAAGCCTTGTTTTTCACTCTTTCCCCTCTCCTCCCCCACAGTCACACTAACCCAGCTTTAAGCTGAGGGCTTTGCATTCGAAGCTTCATTTTTATTGGTGGTGAGCACCTGCAGTGTCCTACCCTGGGCACAAGGTGTGGGAGTTGCTTAGCTGCGAGAGCARGTCTAGAGCTCCTGGGAGTGTTTATTGGGCACTTAAGCTCTCACAGGGAGCTGGTAAGGATGTYCAGAGTTGGACTCCAGGCCAGGGGATTACAAATGATCCCGTGGAGGGCCAAGTGGTCCATGCTGTCAGTGGGATGGTGTATTACAAACCCAGCTTATCATCACTCCAAGACTCTGTCTGGGGCCCCACAGGTCATGTAAGCACAAAAGGCACAGGAAATCTGTGCCTAATTCTCAAGGCTGCCACAGACAYAGGTCCTCAGCAGTAACAATCCTGTGTCTCGTTTGCTTTGTGTTGCCTTGAGGCTGCCAGGGAGGTGYCGAAGGTTTCTTGGCCCCTCTTTGCACCTCCTTCATTCAGTTCTGCATCTGCACAAACTGGTGTGACTTGGACCCAATCAAAAACTTCATTGGACGAAAAACAAAAGCCAGGCTTGGCTGGTGAGACGTTGGGTTGTGGCACTTTACAAGGAAATACATATAAAGAAGGCAATTCATGCACCTCTATGGTACCTGGTAATGTAAATCCACATTTAACACAGGGGGAATTGCTGGCTCCGTGGGGATTGAGGGCTGTTTGGCAAGGCAAGCACTCTGCCATCAAATGAAGAGATCAGCTACGCTCTCTGGAGCCAGCCAGCCTCGGTTATATTTAACCCAGCAGCTCTCACACCGGGAGAGTAAGTACATTCTTTATAGCTCATTTCTGTCCTGGGTGCCACGGTGCATCGCAATTGTGGCAGGGGTGATCCATTCCCCATTAACACCTTTACAGGCTGCTTAGCACATCTGAGGCTCCTGGAGGCTGGGGGAGAGGAGAGGGAGGCAAAAGTGACTGCAGATCTTGAAGCTTCTGGTCCTGGCTCTCCTCCCTTCCCTGGCTGGCTCTGACATCCTCCCAGACCCGCAGGGAGTGGTGCAAGCTGAGAGTTGAGTTCGCCCTCGAATATTAGGAGTGGCAGAAGAAATTAAGCAAATGGAGGAAGASGTGCAACCTCCCCACCTGAGAAGTGTGGGACAGCCCTGGAGGCTGAGGAAGTGCTGCGCTGCCCCTTGTAGGGCTTGGCTTGGACCAGGGTGGTCCCCACTTTCTCTCGAGCCACCTCGTTCAGTCTGGGGCTGGCCCTGATGGACCAAGACTGAGCCAGAGCCAGATGAGCAGGAGGGTGCCAGATCCGTGACTGCTCTCMTGGCCTCCCTCCCCCCACCCTCTGGTCAGTGCTGCTCTGTGGATGTGGTGCCCCGTGCTGGGGGACGGCTCTGCTCAGGGCCTGCCTTCCCCAGAAGAGAAGGACAGGAGGGATGTGATGCCTCAGTCTGGAAGGGGGGGTTTCCTCGGCCTGGAGCAGGGAAGGAGAGCAGGTAACGCCTGGGAATGCTGAATCCCCATCTCACCCCAGAGRTGAGTTGTCCCCTCAGGCAGGGCTGAGGCCGATGCTGTAACAGCAGAGGCAAAGAGGACCTCAAATGTCACCCTGCTCATCATTTCTCTGTACCCTGGGGCGAGGTGTAGCCTCCAAAGTCTTCAATTAACACTAATAACACCCTTTCTCCTCATGGAGAGCCAGGAGTGGAAGCTGACGGGGGAGCAGGAGCAGAGCTGCCCCTGTGGCTGCACGAGGGGCACTGAGCACTGTGACCTCCTGCCCTGCCCAGAGCCAAGGTTTTCCTSTCCCTCCTGTCTGTCCCATGGAATATCTGGCATCAACAGCTCTGTTTACAGGTATGCACGGAGAACTAAAAACGCTTTACCTTTTACAGGCTTATAGCACCAGTCTGCTTTAAAAAATAGGGGAAAATGGGGCATGTTATTATAGCAACATGATCAATGTGTCAGCAAGTCTGCCYGTCAAGAGGATAGACCCTGCAGGCTTTCCCCATCCTAAGCAGGATTATGAGGTTACCTGGAGCAGATTTGGGAGGGTATGAGGGGGCTAAACCCATTTCCTGCRTAGCAAAGGCAGTGTGGGTGTCTCCTGAGGCCTGGGAAGGGGTGGGGATGTGGAAAACAGGCAAGAGAGCAGAGTCTGGAAATTGCTGTCCATAGGCAGCTGGCCAGATGTGCGTGGTGAAGGACAGAGTGTGTCCTGCCTGGAAGAGAACTGCTCTCTGAGAAATGGGACTTGGGGCATGGGGTGAAAACAGGGGGAATGCTGGCAGCTTCATTTCAGGTTAATGAAAATATGATTAACAGTTGTAATTAACTGATGAAATGGTGACTAGCTCTCTGCCCCCTCCTGATGATTGATGAGGTGCAGAGGCTGCCCGTGTCCATGGTTTCTGCTTATGGCAGCACTCTGCAGTAGCTCAAACTTTCTGCCTCTCACTGGGGTCTGGACGGGGGTTCTGCGGCTCTCGTGGCTGGGGTGGGTGTGTGGAGATGGGGTGGGTGTGTGGAGCCGGGGTGGGTGTGTGGAGCCGCCCTGCACCCCGGGCTCGCTGAGCCTGAGCCCAGCCCTGCCCGGCTGGGAGGTGTCACGGCAGGGAAGGGAGTGCGGAGGCAGGAGCTGCGGGAGGATGTTGAGCTGTGGTGGAGCAGCTGCCCAACAGCCAGGCTGGGAAATGAAACCTCAGCCCGTGCTCGGGGAGGGCTGGGGGCTGAGCTGCTCAGGCACGTGGAGGAGAAGGCATTTCCTGGTGTCAGGGGCTCTCCGTGGCTCTTGCTGTGTGCTCTGGGACTGTTACACGTGCCAAGACTCAGACCTGAGGGACTTGGGGCACTCTCACAGGTTAGTCTGGTGTCCCGGGTGTGCTCACAGGTTAGTCTGGTGTCCCACGTTCACACTGGGCTGGGCTGACCGAGCCTTGGTCAGCAATTGCCCGAGGAGGGGGTGACCCAGCCACAAAGTGCTGACCTGCTGCTGCATCCTCTGCTGAGCGAGTGCCTCTCTCCTCTCGTGGCACAAGGTCACAACTGCAAAGCACCAACCGAGAGTGATCCTCCCTGCCTTTCTCTGGTCCAGGCAGTGCTAGTGAACTGCRTAAAACAGGACTAAAAGTACCCATGGAGCTGAACTTGCCAACTTAAAAATTTAGATTAAACCTGTGCAAATATGTGAGAACAATACCAGAGGAAGGCACTGTATGCATGAACTCCTGGTATGAGCAGGGCAACTGCAGGACAGACARGGAAACAACTTACTCTTGTTTATTCTGGTATGAGGGTAGCATTTGTCCCTTCAATGAAGACAGATGGCACTTGTGGTGCCCAAGGCAGATCAGAAACTGGTGCTCTGTCCCATCTGAATAGCTGTTTCTTTTGCTGGAGCACTGGTTAAGGATGTTCTTCTTGCTGTAGAGGGGAAGAACAGGGCAGGTGAGCTATATTTTGTTTGTCTGATTACATATGCATGATCTAAAAAAAGTGACTCTCCATTTTCTCTAAGGATACCTGATGAGCATTAAAAATACAATTGCAAGAATAATCAGGTCAGACTTCAAACAAATGCAGGAAAACATCTGTTCAAGAAATAGATACCCTGTTATGTCACACTTTGTCTGAACAGTTCTTAAAAAATTATCTTCCTTTTGGAGATGAAACCGAGGCTTTTCGACCCAAAAGCTGTGAGTAGCCAAGGATTTCTAGTGGAGAAGAAAAGCAAGCCCCATAGTTTTGTGGGGCCCCTCCAGAGCTTACAGCAGCGTAGGGCTGGGGCAGGTTTCAGAGAGGGCCTGTGTCTCTGTGGCTCAAAATGGGTGCAAACACAGGATTAGCACCCGACAGGGTGRGAGGGTGGCCCTGAGGGCAGGGAASTGACCCCTGTTCCATGAGCCCTGCTGCCTGCTGGGCAGGGYGAGGTGGGAGAGGAAGGAGCCTCTTTTAGTGAGGCCCTGGTGTGCCTGTGGTAGCCTGAGCTGGCAAATGCTTCACGCAGAGCTGCTGCTGGATCTGGTTGAGCTGCAGGGATAAAACTTGTGAGGAAGCCTTTGCTTCCAGAGAGCCAGGGTTAGAGGTGCTGCCACGGGTGCAGGGAAACTGAACTTCCTCAAAACCCAAGCCAGTGGTTTCTCAGCTGGCCGGCTGGGGCAGTTGTGTAGGCAGAGAACTTGTTCAGGGCAGAGGTTTAGCCCATCTTTGCTGCTCGCCTTGCTGGGCAGGATGACAGGCTGGGGCCGGGCTGGAGCAGCGGAGCTCGGAGCTCTGACTCTACCAAAAAGCAGCAACTCGAAGRAGGAACTATCCATAGCTCAGCTTGAAAAAAAACCACCCCAGATACACAAAAATGCCATCTTACAGTCACTTCACCTGCAGAGGGACACTTTCATGCATCACTGGGATGCAAATGCTCGAATAAGCTTCAGTTTAAATGGGAKTTCATCTGGGAAGGGAAGGCAGAGGTCTCCTGTGGACATGTCCACTCACCAGAAGTGCACTGGGTGACCTGAACAGCTGTGGCACGTGTCTGCAGGTGACACTGTTACTGTTCTACAGCTTTCCACGTGAGCAGGTGAGCCTTGCAGAGACTCTCAGGGAGCCCTGGGCTGCCAGAAGTCCTGTGTAAAAGGGGAGTGCAGGAAACTGCTCTGAGGAGATAGGACTGTGCACATCTGACTGGAGAGCTCGGACTCTGCTGGAGGCTGGAGAGTGTCTCTGTGATCAGTCTCCTTCCTTAGGAAGCAGGGAGCTCCCTGCCTGCTGTTCCATCACTTCTCTGCAGGTACAAATATGTGTAAATATACCAGCTGTGTCTTTGCATACCCAGGCCACTGCTGCTGGCCAGCAACCTCCTGTCACCGCGCTGGGGCTGCGAGGAGTCTGTCCCAAAAGCAAAAACCCCGTGCAGTGCCRCAGGCTGGGGGCAGAGTGGTTGGAAGAGTGGCCCAGCAGAAAAAGACTTGGGGGTTCTGGTTGATGGGGGCTGACRCGAGCCAGGTGTGCCCAGGTAACCCAAGACCAGTGGCACCTGGCCTGTACAGCACTAGTGTGGCCAGCAGGACCGGGGCAGTGATTGTGCCCCTGTGCTCGGCACTGCKGAGGCCACGCCTTGAGTGCTGTGTCCAGTTCYGGGCCCCTCAGTTCAGGAAGGACATTGAGGGACTGGAGCGTGTCCAGAGAAGGGCAGTAAAGCTGGGGAAGGGTCTGCAGCACAAGTGTGGTGACGAGCGGCTGGGGGGCTCAGCCTGGAGAAAAGGAGGCTCAGGGGGGACCTCATCACTCTCCACAACTTCCTGACAGGAGCGGGCACCCGGGTGAGGGTTGGGCTCTGCTCCTAGGGAACAAGGGGCAGGACGAGAGGAAACGGCTTCAAGCTGCAGCAGAGGAGGTTTAGGTTGGACATTAGGAAAAATTTYCTCACGGAGTGGGTGACTAGACATTGGAATGGGCTGCCCAGGGAGGTCGTGGGGTCACCATCCCTGGGGGTGTTCAAGGAACGACCGGATGTGACACTCAGTGCCAGGGTCTGGATGAGAAGGYGGTGTTTGGTCATGGGCTGGACTCTATCTGAGAGGTCCTTTCTGCCCTCATTGATCGATTCTGTGCCATCTGCGGCGCTCCCGGGGCCGCTGCCGCTTCCCCCCGCGGCGGGCAGGGGGCGCCAGACCCCGCGGAACCGCGGGGAGCCCC
>JACAXG010000080.1:94473-261178 GCA_018881555.1 Amblyornis subalaris | reverse complement strand
GGGGAGCATCGGGCACAGCAGCACCGGCCGGGACAGGGAGGGGATTGTCCCACTCTGCTCTCGCTGRGGCGGCCTCACCTCGAGTGCTGGGGCAGTTTTGGGTGCCACAAGATAAGAGGGGTATAAAGCTGTTAGAGAGCATCCAAAGGAGGCTGCAGAGGTGGGGAAGGGTCTGGAGGGGAAGCCGTATGAGGAGCAGCTGAGGTCACTTGGTCTGTTCAGCGTGAAGAAGAAGAGACTGAGGACAGGGCTCAGCAGCCCACAGCTTCCTCACAAGGGGCTGCACCAATCTCTGCTCTCTGTGAGCAGGGACAGGACCCAGGGAAYGGCTGGAGCTGCGTCAGGGGAGGTATAGGTTGGATATCAGAAAAGGTTCTTCACCCACAGGGTGGTGGGCACTGAACAGGCTCCCCASGGCAGTGGTCACAGCAGCAAGGCTGGCAGAGTTCAAGAAGTATTTGGACAACGCTCTCAGGCACMTGGTGTGGCTTTTTTGGGTGTCCTGTGCGGGGCCAGGAATTGGACTTGGATCCCCTCGTGCGTCCCTTCCAGCTCAGGATATTCTGTGACACTTGTTTCCCAAGGGGGTGGTGAGGCCAGTGGGAGCCATGTGGTGGCAGTGCCTGTTGGGGCCACCCCAGTCTGGATGTGGCTCCTCCACTGGACCCCCCTTTGTGCCAGGGACAGCACCCCTGGGCTCAGGGCTGGCCTGGGCTTGGCACTGGATGCAGCTTTTTCTCTCTGGAGCAGTTGACTCCAGGCTCGCATTGATTTCCWTTGGAGTCAGGCACTCCCTAAACGGCCCAGAGGGAGCTTGCACAGCATCTGTATTGCTGCAGCTTCCAGAGAGAGCCTTGCCAAGGATCTCAGTGTGTGAAGAGCTGAGGGAATCCCTCTGTAAGCTCCCTCTTAGGGATGCCTCTCTCTAGGTCTCCTGACACAGGGTATTCTGCTGCTACTCAGTGCCAGAGCAAAGAGGTTCTGACCTGCACAACCCAGTGCCTTCCCAGATGTGGTTTCCCTTCCCTTGGCAATGCAGGAAAATGTGTAGCTCTTCTCATCAGAGTCATGGAATGGCCTGGTTTGGCAGGGACCTTAGAGATCATCTCATTGCAGCCCCCTGCCRTGGGCAGGGACACCTTCCACAATCCCAGGGTGCTCCAAGCCCCATCCAACCYGGATTTGGACACTTCCAGGGATCCAGRGGCAGCTGCACCTTCTCTGGGCAGCCTGTGCCAGGGCCTCCCCACCCTCACCATGAAAACCTCCTAATAGGCAATCTAACCCTGTTCTCTSTCAGTGGGAAGCCATTCCCYCTTGTCCTGTCACTCCAGACCCTTGTCACGAGTCTCTCCCCATCTTTCTTGCAGGCTCCCTTCAGGCACTGGAAAGCCACCATGAGGTCACCCCAAAGCCTTCTCTTCCCCAGGCTGAACAATCCCAGCTCTCCCAGCCTTTCCTCCCAGCAGAGCTGCTCCATCCCTCTGATCACCCTGGTGCCTTCTCTGGGCTCTCTCCAGCAGCTCCATATCCTTCCTGTGCTGGGCCCCAGGGCTGGGGCAGCTCTGCAGGTGGAGCCTCACCAAAAAATGTCACATCACCAAGGACTTGTGCAGGCTGTCCTCTCCCAACACCCGAGTACCTTCACAGGTGTGCCATCCCACCGGAGACACCTTTCACGGATTGCAGGGTGTTCCTCGGCCCCATCCCCATGGCCAGGGCTGCTCCTGGCTCTGCATCCGTGAGAGCTCAGCGCTGCCTGGCTCCCGAGGCTCTGGAGTTTGCCTGGGAAAGAGAGGCAGCTTCACTGTTCTTCACTTTGCAAACTGGTTGCTATTATCAGCCCAGGTTCGAAAAAGTATCTTTAGCAGCAAGTACTAAACCCTTTTTTTTTTTTTTTTTAAGAGGAATGTCTTAGCAAAAGAGTTGAACCTGGTTCGAATGGGTGGTTTCTCAGCCATTTTCACCTGACAAAGCTTTTTTTGTTCTGGTTTATTTTTTTACCTTCTAATGGAAGACTTACCAGGCCTTTCCACCTCCCTCACAGTGATGAAAACCCCTCATTGCTTTTCAGGCTGGTAAAATGGGAGTGAAGAAAGGGACTAATGCAGTAACTACTTGTTCAAATATTCTGACTTCTTTGTCACTCAGGTGAAAATAGAAGGATAAAAAGGAGACGAGAGCTGAAAGAGATTGTTCTGTTTCCTCTGAAAAATTCATCTTTCTTACTGCTGTTCTGGCTTGAAGAGAGCTTAAAGTGGAAATGTAAGACCCTACAGAAAAAACACAGTTTCTCAGAAGTTTCATTTTACATTTTAAAAGCAAAAATTGTTGGGTTTTTTTTTTTTTAAAGGAAAGGTAAAAAATCCAGTGGAAAAATACTTTAAAATTTAAAAAGGATCACATCATAGTAACTCTGGTTCTTCCTAGTGGGGCAGTGCTGGGCCTGCTGCAGCTGATGTGCAGTTTGGGTCTGTTTGGGTCTTGGCAATGACTCAGCTCCATCACACCACTTCATTCTCTTCCTCCTAATTCCCCTCTGTCTCCTCCAAAGGGATTTGGAGCCCCCTCACTTGCTGGCCTTTGTGTGCCCCAAAAGCTACAGGAGATCTTACACCTGCCTCAGTGCTGYGTCCCCTGGCAGTGCTTTGGAAGGGGGAGACAAAATGACAACTCTGCCCTAAACATCATCTAAGGTTTGGTGTGGGGCTGGGTCAGCTGTGCCTCCCCTCGTGCCAGGCAGGAGAGAGGCCTTGGGGGATCCTATTTCTGAACATGCCACACCCTGAGTGCAGGCCTGRGTCCCCTGCCCAAGGACAGCAGGTGACACTGAGCAGAGAGCTTTTGTTGGACACACCAGAAGGTCGTGCTGCCATTCTATTAATGTGAATAAGGACAAGAGTTATAAAGTTTATCRCTTGGAAACTCTCGTAGGAGACAAAATAATGGAAAAGAAATGGGCATGGGCAAGGTGCTCTGAAGATGGGACATAAAGAGCTTTGGCTTGAATCAAGCCAAACTGCGTGGCAGCTGACGGGGATGGGAAGCTGTCTGACTGCCTGCAGGAGCCTGGATTCCCTGAAGGAACCAGATTTCCTGAAGAAGCCAAGAGCTGCAAGCGGCCCAGGGAGCCTTTGCAGTGGTTTACAGGCTGCCAGGCACGAAGTGCCCCGTCCAGAGCAGAGGCCACCCCAGTGCCTGCCCAGTGACCGCAGAGTGGCCGTTCCACGCTCCCCGTCACACGCAGCACGTGGAAGGCACTGTATTAAATCCACATGAGGAACCCTCTCCTGGCCAACAGCAGTTGGCCATCCCCAGCTGTTCCAGATGTGTGTGCTGTGGGCTGGAGGCCAAGGACAGCTGGCTGCTGCTCRGGGAGGCTCGAGCCGCAGCTGCAAAATCCAAGGCAGGCAAAGGCATCAGATGGCTGAAAATTCCTCCCCAGAGCCTGTGGTGAGACCCCATTGGCGTGGCACTCGTAGGAGGGGTTAGCAGGGCTTGCTGAGTGTGCTTYGTGTGGCTTTTTGGCTGTCTGGAGTCACTCTGCCAGCCCTGCTTTCACAGGTGTGCATTTCCACCTTGCTATTTGCCCTCCTTTCCTCTCCCCTGACCCCTGCACTCTGGATCTCTTTTCTTTTATAGCCAAGAGTTTTAGAGYAAATGAGCTACTGGCTTCTAGGTCAGCCTTTTCAAGAAGCTGTKCTTCCTTGTCAGCAGCTGAAGTTTTTTGCTAACTTGGTATTCTCTACCTTGATTTCATTAGTCTTTTTGGCCCAAACTTTTCTTTTGTGGTGCTTGATGGTTTTCTTTGTTTGTCTGTGTGGGTTTTGTTGTTGTTTGTGGTTGGGGTTTTTTCCTAGCTTAATTTTTAACCTTCTGCTCTTTGCCAAGCTTCTGCTATGCATGCTGATGTTACTGAAATGTTTAAGCAGTGAAGCCTGATGTTCAGGGAGATGAAAACTGAAACTGCCTCTCTTGCCTCACCCCACCCCTTGCCGTGCATATGCATCAATACAGCCCAATTATGTGACCCCCACAGATCTGCTCTCAAGCACCTCTGCCTCACTGAGCACTTGGATTCAATGTGGCTTTTAGGGTTTTTTTCTTTTGCCTGTTGTTCAATCTGCTCCTTTCCTCAGTAGTACTCATCACTATTGTATTAGAGTGCTTCACTCACGGTAATGAATTTAATTTTACACCACCACTACTGGAAGACAGGTTATTTTTATCCTCTCTTTAAATTTGTGAGAATTGACATGCAGAGCTTCAAGCAGGAAAGCAGTGAATGCTTTTGGCTGTCAAGCTGGAGATCTCTGGGGTCACGACTTTGGAATACTTAACCCCAGAGGGTTCTCTGCAGTGCAGCTGCCCCTGAGTAAGAGTGATGGGTGCCTGGCACRTCTGTAAGGCAGAGCCACGATGTCTCATATACCTCTGGGAACCMAAGTGAGTGGCTCCCCATGGAAACTTGGGCTGGAGTCCTTCTGTGAGAGCCAGAGGCAGCACCTGCTCCCACAGTGAGCCCTCACAAGGTGAGCATCCTCTGTCCTTCTGCAGCTTCCTGGCTGTCTGCTGTTTGTCCCTCATTATCAGCAACAAATAGCAGCCCCGTGTAAACAGGAACTGCTGCTCCCTCATTGTGCTGATTCCATCTGGGATAGATACATGYGGCTGGCTGGAAGAACTGCAGGTCCTGTAGTGAGGTAATGGGATTATATCATTAAACACTATCGTAATTTGCTGCTCTTGTATCTGTGGATGAGGCCATCAGGGCTGCTCTGAATCCTGGCGCTCCTGATTGGAGTGCTTGACTCTCTCACCTCGTGGATATTGCTTCTGGAGAGGCTTCACAGGCTGCTGGCAGCAGACACTTGTGGCCATAGCAGTGTTTATGGGCTTTGGGCCCCTCCCCACGTGCTTTGGCTGCTCTTTATCATCCAGGGCCCTGTATCTTCAGCCCAGCATTGGTCAAATGTGGCCTTGTCTCAGCCGTTCCTACCTCCCCCACCAATCCCCAAATCCCTGCCTTGACAGGTAGAGCTGTCAGCCACTGAACTCCTTGTTGCTTTTAATTATTCCAGATCTTCCTATCCCTCCAAATACTTTCCTCGGCTTTCTTTGTCACCTCAAAGGAGACCCTGGATAAGCTGAGCTCAGTTTACAGCTGCAACCAAACACCAGCAGCCTCCTGACACAAAGAGCTGCTGGGCTTTGGGGAGAATAAATCCCAAGGGAAGAGTGAACTCTGCACTCAGGACATACCACATCTGGAGACTGGCTGTCCTTCCACCAAAACCAGATTTATTCCCACTGGGGGTGTTCAGTGTGTGCCTCTGCCCGTGCTTTTTGAGAGGCACTCAGAAATGTCACTGTGGGGCTGAGTGGAGCCCAGCTCCCTGCAGCGGTGTGGGAAATATATGTTTCTCTGTCTCAGGCATTTCTGCTCCTGTTAATATTGATGTTGGCCAACACTCTATCAGGGATAATGATATGGACTTCCAGTAATGCCATGTGATCATTTTCCTCGTGGATCGATGCTGGGGTTGGCTCGGCAGCACAGCTGAGCACGCATGTGAGCAAGAGAGAGGAGAGCAATACAAGTGGGAAGGAAGGTGGCAATTCCTGCAGGAATAAGTGACTAATTGCTGTGCTTTGGGTGCAGGGGATTTGAGAAATGTCTGTACAGAGGCTGATTAATTAGTGGTGATGTCATTCTACTGGCAATTCCAGGGCAGGCCAGCTGAAACATCACCTTTGCATGTAGATATAATCCTAAACAAAGCGTTCTGCATTGGAGTGCATAATGTGTAGCTGCTTTAAGTCAGCCCCAGCAAAGCTGAAAGTGCTGGCACTGCCAGGGCASGGAGAGGGAGTTTGCCCCTCTGGTTTGCAGCTGGGCTGAGGAGTGTGTGTCCGTGCCTCTCCGAGGGCGGGCACTTGGGCCCTCTGACTCCTGCAGAAGTTGTAGCTCCATCCAGTTATCCTGCTGCTCAGCAAAAGCCTTCCTGCAGCATGCCACTCCGTGGCTGCCTTGGCATCTGAAGGCTGCTTTACTAAACCCCCACACCCCAAAAACCACTTAGGAAGGGGTGAAGTTTTGCAGGTGTGTTGGTTGGGCTGCGTGCAAGCTGCCGTGCTGCACCTTATTGCCATGCCCTGCAGGAAGGGGCTTGAATTTGGATGAATCTTTGCAGGTTGCCAAAATGGCCCTTTGGTAAAAGTGGACAAAGGTTTCTCATCTTATCTGGGGACARAACTTCCACCATTCCTTTCTAATAGTGCTGAAGTAACAATCGTGGGAGGGCTTGTCTTCCTCCACTGGTCTGCYAAAGCTTTTTTTCCTGGGGGCTGCTTTGGCTTTGTGGGAAAAGGTAGAAATAAGMCAGGGACTTCTGGGGCTGTTGGGTGAGGTAGGGCCAAACCTCCTCCTTCTCCCACAGCTCCTCTTCAGCATCTTTTCTTCTGCTGATAGGTTCTGCTTCCTTCCCACTTGATTTTTTTTTCCCCCTCCTCTTTATATAATTTTTTTCAATTTTGTTGTTGGCAGCTCCTCTGTTTCAGATCCTCTTCAAACTTAATTAATGTGCTGCTTATTCCCTCTTCCAGATCGGTAATTATTRTATTTAATAAGACCAGATCTAGTCCTGATCTGTGCATTACCTCCTGCTATCTCAACACTTTCCAGCTTGCCAGGATGTTACAGCTCACAGCAATGCAGCAGCACATCAGTCCATGCAAAAAGGTCAGAGGGGCTTCCTTGGCAAATACTGAGCAAAAATACCTCAGACCTAGGGAAACAGACCTCAGCTTGTGTTGTTAAAGAGAAGCTGCTGGAGTGGTACTTTTCCTGCCACAGCTCCTGACATCTCAGGTGGCTCCAGATCTGCAAATCCACAGAGCAGGGTTCATTCTGCTGCTCCTGGCAAAACACGTGAGGCTGCTCCCCCTGTGGAACAGGATTGTGGGCTCCTGTAATTCAGCAAAGCTCTTTCTTTTCTCTCTGCCTTCCTAATTATCATCTCTGCATCTGCTAATTGTCAGGTTTTCATCAAAATCTTGGTGCTTTGTATGCAGAGAAATTTCCACTTATGGAAGGGAAAAAACCACCTCCTATTGACGACCTGTGGCTGGGGACCTTCGAGGACCTGTGAGGACCTGCGAGATGTGCTCCACATCASCAAACACCACCCCCTCCGCCTCCCTCCACACCAGGGAAGCTTCCTGGGGGCTGCATATCTAATGCCTCATGCTTCCCACTGATGTGTTGTATAAGAAAAGTAACAAAGTAGCCTGATTAACCGGGATTGAAGGAATTAAGCCCGTGTTTGTGGAGATAGTGATCAATGAGGTCTCTTTTAACACACTTGTTACTCTGGGCTTCCTTTGATTGGCATATCAGGAGCTACACACCATAAATTACCTTGATGGATTCCCCTGTGCATCTGAATTTAAAAGAGATGAGGCAGAGGGTTATTTTAGTTAAAATTCCAGTGTGTGACTTGCCAAGTGCTGTGCAGCTTCTGCCTTGACTCATAACCCCTGTTCTTTCACTTCTGAAGTCCTGTCCCATGGAAATGGCACTGCAGCTGTCCTTGAAGCTGCTTCTGAGCTGTCTGTAGCTCCAATATTCCTTGACCCAAGAGTCCTTTCTGCCTGGACCATTCCTTAAACAGTTTGTGCCTTGAGGATGGAGCAAGTGCTGTGAGACTGAGGCAGATTAATTACTGACACTAACTCTTGGCAGGACCTAGCAGGTACTCYCAGGTGACCAGCTGGGGCTGCTGGCATGGATCCTGTGGAGAATCAGCTAAAGAAGTATTCCTGGATGCGTGTGGGTCCTCAGCAGAAATGTTGGTGCTCCCCACTGCAGCCCATTAGCTCAGTGAAGTGAGAGGCTGCCTTCCTCGGATTAGAAAGCACTTGAGGATGTCATTTACTCAGGCAGATTTCCCAGCTGACTGAGCATTCTTATTGCACTAATTACAAATCAAGAGGGTGGTGTGTGCATTGGCTCCCAGACAGGAGGAGCTCTCCTCCCCAGTGGCAGGGCTGGCAGGACTGGGCAAAGCAGAATGGACCTTGGTCATTGTTATCCTCTCCCCTCCTATCGGCTGGAACAAAGTAAAGCTTGCTGTGGTAAATCCTGCAAAGTTTGGTGCTCTCTACATTCTTAGGCCCAAGTCCAGCCCTGCAGGTGAATTCTGTCAGCGCTGGGCTCACTCAGAGCCAGRACCCTGACTCACATGGGCTGCTGCTTTGGAGTAACCTGAACAGCCCAGGGCCTGGCACTCGGGAGACACACGAAGGAAATCACTAACCTGAGTCTTTGGTAGGGGTTGGACCAAGCCCTTGGAGGACTGTCTCGTTCTGATTGTTTCAGCCGGTGTGGGAGGGAGAAGACATAGGAAAAGTTGCTGGTTTAAATTTCCCAGTACTGAAGGCTGGTGGGCTTTGGGATACGGAGTGGAAACCTCACAATCCAACCGGCTTCAGGGCTTCCCGCTGTGTAGGGCTGTTCTGGACCATGCAGCTTGGCCTGTTGTGAGTATTGCTGGTTTGGGGGAAGTTACAGCATCCCTTTTCTCATTTTGAGTGTCCCCGGGTCTGTGTTTTCCTACTTGGCTGAGGCTGGCTGCATTTCCAGAGGCTCCACGTCCCATTGCCAGGCACTGACAGCAGCAGAACATCTGCCTGTCCCTGTGCCCTGCGGCGCTTCCTCCCGTGCAGAGCTGCTCCGTGAGCTCGCCTGTCATCGCTGCACAGCTCCCTCGTGTTTGTCTCTGTCCTGTTTACACCAAACAAGCCCTCCCGGAGCAGGCGGGCCCTGGAGAGCGCTGACTATCAGTCGTACACTTGTAGTCACAACTCCAGCTGGATCCTGCAAAGCGCTGTGCCAGGAGCAGTTCCAGCCGCCTGCCCTGGGACCCACGGCCTCCTGCCTGCCTCAGTGCTGGCCCGGTTCTGGCAGGAGACTCGTGCTGTGGCTTCYAGCGCGTGTGTCTGGGTGTGTTCCAGACAGGGCGGCCACCATCGGTCTCGGTGGAGTTGAGCAGGACGGGGCCTGGGCTGCGGCTGAGCGCGTCCCCCAGCAGGGAGGCACCGGCCCCCACCCCGGCCGTGCAGATGGAGCAGCGTGAGAGGCTCTGTGGGTGACAGGAGACAGCCCTAGGGCACGGCACTGCTCCTTCTCCTGTGCCTTCCTGCCAGGACAAGGCTAAACACAAACCATTTCTGAGCAGTTCCCCCTTTCATCAACTACTGAGCTCCTGCCTCAGCGTCCCCGGGGGTGGCTCCAGCAGCCACTGCTTGCAGTGGCCTGTCCCTTGCAGCCACCTCTCACCTTAATATCATGAAGAGCTCTTCTTACCTGTGTCTSTGCTGTTTTGTTTCAGCTAATCAGAGCTGATGAGACCCACTCAGTGTYAGGCGTTGCCTCAGCTTCCTGTGCTCCTTGTAGACTTTACCAAACATGACAACATACGAATCCTTTCAGGGACCATGGCACAGGAAAGGTGGCGACATTTACAGCTCTTGTTAAAGGAGCAGGTTCAACTGARGTCTTTAGGGTTCTTCTGTTGACAGGCTCTATCTACAACCACATTGCATGGCTGACTATCCTGCTTGGTGGACAGGATCCTAAGATTCCTGTCAATGGAAGTACACTCGGAGTGCAGACGTGGTAGGTCCTGAGTGCAGAGCTCACTCTTCCCTTGGGATTTATTCTCCTAACGGCCTTTGCAGCCAAAGCTCAGCAGCACCTTTGTGCCTGAAGGCTGCTGATGTAAACTGAGCTCAGTTTATCAAGCTATGATGAGACCGGGGTCCCCTCTGAGCTGACAGAGAAAGCTGAGGAAGGTATTTGGAAGGGAGGGAAGACCTGGTATCACATATTGCATGAAATATGAACATAGAGCATTTTCCAAACGCTTCTGCTAGTGTTGTCAACTCCAGCAATTTTTAGTGTGAACCTCCTCATATTTGGCCCTGTTTCAAATTCTAGGTTTTGGCTCCATGCCACTCTATTCCTTCTGAATAAAAATTGAGTTCACAGCTTTGTGGATGCAGAGAAAAACTCAGAAGGACCCTGGATGAGAAAAAAACAAAAAAGCACAAGCAGGGACTCTTAAAGCCAGCCTTCCTAAGCACTTGATTTAGGTGAGTGTTAGGTATCTAAATTGTTTAAGAATATTTGGGCTTGACAAGCATGTGCAATGTTAGAAATAGAAATGCTGAGGCATCAAAAACCGTATGACTCCACAGGGGGATTTTTGAACTGATGCTGCTGTTGTAACGGCAGAAGAGAAAGACCTGTTCACATACTCTTTCCTTTCTCTCCAGGTTTATTTTTGCTCTTGCCAAGGGACTGCAGGACAAATACAGTCTCTTTCAGGCCCATTAGCTTTTATGAATTTGTTCCACTGCCAGCATATAGCTTTTGAAATTCAAGGCAGCTATCCCTGCTAAAAGAGCTCTGGTACTGCTCCATGTCGTTGGACCTGGCTTCTGGAGGTTTGGATCCACACGTTTTGTGATAGAAACGAGACTCCAGCTCTCTGCTTTACCAGGATCTGCCTAGACACAGATCTTGAGCTCTGCAGTGCCTTGCAGGAAGGGTTTTTCAGCTCTGAGATGTTGTGTGAGTGTGGATGTTGAGCACCTATGTGAAATGAAGATATGCAGCCATCCTAGTGGTCATTGTTGGGTTTCCTTGGGCATGTCTAACTATTGGTAAATTCCCAGATGTACTCTTAGCCCTTATCTAAGGCAACAAAGATTATGTGGTCCTGTACAGAAACACTGCAAGCATCCCTTGGGATTATATATCAGTAAATACATAGGTCAGTGCCTCTCAGGGAATGTGGAAAGGTGAGGAAAAACTGTCATCTTTTCCACCAGTGCATGTTTGGTTGTGGATTGTGCGTGACCTCAGGCAAGCCCCTGGATGGCTCTGCCTTAGCCTGTCACCTTCCTCTTCCACCAGCACAGCTCTGCAGTGCCCCAACAGCTTCTGAAAAGGATCATTTCTTTCTTGCTCATTTTGCCAGGCTGCTGCTTTACTTGACTGAACTTCTGGTGGCAGGAGCCACCTTTGCAGTTGTCTTTCYGGGATTTAGTCCCTGTATTATCAGGTGCTTGAAATTTAGGGATGAAGTGACAAACTGCACAACACGTGAGGTGCAAAGAAAAAGCTCTCTCTGTTTTGTGAGGTTTGGTGGGGAGAGTTTCAGCAGCAAGAACACTTTTTGCACTGTGTTCGAGAGGGTGAAAGGAGCATGTCCTGTAGCCCCTTCCCAGTGCCCCGAGGTAAAAGTGTGTGGGAAACTCTGTTCTTGTGGGAACCAGCAGATTCTTGCCACCTGCTTTGAACTGTGCTGGGGCAAAGGCTGCTCCCGAGCTGTTCCTGGACACCAGGGAGGGCACAGCATTTCAGGTGGTTCTTTGTTCCCTCCGGGCAGGCTTTGAGGGCTGCACCACAGACATGGAGGGGAGGCAGCTGCCTTCCCATGGGGAAGGAGATGGTGCCCTCTGCCTCAATCCAGTGCTATTGCTGGGGTTGTCCTTGGACTCTGCTCCCCGCCCAAAGGCAGCAGAGCACCAGCTCAGTGCTGGTTTTTATGGGTGGCTCCACACCACCGGCTTTTGGATACTGTCTCTTTGGATGACTCTTAGGCTTTGCTTGAGGGCTGCAAATGTGGTGCCAGGGCTGGCAAACAGCAGCCCCAGCTGGGAAGATGGGACAGCGGCATCTAGGGTGAGCCGTGACCCCGTGYCCGACCAAGGATGGAGGAGGGTGGCTGATTTATGGCGCAGAGGAGCTGGGGGTCTCTCCGAGTGAAGCTGGAGGCGAGTTGCCATGGAGATGGGCTAATAAAGCACCAGCAGCAGCGGCTCTGACGCTGCTACGGTTGCAAAGAGCGGGTGGGTGGGGAGAAGGGGCAGCTGGACACGTGGGRATGGAGAGTGAGAAGGTGACACCAGGACAGCGGGACAAGAGTTTGGTCTGTAAGGCTGTTGAGACGGTCCTGGGTGTTTTAAGAGTGGAAGGGAATGCGAGAAAAGATCCCACTCCTCCCAGCTCCCTGGGAAGTGGGACATCATCACGGTGCTCCTTGGCGGTGAGTGGGACCAGCAGTTTCCAGGGAAAGGCAGAGTCTCTTTGTTCCGGCCTCCTGATTGCATCAGCCACCTGTCTGTAGGCTGGCTGCTTTCCCTGGCAGCAGGAGAGGGCTCCACAGTGGATGCCAGCTTGCAGGGACCCCCTCACACGGCACTGGTACAAAGGGCTCTGCYGTGCCCAGCGCTAGGTCCTGTCTCTCCACACGCCAGCCGCTCCGTGCCAAGGCGGCTGCCGGCACACCAGCAGCCAGGACCCTTCCAACTGCAGTGCCCTCGCTGTGCTGCTGCTCTTTGATCCTTGGAGCTGGTCTGCACCACCCAGTGCCCCTGTGGGAGGGCTGTTACTGGGACGTGTCCCTCTCAGCACGCTGCCCGTCTGCCCTTCAGCACTGGGGAAGGTCAGCTGTGCCCTGGCTCAGTCCTTCACTGCACCAGAGCTGCAGCCAGCTGCCCTGGGTGCTGAGCGTGGGTGTGGGGTGTGATGGATGGGGATGGCCTGGACTTGCCTCCAAGGAGGTGTGTGTCCTGGAGATGTGCTGCACATCCCTAAGCTCTTGCTCCAACCTGCACCTGCAGAACGGACCCTCCCGCTCTGCTGTTGTAGGGCTGCAATTCCATTCAGTTCAAGGGCATTGCAGCGTGGACCTAAAACCAAGCAGACTTTTATTCTGCCCAGTTGAGCAGGGTGATGGGAGGGAAAGGYTTGGCTAATTATTAACAAGATATTCCCAGGCTGCTATGCTTCCATTGTGAGAGATCTCTCTTCACTAAATGGTGACAGCCATATTTTAACCTTGATCACCATAAGCAGGGTTTTGCCTCAAAGCCGCGAGCCGCTGGAGTGTGCCAGAGTTCAGGGAGGTGTTCCAGCAGGTAAGGGCAGAGATGGGGAGGTTATATAGTTTAAAAAAGAAATAAAGAGCCTTATGATGGAGTGATGCATTAAAAGATAATTGCTTACAGGTTTCACAAGATGTTTTTATGTCTCTTAAATTGATGAACGTATCCACAGAGACTGATACTCTTAATGGAGGGTTACCTTTATTTCTGAACAGAGCAGAGATCAAGACAATTACAACTAGATAATGATAACACTGCCCATACCCCCCCAAGAAAAGGTTGTCTAAAGCTGGACTTGTTAAGCTAGCTAATGCCTRCTTCCCTGGCTAAAGCCTCTTCCTGCTTTCCTGACAGCATCCCCTGTTGTTCAAAGCCATCCTGTGCTACTGCTGGATAGCCCTTATGTCTTTAATCCCATCATCATGCACTATCCAGATGGTAGGAGTGCTCACTTCCCTTGTGGGTCAGTTGGTTTTCAGCACTGGCTGGGATGAAGGAGGATTTCCACTGCTTCCACACCTGACAGGGCCTCCCTTGCTGTCTCTGCAGGGCTCGCTGGTGGGGTGAGCCAGCCAGCGCTTCCTGGGGCAGGCAAACCACAGCGGGCATGAAGAGCTTTGGGATCTCTGGCRCAGCCTCTGCTCCAGGAGGATTTTGACTGGTGGGGGTTTGGATTACTGGTCTGGCAGCTGGAAGCAGGCCCTGCTGTGCTGCACAGGGGCCAGCTCTGCCAAGGATTTGCATGAGCTGACGTGGCGTGGATCAGCATATCTGGAGGAGTGGAAAGGGTTACAAAGTGCATGTCCACAGACCTCCTAATGTAGGAGGCGTACCTTTCTCAGGTGCTGAACCTCTTGCTCTGCTCTTAGCAACTGCTCATGTGGTGCTTTCTTCCCTGTCTGACTCCAATTAGTCTCTTCCCCACCTTGGTAAGAACTTGACGTGTGCCGTGGCCACAAGGGGAGGGGTTTAATTTCATTTTTAGATTCTTGGAAAAGCTTTTCCAGTACAGGGCCTTATGCCCAAGACTAGTTCAGGCTGCTGGCAGTGTCAGAGGAGACCTCTGAGCAGAGGAGGCAGTGTTTGGTGAAGGCATCTCAGGGCAGAGTGAGATATGTTGCTCTAGGGGAATCGTGTACGGCTGTTGCTCATGGATGAACAGCCCTCAAGAGGAGCACGGTTTCCATTGCCTGTGACTACTGTGAACACTACTTAAATCTGTAAATCTTGGAATGTTCTTCAATATGAGCCATTTAAAATCCTGAGTCACTTCTGTCTCCGGATATGCCTGTCTCGCTGAGTTCTGCTTCATGCCTCTTCTCATATCCAAGGCAGCTCATGCCAGCAGCTGAATCAGTTTGGAAAGGAGGAAGAACAACTATTAGGACCATTTCTGGTCTCAGCCTCAAGGCTACCAATGTCCTTGAGTGGGCCAGGTCCTGTGTCTGGTCCCATCCCTGGGCATGGTCATCTTTGGTATATTCTCCAGTGGAGTGTCACCTCCCAGTGGGGAGGTGGTGGGCCAGATCCTTGGGGCTTTGAGCCAAGTGAATGGCTGTGCCTTGGGACTCCCTCTGGGCTCTTCCCTGTTCCCTTGCCAACACTCTTTCATTCACAAGCATATAAATCAGGAACAGAAGATGTGCCTTGGAGGAAACTCAGATATAAGCAGTGTGAATAAGTATGGCCAAATTGTGTTGTTTGCAGGGCTCTTCCTCAGYTGACCATGCTCTGAGTGGGAGGTTGGACTAGCTGCTGATGTCCTGAAATCTCTCCCAATATGAATTTTCCTATGATCCTATGATTTGTCCTAGTTTTGGAGACCAGCAGAAAGCTCTTCTGCTGGCATGCACACACAGCTGTCTTCTTGAGTGATGCTTTATATTATGGCAGGAGGAATTCAATGCAGAAACAGACTTTTTTTTTAAAAGGGAACAGCCCTACACCAGGTACTGGCTGCTGTCATTCATGTATGAACAGTCTAAGGACAATTAAAATATTGGTTGTCCACACAAGATCTCAAAAGTGAGGCCTCTGCTGCTCAGGCAAAATATTTTGCAGAGGACAGAAAATWATAACCTGAAGGTCTTGCTGCTGCTGCAAAATTGTCCTGTGAGTATTTAATCTCCATTGGCTGGGGTTGGATGTGATGTTGAGGGCTGGAGAARCCTGTCTTTACTACGTATGGTTTGTGAGGGTTCAGAGTTCCTGTAAGAGAGCCAAGTATTGCAGTAAGACCAAGGATTCTTCCTGATCTAAAAGGACTCTGATCTAAAAGATGGCAGATTTGATTGTGAGGGCACTGTGTTGGACTAAGCTCAGCTTTTGTTCAAGATGTTGGTCTTTAGATCTTGTGAGCTGATCAGTAGGTCTTGCCTACGGACTCTACCCAGCAGAGGAAAGCAGAGCTCTACTGGCATTTAAACAGATGCTAACAGATATATCTGGATACATGGATTAGTAAACACCATTCTCAGATCATAGGGAGCTGAAATTTTGCTTTGAAAGAGAGATTATGTTATTTTCCTACTGTCTAGGATRTGTCATGATGAATGCTCCTATCTCACCAAACTCAGGATGGCTGTGGTCTGCAGGAATGAGGTGGAACAGTGATTGCCCCCAACTTTCTCCTGGAAGCAAGAACTGGGTCATTTTCTAATTTCCAAATGCAGAGAACTGACAGTTAAATTGGATTTAATCACTCGTGCCTGGAGGGCCCTTGTCGTGAAGTATGTTTTCATGTTATTTTAAGTATTCAAAACCAAGAGTATTTTAGATGAGTTTGGGGGTGGTCAGTACTGCCTGCAGTCATGATCCTTTATCTCAGCCCTCACCCTCAGCGATGGAGGGATGGTTCTGTACCTTGGAGTCAACTGCGGCGGAGCCTTGCAGTGCGTGTTTAACCAGGAGAGCTCTGCAGGGACAATATATTTTGAGTGCGCCTCACTGTCAGCTCTCGCCTTCCCAGCTTCGCTGTCGTGTGGCTCTGCAAAACCTCCCCAGCCCAGCCAGCTCTGGCCAGCCCTTCCTCTGAGATCCCTGCACTTCCACCCCGATCCTGCTCTTGCTTTTGCTGCCTACTCCTCGCTGCGTTATAACCTCTCCTTCCTCCTCTCCCCTTCCCCGCATTTGTTTCCCTCTGCGTATCGTTTTATTGCGATATGAACCTCGGCAATTCCAAGTTGTGGGCCAAACTTCCCTGCCCCGCCGGCAGACCCGGGATTCGGCCAGGCCTTGCCGGGTGGAGGCAGCTCGGCAGGACCAGGGGCGCAGCCTTTGGGGTGCTGCCACCTCCTCGCAGAGCATCGGCGCCCCGAGGAGCTCCCCCCTTCAACAGGTAGGGAGCAGCCGGCCCCGCTCCGCTCATCCTCCCGCGCGGAAAGGCTGCCGGGGCTGCCGCGGGGCGCTGGGGCCGGGCTGGGCGGAGGACCCCGGGGCATCCGTCGCTGGGGAGGCGGCCCCGAACCGGGGCAGCGACAGCGACCCGTCCCCGCCGCCTGCGCTGCGGGGCGGGCGGCTCGGCACGAAGCGGGTGGGTAAACCCTCCTCCGGGGCGCGGGGAGGAGGAGGAGGAGGAGGAGGAAGGCGGGGGGATGCCGCTCCCCTCCCTCGCCGCGGCCGGAGGAGCGCGCAGGCGGCACCGGCAGCCCGGGGCGGGCGGCACGGCGGGCTGGGCGCGCAGCCCCGCGGAGCCCAGCGGAGCCCAGCGCAGCGCCGCGGAGCCGAGCGGGCTCCGGCCGCCCCCCGAGCCCCCGCCGGGGCAGCCGGCGCGCCGGTGAGTGCGGGTGGGGCTGGCGGGCGCTCCCCCGGGCTCCGCGCTCCGCTCCGCGCATCCCCGCCGGAGAACGCGGGGGGCGGCGCGGCCCCGGGCCGGGCGTGGGGCTCCCGGGGGCCGCGCCGGCCCCGGGTATTGTCGGGGGGGGTCGGCGAACAATAGGCGGAGCGGCGGGGGAAGGGGGGCTCGGCCGGGCGGCCGCGGGTGCGGAGCATCCCCGCTCCCGCAGCAACTCCGCGCGTGTCGGTCCGAGCGGAGCGGAGCGGCCGCCCCAGCCGTGCCCGGCGCTCCCCGCCGCGGGTCAGCCCGCCCGCCCGGCAGTGCCGCCCGGAGAACGGGAGAGCGGCTGCGGGGAGAAACRCCTGGACGAGGGCGATCCTGAGCCCCGTTGCTGGAGACCGACGGGGAGTGCTGAGGAAGGGCTGAGCAGTGAGAAGGGTGTAGTAAAGCGAAGTCAAATTTCCCCCCTGAATCCTGTAACCAGGCCTAATGGGCACAGATGTTGTTGTTGGGGTGGGGAGGGAGAGGAGTTTTGGGGGCTGCAGTCTCTGAGGCTGGTATAAGGGGAGACGGAAAAGAGCTCCAGGTCTTTTCTCCTTCTCCCAGAGTTAGTAGGACTCAGATATGGATCATTAAAAAGGAATAGCCTAATGGAATTAAGCAGTAGACAGTCCCCACTGCAAGACTTATCCATTGTTCCTCGCTCTGCCTTCTGCCGGAATGGTTCTCGCCTGGACGAGAGAAGTACAATTGAACAAATAGTTCATTTCCCTGGCCAATTGCATCTGTAGTGTCTCCCTCGAATCTGCTGCTGACTGGCTGCAAATGCAGCAGCGTCCTCAGACAGAAACAGAGAACCAGGACCCTCTGGTGAGACTCCCGCTGCCGTGAGCTGGCGAGAGCAGCTCCCAGTGGCTGCTCACCCGAGTTGTTCTGATGGCAACAGCAGAGCAGGTTTGCTCCCTCACCTCTCCATCCTCTTAGTGCCCTTCTGGGGAGTGTGAAGAAGAAAAATAGCAGGTGCTGAGGCAAGACCAGCCCGCAACTGGAAGATGCTACTTGTGGTTCAGGCAAGTCCTCTCCTTTCTGTAGTCTGTGTCTTAACTTTTTCCTTGCCCTGGAGCATAAGGGATTTTGGGGTGTTCTGAGGGGATGCTGTTTTGGTGGAGTTCTGCCAGCGTGCCCTTCAGCCCACGCCCGTGGTGCCTGGGTGCCCCTCAGTGCACACAGGCAGGAGCAATGCTGGAGCCTGACCCTCCCGCTCTATTCYGAGAGAGCTCCGAGCAGCTGGAGGGATTGTGGCTGCACCTGGGCCCTCGGCACATGCTCGCCTGGAGGCTGCTGTGTCCTTTCCCCTGGAATCTCCTGCTGGTTCTCAGCGTGCAGCCGAGCCCAGCGCGTGGGGAGGCACAGATGCATTGTCTGCACTGCTGCGAGACACCCTCGGCACTGGGTGGCTGCTGCTTTGCCTCGCTTTGGAGCTTCTTATCACAAGTCTGCATCATGGAGCTTTTCTCCTTCTGTTCTTTCTCCTTTCCTCTCCCTTTGTCTGTAGACTGCCACCTGTCCCACTTCACTCTCAGCTCCTTCGTCTTTTCCTGCTTAATGTGTTCTTTCACCTCCGTGTCTTTTTGTCTAAGTAGACCATGTCCTCTTCAGCCTGCTTCTCTCAACACTGGAGACAGAGCCCAGCCCCTCATCTCAGTCAGAGTATTCCTGCCAACTGTTTACAAAAAGTAGCACAATACCCAGGCTGAACACTGACATAATTACATACCCAGCCAGAGAGTGTAGTAAATAATCCAGCTTTTCAAGCTTTTGCCCAGTGGTGAGTCTTTTGCCATCTCCTTTGCCCATGGGCTAAATGTATTATACTTGGCTTGCATTTACTCATATTCTGGAAACACGGAGCCAGCGCAGCCGTGTGTGGTTTCACGGTGGATGTGCAGGGATGTCTCGGGCCACGCACACTCACGGTGCCTGTGTGCATCCTGTGTCTGAACGCACACACGCGTCCCTGCTCCCGGGGCCGGGCTCTGACGGGCGTGCTGGGCGGCTGCRGGGGCTGCCAGGGCGGGATGGCCGCGGAGGGGTGGGTATTGTGCCAGCAGGGAAGGAAAGATGGCTCTGGGGTGAAGKTCAAAAGCGCCAGCAAAAAAACGCAGGGCTTGGTGCGCAGTGTTTGCACTGCTGGCCGCTCTTCCAGAGATTGGTGCGTACATGTAATTGCAGGCTGTGGATGTTGTCAGCACGGTTGTATTTCCAGTTGTGATTGTGAGCCTGAGTCTGTCTGCAGTTGCTTGATTGTGAGTCAGTCTGTCTGCAGTTGCAGTAGCTGTGAATCAGTGTCTGCCTGTAATTATGTGGGTGAATCAGTGTTGGCTTGTTACACTATGAGTGCAAACGGTTTCCCATAGCAGTTGTGGGTGTGAATCACTCTACAGTCCCTCTGGATGTGTTTTTGAGTAGAGAGATGCAATACTTGGATTAATTTTGTTTTGATGAGGAAAAACTGTCAAGCGGCTTCTCATTTTGGAAAATTAAAACTGGGTTGGGAGTTGGGCACAGACCTTATTTCTTCCTTACCAGCAGATCCACTTACAGAAGAAATCCACTTTAGGGCTTGCTCCCGAGATTTACGTGTTGATCTAAACCTTTAATTTCTTTGCCTTGTGCCTCTGCTTCCGAGYGTCTTCTTCTGCTGGCGTCTCTCAGAGAGCTGCAGACAACACATTTGGTAACCATCACGTGTGCCTGGTACCTTGTGTGTGTGGCAGATTCATGGGAAGGTTGTTTATGGCTCGTACAGTGTGTGTGTGTTTGCGGGGACGAGCCAGCGTGTGCCTCTTGGGTAGGTGAGCACAAACATTTTCCTGCTCTGTGGTTCCTCTGCCCGTGCCCATCGCTGGGAGCCAGGGCCGTTGCCCTAAGTAGATGGTAAACAGCAAGTTTGATTGAGGTGGACGGAGGCACAGCTGCCTGTTTCTTGTTCTCTGGTTTCTGTAAAACCCTGTAGTATGTTCTGGCCTGCAGCAGCATCTGTACAGCACCAGACAGCTCTAAACTAGAGGCAAGTCTGAGAAATCCGGGCAACCTCAGGTGATGGAAGAGGAGCACTGGGCTCAGTCCAGGCTCCCAAAGCCAGCCTGGCCCYGTGCTGGTGCAGGTAGAGCACGGTGCTGGCAGGGCTGGGCTGCTTCCGTGTGTGCTGGATTGGGTGTCTGTGCCTGTGCTGCAGGCGTCCCATCGAGCTCGTTTCAGAACAAAGAGATGCAAACAACCTGGGAAGCAAAGGGATGTGAGACAGGGGTCTTGTGAAACACTCTGCTGTCCTGTCGTTTCCAGGCTTCCAGATGAACCGTGGCTGCTCATTGCTGCCCCTGCCCGCAAATGAAAAGATGCTTTTATTCCGAGGAACCCTCCTTTTTAGCTGGAGTGATTGAGAACTGAAGAGAAACCTCCCCAGCAGGGACACAGGGCAGCGTGTGCATCGCCTGTGTTTATTGCTGCTGCACTGAGCACTTGCTGGCTGCTGTCTCTGCGGAGAGAGCTTGGAGCTTTGCTCGAAGAAGCACTAAGGAGGCACAGTAGTGGTCACCAGGAGCCTGGTGTGCTCCCCAGGGTTGGGGACAGTGGGACAGAGCACAGCCCGTGCACGCTGGATGATTTTGCAGTCCTTAAGAGGTGTTGAAGGACCTCTCCTGCTGCCTGGGACCTGTTTTGGAGAGACTCCAGTGCAATGAGGAAGGGCTTTAATGAGCTTCTTGTGCTGTGCAAGTGCTCCTGAATTCAGGGGTAAATATGCARGTGTTGTGAGGTCACCCATAGTGCTGTGCTTGGCTGTGCTGCTGTGCAGGTGGGCAGATGGTGCTTGACACCACCAGGGTCTGGATCACCCTCTGCTTCCTGCATGGAAGTGCTTGGATCTGGGCATTTGGACTGAGGCTGCCTCTTCCTCCCAGTCTGTTTTCCAGCTGGCTCCCCAGCATCAGCTCCTCACTGCACACCCCTGCCTGAGATACCTGACTTGACAGAAGATGTGGAGCTGGTGCAGGTCCTGGGGGCTGAGTGGGAGCTCTCAGTGCTCAGCACCCCTTCAGCTGATGCCACTGGTGTCCGTGCGTGGCCTGTRGGGATGCTGATCCAATGACACCGCAGGTACACTGCATCTCTGGGTGCAGTGCAGGGCACATATGTCCTTTGGGCTGCTCTATGAATGCTGCCTGCATGGTGAGACTCTGGCTGAGTGAATCAGMCTGTTCCCTTGGCTCTGCACGTTCCAAGGAGGCAGTAATTCGGGTGAGATACTGATGGGACTCCCAGAAATGTACCCGGGTCGGTTTATGGGCCTCTTCTGTCTTCATTTCCTTGCTGATGCTTGCAATATCCCCCTCTCCGGGCTGTTCTCACAGTTTTTTTTGAAAGCTTTACCTTTCAGTCTCCACCTCCAGAGTTCTATGTCTTTCCCTTGTCACCACTAAGCCTGTGCTAATCACTCTTTCCTAGGAATGCATTTCAGAATATTTAATGGTTTCTAGAATAAGGATTTCTGAGAAGATCAGGCTCAGTTTGCCAAGTCAGGAGATACCCAATGTTGGCATAGTTACTGGGGTACCTTGCTGATCTGGGAGGTTCCAGCACTTTTTTTGGTTCCCAAACCCACTTCAGTAGGAGCAGGGGCTGGAGCGTGTTGCTGTCGTGGGGAGAAGGAAGCTTTTCTAGTCCCTTGTTCCCAACACATCCAACGGGAAGATTGTATTTCCCTGGAGYGTTGTTGCGCTCTGATGCCCTGGAGATTGGACAGACTGCTTGGAGAGGAGTGGGTATGTTTGTGAAACCCTGAGGTATGTGGTTATAAAGACACCTGCCAAAYTCCATGTATTGTCAACTTCAAGTACTGCTGGATTCCAGCTGCACAGTGTTAGCAGGGCTCCTTAGAAAATCTGCATTGGATTCAGCTGTGGAGGCTACCAGCAACTGCACAATTAGTGCTGAATGCATTTGCTAACTGTGCCATTAAGGAATGAGCGATGGACAGATGGAGGAAGGAAGTGCAGGGCTGCTCTGAACACATCCCATCCCTCTAGACTCCATCGTGCATAGACACAGATGAGAACCAGAAGCTCTGAGATGTTCTTTAACATACGTGACACGGAGGGTCAGTCTAAGGAGTTGTACCACTCTTACCTGAGGCTGGAAATTTTGGCATTCTGCTTTTTTCTTCATGGACACTATGCAGTTTTCCCTTCAGCAAGTTCTAGTAAGAGATTTTGGGGTTTTTTTCTTCTCTGAGGCTGTTAACATTCCATTAGCATTCCTAAACCCTCACTTGGTTACATGCAGTTAAACCATTGCCTGCATCCTCCCCCCCCTTTCCAGAGGATCAGGGATCCCTGCAGGTATTCAGATCAAGGCGTTGGCTGATTCAGAGCTTTCCTGAGTGGGAGGTGGCAGCTGAATAGCCTTCCRCGAGGACAGCCCCAGCAGGGCTGGMGGAGCTCCAGGGCTGGTTTTCCTGAGGCACACTCGTGGTGTTCCSAGCCCTTCCCTTTGCTYCAGCYGTGCACCGAGGGACCCCGTCGCCTGCTCTGCCGTCAGCATCCTCTCCAGGAGCTACTCTTGTGTGCTGAAATCTGAGCAGCTCAGGTACTGAGCTGTTGAAACCTCAAGAGAGGTTTTACAAACTGATTTCAYTAGAGAGGCAGTGTGGCCAGTGGCTGTTGGGCTTCTGAGGCACTTGCACCAGCTGAGTTCTTGTGTGTCCCTGTGGCTGGACTGGCAAGAGCCCCAGGAAAGGGGAGAAGTGATGCTGAGAGCTGTTGTGCCATGGGAACCAYGCTAGGATCTGGCTGTGGGGAGCTTTGGAAGATCCCTTCAACTGTGTGAAGGGTGAAACCTCCTCCTCTGCAAAGCCTCCTTGCATTTCCCAGAGCTGTGTTTCRTGCTTGGCAAAGGGGTGATGAGCTGTGCTGGAAGGGGCTCGTTCCTTGTGCTGCTCCCCCAGCACTGCCTGGCCAGCTCTGGCTCAAAGCCACAAGGCTGCCAGGGTCCAGCAGCAGCAGTTAAAGCCGCCGTGCCCGCTGGGAATGCCAGTCACCATCCTCAGGACTGGCTCTGCTTCTCGATCCATCTCCAGGTGTAAAGTAGCCAAATGCCACGCGGCCTCTCCTATCCGTCTCCCCCCAAAAATACAAGAACCATAGGAGGTGGTAGAAAACAGTGCCCAGCTGTCTTCCATGCTGTGTTGTCCTTCCCGAGTCTGTAAGTGCAGCCATAGCAAACCCTCACTCCCCATTTTGGGGACATTCTCAGTGTGAGCCAACTGAGATGGGCCTGGCAAAATATTCACTTGGACAAGTAGCCAAAACAGATTTTTCTCCCAGTGCAGGTTATATAGAACTGGTTCTGATGCTTAAAATGAGGCTTAAGGACAAATTTGACTTGATTCGAGCAGCCCTGTTATCCTTGGCTAGCATCTCCTGCATCAGAACTATCCAAAGTAGAAAATCAGCCCTTCATCTCTCTGTAGTATTGAAGGAAAAGTCTTACAAACAAAGTTTGGTGGAAATGCAGTTGTTTAGAGCTTCTTGGCACAGACATGACACACCTATGTGGAAGGTGTTCTGGCTTTTGTTGCTGTTCCTGACCCTCTGAATTGCCTTGTTCCTCCATTTTYTTTTCTTTAGCTTCTCTTTTCCACTGTTGGTGCATAATCTCCCGCACCCATGGTCTTACCAAATCTGATAAAGGTGGTCCCAAATGTTCTAGAGGAGCCAGAACAGTTCCTGCAGAGCCAGGAGGCACCTGCTGCAAATCCAAAGCGTTCCTMGTTCATGTGGATATCCCTGGTCAAAATCTGCTGGCTGTGCAAATTCTGCCCAAACAAACCATTTCTTGAAATCAGCAGTTGGGAAAATGTTGATTTCAGTGAAAATTTTCAACAGTGATATTGGGAGGGGAGAGGGAAGGCAGGCAGGATTCTTCTATTTTTTATATATTTTTTTGCTTTTGGCTAGTGTTTGAAACTGCCTTAGGAAAAAAAAATCAATTAAATACTATTGTATAATATGCAAGTTGAAGTGAAATGAAAGGGAAAAGTTGAAAGGAAGTCTGTTGAGAAGCTGCTTATTGAAGAAGTTCTGAATTTGCCTTTTAAGAAACATCAACATTTTATCTGTCCTTGTCGTGATTTGGAATGAGTCTCCCCGAAATGTTGGAATTTCCCACAGAACAGATGTTCAGCCTGGTAATTTGTGCTTCATCAGCAAATACTTGAGTTTCCAAGGCTGTGTGTCCCTTCTCAGCTGGAAGGTGGCAGGAGCCGGAGGAGCCATCCCAAATCAGGGCTTTTCTCGCCAGAGGTGTGGGTGTGTCCATGCCAGAGGCTCCTGCAGCCTCCTTTGGGATGAGGATGAGCTTCCCTGGGCAGCATTCATTGATTCAATGAGACGTGAGCACACTGGGCCTAAATTAATCCATGCATTAATATTTGCCAGGGTTTTAAGTGAGTGGTGGGGAGGAAGATAAAGGTAACTAGAGCCAAATGCTGTTTTTTCCCCTGTGCCTGCTGTTAGTGAATATCTTGCCAGAACAAAAGCTGAGGTGGGTGGTAAGGACTGGCAGTGTCTGCCTCTTACCTCCTGCCTGCCTGGCAGCTCGTGTCCTCCTAGAGCTGAAAAGGATCAGGCACAGCCTCCATGGAGACTGCAGGGCCAAAATGCTGTGGGAGACCAGGGTGCAGAAACGTGCCTTAACACATGAGCCAGCCTGGCCTCGTGCCTCTTCTCTTCCAGTGGTCTGTAGCCAAGTATGCACTSAGGACAGATGTGATCTCCAGGTGTTTCCATGCTTGGCTGAGCCTCCCGCTCCCTCTGCACGGGATTTCTGCTGGGGGTACCCCTCTCCCATGTCCCTGTGCAAAACCCCTGCTCCTTAGTACCACTTAGGTAGTTCCCCTGCCCCCTTCATCCTGGGGCACCCTCTACTAGCTGAGATTTCCCATCCAGGTGCTGGGATTTGGCTTTCCAGCCAGCACCTCCTCCAGTGCTGGAGGGAGCTGCCTGACGCTCTGCAACAATGAGTGGAGAAATCCAGAGGTCAGATTTAGCTGGCAACAGCCTCTTGCCCTGGTTTCTGCGTGCTGTGATTGACTGGAGCCTTCACTGGTGGCTCTGGGGCCCCCACTGGCTGGCTGTGCCTGGCTGCCACGGTGCTGGGTCCCCTGTGTGCCAGACACGGAGGGTTGTGAGGGGGAGACGTCACGACAAGCTGTATTTATACAGGCTGTTGCTTGGCAGTGCTGTTCCAAGGTGCATCAACATAATGAGATACATAAAAGGGGAAGGCAGTTAAATGTGCAATAACATCACAATAAAAGTAAAACTGAGCATTAATGAAAACTCTGAGCACACTAAGTGTAGTATTGTCGARCATTCCCTCCACCTTGAGCCTCGGTGGTCAAACTTAATAATTTCTGACAGTGTCATTACTAGAATTAAATGAGGGTTTAACTGTCTAGAAAAAGATGTTGGGAAAAAAAATGGGTCTTGAGGCTTTGCACGTGGTTCTGCTGTGTGGATGTCCCCAGGGTAGCACAGGTACCAGGTGGGCTGGGGACTGCTGCGAGGGGCAGGTGGCGACTGAGACCGCAGGGTGAGGTGGAGGAAGGGATGGYTGGAAGAAGAGCCAGTGTGGTCACTTTGGAAGTGAAGCTGAAGCACCTGGAGAGCTGCTGGATCTGCCGTGAGGGTGGGGTGAGGGTTCTGTGTGTGTGCCTGTTCGGCTCTGACCCCATGATGCAACTTCCCCAGGGCCAGCAGTGCTCCAGGGGATGCTGCTGCCCTTGGTTCCTGGGGGTTTGCTGAGATTTCAGATACAGGACCCCAGAAATACTGACTGCTGCCCAACATGAAAAACCGAACTATTCGCTTTTCCCTAGTAACTAAAATCTCTCTTCTGTCCTCTCATTCCCTCCCTGGCAGGTTTTGGAGGCTCGTTTTCCGGTGGCTGCACACTGACACCATGGCGCCGAGGCTCCTGGGAATGGGGCCCTTCTCCCTCCTTAGCCTTGGAGTCCTAGTCCTGGTTTTGGCTCTCCCTGCTGATGCTGGGTAAGGTGGTGAGTGCTGAGCTGTTGGCYCAGGCTGCAGTCCTCTTGCTGAGTGTAAATATCCAGGGGTCAGTAGCTGCGTGAAGTAGTCCAGGACAAAGCACTGAAAGGTCTCTGCTGTGTTTGACCCTCCCCGTGTCCCTGTCCCCGTGCCCTTCAGCCAGGGGCTGTTCAGTCCTACCGTGSCTGACATTGGCATTATATGAGGTGTTCTCACTAAGGACAGTTGTCAGCATTTTTTGCAACAAAACCTATTTTCAGATTTGGCCTCTGCACAATTCATTCTAGGCAAGGACTTGGCTTGCATGGGTTTTAACCTGGAAGAGAGATTTCCCCACACCCCATTTGATATTTTAATACTATTTTAAAGAAAAGAAAATGAATCTGCTTCACCTGTTTGGCTRTTAGTGGTACAATGAGGCACGGGCAGCACACCTGATCTGCTGTAGCACCAGGGTTCCCTGCCAGCCCTGGCTGGGTGTGCTGCTCTCTGTCTGCCTGGCTCGGCAGGCTCTGGCTGTCCTGGCAAGGAGAGTGCTGCCACCAGCCTCACCTTCCCAGCCTCTGGAAGCTGTCTGGAGAAGATGAAAGGCTGTTAGTCTGTGACAGGCTCTGCACCCTGACTGAGCCTTTGCTGGGTGAGCTCGGGGAGCCCTTCGAGGAAGGGACACAGAGATGCTGCCAGCTGTGGGGAGGGAGGAGCTCTGCACAGAGGGAGAGAAGTGCAAATAATACATGACTCCGATAAAAGATTTAGAAAAGCCTTTAGAGTGCCAGGTATGGACACTGAAATGCTGTCTGCTGAGCTACAAGTCCAGTAGGGATCAAGGATCTTCATGCATGAAAAGATGCCAGTGCTGCCCCTCCTGCCCTGACCTGCCTGGTTTGCTTTGTCTGCTTGGATCTGACTGCAGCTGCATCCTGAGCAGGCCTTGCCCTGTGAGTGCTGACCCTGCCCTCCTGCACAGGCACAGGCAGCCCTGGGCACTGACCTCCCACCCYGCTCCAGCTGCTGGGGCCGGGTCCCCTCCCTGCCGTGGGGGCTGTCCCCATCCCCTGTGCCTGCTGCCCTGCCTCTGCCTTCCTCACTGCTGCGCTTCTTCTCCCCATCATAAATTCACTGAAGCCACTGCTCCCTCGCCACCTACCACGCAGGAGTGCTGGGAATGTTGGTCCCCAGGAGGATTTGTCTCCTGAATGGTGTGCGAGGGGACCCCTGTGCAGAGGTGAGCTGCTGCTGTGGCACAGCTCCCCAGAGAGCGTGTGCACAGGTGCCAAGGTAATGACTTTTCCTCCAGTCTATCCTAATTAAATTTGCTGTAAACCTCAGTCCTTCCTGCCTAAAGGATTTTAATTATTTTAAAACCTTGATCCCCGTCCCTCTTTGCAGTTCCTTTATGCCCTGCTAAAGGGCAGCTTTAGCTTTATGTTGAGGTGAGGTGAGCCAGCCCAGAGCTGTCCTGGAGTGGGGAATTAGCCCAGATCAGGTGCCAGGCAGAGATGCTGTTGGCTCTCCCCTGCCTGCACCTTCCTTGTCCTGCCTACGCTGCTCTTCCCCCAGCGCCTCCCRAGTGAATCCCACACTGCTCACATTGAAGTCAAAACCTCAAATGTCAGGCTAAGTAAAACAGCTTTGAAATTTGTAAACTCATTTTTTCCCATCACCGCTGAGCCTCCGCCAGGAGTTCCTTCACAAAAATCCGTCCTCTCGCTCCTTATATTATGGGTAATTTTTAAAGATAGCTTATAAAACATTAATGAATGAGCTTTCATGAGCATGCTAGCTATTCATAAGTTATAGATGGTTATATACTCATCAGCAGACACTGGTACAGATTGCTTTTAACCATGACATCTATTGAAAGCTGGTACGATTGAAACCCYGCTAATTACTGCAGGCATTTGTTAAATTTCTCAAAACTCTACTTACCGGCAGGGAGTTCAAGTCCAGATCAAAAGGCAAAACCAGTGTTTTGATTCGGATGGAAATCTTGGAGGCTGTGATGCAGTTTGTAATATCAGGGGTGTTTCGATGTTTTGGATCTGGCAGGTGGCATTARGACAGGTCCACTGCCATGCCCTGTGGGACCTGCAGCTGAAGCACTGTTACCCTCCTTGTGATCCTGTGGGCTGAGCTGCCTGGCTCGAGCGCTCCTCCCATGGTAGCAGGAATTGCTGTGCTGGAAAACAGAGGCCAAGCGATCCTGGGAGAGGTGGGATCCAGCCCCCGGAGAAGTGAACCTCAGGCACTTGAATTGCAATTTCCCAGAGTCTTTGGTCATTGAAACCAATGAAAATTAAATGTCAGAATTGCCCAAACTGGAGTATGTCAATTAACTGCAGCATTCTAAATAGTATTGATTCAGCCTGACTCTAAAAATACCCATACCCTGCTCTCAATTTTTCCTCTTTTGCTAGGAAATACCCTTTGCTCTTCTTTTATCTTACAGAATCTGGGTTTTCTGTTGGGTGAACATTTTGATAGAGAACTCCAAGCCAGCCTAGTACTTGTCACCTCACTGACCCTTCATAGAGTCTTTACAAGTGCACCAGTAGTGTCAGGGGTAACTAGTCTGACCAGCTGGGATGCAGCAGGATTAAGCTTTGCACTCCTTAAACAATTCTCCTTTTTCTGTTTGTTTTTTTTTTTTYCCCCAGTTACTTCCTGATGCATGCTTAAACCAGTGGCTGCACACMCCAAAGGAAACCAGGTGGGGGTGGAGAAGGAAAGGGGCAGAAGTGTTAGAAAGCAACTGTTCAGGGGCTTCTCTTCCCCCAGCTGTGGGGAGCAGGATGATGCTTCAGTCATAGGTGCTGTCCTTGGTAACTGCAGCCATGACTTGTAGCACCACCACCTCTGGTTTGCGGCATTTGTGGTCTTCATCTGGGCAATGCTCCCCACTTATTTACCTCTCCAGTTAGTGCCAGTTTGCCAGTCAGGGCTTCCCGGCTCCCAAGGGGCTCCTGGAGCTGCTGCTGAGGATCCCTCTGCTCCAGCAGCCTTTTTTCCCCTGCCTGGCTGGGCTTCCTCAGCCATCCCACTGCCTCTCTGTGCCTCTTAATCTTTTTTTGGCCTAATTTGTCTCTCTCTTATTTCCTCTTCCATCTTCCTTGAAAACTCTTCATCTCTATAGATTTTTCTTTTTGTTTTCTGTTACTTAATCTTCTGCCTTTCCATTTGTTTTGGTCCTAACAGCTATTTCTGCTGGGGAAAGCTGTGCTTGAAGCCACAGCACTGGTACCCTGTGTCGTGTGAAATCTCTTTTAGAGGCAGGTGGTTCCAGAAGGACTCACAAGCTCCTTTTCGGTTGATTGAAAGGGAGACACAAAATGCAAATGTATTATTTGAGCCCCTTGTGTTTGCAAAACTGCATTGAAGATTTTGTTCAGTGAGATGTGCTTTTTTTTTTTTTTTTTTTGGAGGAATTTACTCTTTGTTTTATTCCACCTGGGGCAGAATATGTTCTGAGGAAATTGTCTTGTTTGGGGGCTTCCAGGCTTCTTGTGTTGAGCAGACATGGGAATGTGAAAACTCATTTGTTTTTACAAGCAGGAAAAGTTCAACAAACTGCAGAAATGGTTCATGAAGTGTTTTAATGATGGACTCAGGCTTTAAGCCTGATCTACTGAATTCTTACTTCTCTGCCTCCCCTCTTCCCAGGGGCAGAGGACTTTGAAAAGGCTCAATCTGGCAAATAACTGCTGTCACTTCCTCCATGCCGCCTGTAAGGAGATACTTGGCACTTGAAAAACCGAGCTTCGCACAGCCTCTCTTCATAGAATGCCCATTCTGAGGGGCAGGCGAGGGATACTGGGGCAGGGGAAGGCTCCCTGTTGGAATGGGGCTCCTGRCCCACCGCCCGCGGTGCTGCTGGCCCCGGGCAGGGACAGGCGGGCGGGGGGCGGCGGGGAGGCCTCGGTGGGGAGGTGCGTGGTGGCAGAGGCCGCGGCGAGGTGTTCGGAAGGGCCCTGCGGCGAGTCCTGCAAGCACGGCGCCTCATCCGCCGGCGGGCCCCGTCCCGCGGCTCGGGCTGGGGCGGGAAGCGCCTTCCCTTCGCTCCCCGAGGCTGCTCGGAGCGTGCACTGTGCAGGCTTCCCTTGTGATGGTTTTTCCTGTTTCCCCCTCCGTGTGGCAGGCTCTCTCAGAAGCACGTCTCGGACGTCGTGGATGACAGCAAGGACAACATCACCATCTTCACCCGCATCCTGGACAGGCTCCTGGACGGATACGACAACCGCCTGCGGCCTGGGCTCGGAGGTCAGAGGGGCGGGAGGTGGTGCTTCCCCCAGCTCTGTGGCTGTGGGAAGGAGAGGCAGCACAGATGACTTTTGAATAAGTCTGGTGCTGCCAGGAGGAGAGGCTGGTTCGGTGCCAGGGCCGGGCTGGGGCTGGTTTCCCCGCTCTGACTCTGCTGTGGTGGTGTTTGGTGTCTCGTGGGAGGGGAGGTGCGGGTCTCTGGGTGCTGCGGTGCCCTGTGACAGTGCGGGGACAGGCCTGCAGATGGAGCAGCTGTGGATGAACTTATTCCTGCTGTTTTATAGGCATTACCCTTTCAGAAATGCTGATACGCTCAGAAATGAAAGAAGGACACTGAGGGGCTGGAGCGTGTCCAGAGAAGGGCAACAGAGCTGGGAGAGRGTCTGGAGCACAAGTGTGATGAGGAACTGATGGGGGAGCTGGGGGAGCTCAGCCTGGAGAAGAGGGGAGATCTCCCTCTCCACAGCTCCCTGAAAGCAGGATGCAGGCAGGTGTGGGTCTGTTCTCCAAGGTACCGAGTGACAGGACAAGAGGAAGTGGCCTCACGTTGCACCAGAGGAGGTTTAGATCGATATTAGGAAAAGAATTTTCACAGAAAGGGTTGTAAAGCACTGGAATAGGCTGCCTGGGGAAATGGTAGAGTCACCATCCCTGGAAGTGTGGATGTGGCACTTAGGACATGGTTTAGTGGTGAACGTGGTGGTGCTGAATTGATAGTTGGACTTGACGGTCCTGGAGGTCTTYTCCAAGCTGAACCATTCTGTGATTCTCTGCCACCAGTCTGCAGAACCTTCAGCTCATGTGGGTGTTGCTTTTTAGTCCGTTTGCTTTGCTACAGAGCCTCTCTCACRTCTTCCCAGTCGTTTCCTATGCAGCTGGCACCTGGCGAGCTCCTCCCTGTGCTGGTCGGGGCCCCGGGCACTCACCCAGCCCCTGCTGCCTCCTGAGCTGCATTCAACACTGCTGCCRCCAMTGCTGYTGCTGCAGAGGCTCTCTGCAAGCACCCACAGTTGTTTGAGGTGCTTCAGAAAGCAAAACCGTGGCGGTCACCTTCCCACCTAATGYCCATGGCTGCAGTCAGCATGATGTAAGGGGGCAGAAGTAATGGGGAGATGTGTGGGGAAGAGATGGGAGCTYGTGTGGTGAGAGCAGGGAGACGTGGGCCTGGGTGGTCTCCTGGTGCGTTGTTGCTGTGGCAGAGACAGCYGTGTGTGTCCCTGGGGCTGCTGAGGGGCTGTCCCTGCACTGCTCTGAGCGCTCCTGCTCAGCAGAGGTGTGCTGCTGGACCATGATTTCTGCCCAAAGTTGGAGTCACCACGTGCTCTCRTATTTTCTGAAGGTCCTGCTGCCAAGAGAGGTTGAGAACCAGCTCTCCTGAGCTCTTTCAGTCTGGTGAGGGCTCCAGTGTTATAGTGCTAGCCTGGAATGGCACCCTCCCTTCCCCAGAGCAGCCTTGTTGTCTCTTCCCAGCCCTGTGTCCACCTCYGTGCCACATCCCTCTGCCCTGCACCTGCCCACGAGTACTTTGGGACCATGCAAAGCCTGGGGAAGAAGGGTTTCTCCAGTGAGCATCTTCACCTCTGATGTGCTGCAGGACCCAACCAGGAAAGGGTTACAGTGTCTGCWTAAGCAATCAATCAGTTTTATTGCTTTTGTTGCTTGTTTCTTTCCCCCAGAATTAACTGTGGTCCCTCTAATAGCTCTGCTGCCTCGAGTCTCCCCGATGGCTGTATTGATTTAACTGAGACGGGCTCTGCCAAGGGGGCTGGGGGGGCTTTTCTGTTCACTGTAGGCTCCAGAGCAGTCAAGTCCGTGCAAAGTATTAACAAGAGGACTCCCAGGAGCCCCTTGCTGGGGAAGCTCGAACCTTTCTTGGAACATCTTTGCTCTGTTGCTTTAGATCCTTTAATAATGTGCTTAACATAATAAATTGCCTTTGCCTGAGCCAGCCSTTGCCTGTTTGAAGACTGCTTTCCCCTCTGTTTTGCCCTGGGGAGGCTCTCCTGCAGACCCAGATGGGAGGTTTTGACAAGGACTGCAGGTTTCGGGGGCTCTGGACTGGCAATGAGTTGCCTCCAGTGTGTGTATATGGGGCAGCCTGGTGAGCCAGGCTCTCCCCTCTTTTAGCTGGACCTGTTTTTCCCCAAGGCTGAACCTTTGGAGGTCTCTCAGGAGCAGCATCAGAGGGAAGGACCTTTCCCACTGCTGCTGGTGGCCAGAGAAGCAGAAGTGGTCCTGCTGCAGACTCCAGAGTCTGGGGTTAATGGAAGAGCCTGGGGTGACAACCAGCAAGAGATGGGCTCCTGCTGCCCAGGGCTGTGTGAGGACTGTGGAAGCCATTCCTTTGCTCCAGGTGAGCAGCTGTGCTGCTGTGGGRCTGGGGGATGAACAGGGAGCATTGCTTTTCCTGTGAGACAGCACTGGGCASTCTGTCTCTGTAGGCAGACCCAGCACTGGCTCTCCCCATTTCCCTCAGGAATGTCTTCCACTTGATTTGCTGAAGATGTCAGGCAAAAGCATCCGTGAGCACCTGCAGTCCGTGGAAAGGGCAGATGTGTTGGTATTGTGACACACACAGGCTGATGGAAGGTTGGACCTGCCTGAATTGTGGRTAACCTCTGGGAAGCAGGAATGCAGGGTCCCTGCTGGGCTGGATTCCCTGCTCTGTATGGGATCCCCCTGCAAACATTTGGGGTATGGAGGGCAGGATTTGGGGCTGCAGCACCTCTCAGGGCTGTGCAGTGCTGTGTGTGCTCAGTCCTGTCCCGCTCCTTCGGCTTCCCGTGCGCCAGGAACCGAGCAGTGTTTGTTTAGACATTGGGAAAAGACACTGTGTAAGCAGCAGAGTGTTAATGTGGTGACTTCTCCCCTCAAGATAGCCTCTTTGTATTTATTTTCTTATCCCCTCTGTTTTCACCATCTGCTGCCACCCACTCTAATAGCTCCCATGCCAGAGCTCCTCTTCCTACCAGGATGCTGCAGACACAAGCTGAAGCAAACCGGTGCTGAGGCTGCTCAGGAGTGCCTGGTGCTGCAGAGCCTGGCTGCAGGTGAGGGTGCTCCTGGGCCTGGCTGCTGCTCCTGCCCCCAGCCATGAGACATCCTGTCCAGCCGGGGGKCTGTGCTGTCCTGAGGCAGGGAGGKGTTTGTGAGCATAGTCCAGGCTGACTTAGAAGAAGAAAGGGAGGGGGAAGGTGGCTGTGAGACCCCTCCTTCTGCAGTAACACTCTGCAGCACGGGGACACGACCATTGGTGTCACAKAGAAGTCTCTTGTGTGTGGCAGGAGGTTTCTCCCTGTCCCTGCCAGCTGAGCCAGGGCTGGATTCGTCTTAGGAGCAGAGCTGAGTCTTTTCTTTGGTCTCAAGACCACTGAAAGAGGGTCTGGGTTTGGGGAAGGGGTGGCTGCACAAATAGATCGTGTTACAGGACTCAGAGTGGGGGAGGAGAGGAAGGAGCTGCCAGCAGATAACCTGTGTGTGCCCTGGGAAAACACGGGGCAGATTGGTTATTAAGTCCAAAGAGGAACAGGACCCCGAGGGAATGGAGACATCTGTTGTCATGGCCTACCTTGTAGGATCAGAAAATGTCCCGAGAGAGCTTCTGGGGGCAGCACTGGCCTCTGCTCCTGGTCTGGAGCTGTGAAGTCCCACAGATCCTCTGCCCAGCCCTGAGGCCTGCAGTGGGAAGTGTCTGTTCACAGCTCTCAGGTTCTGCTTGCTGGGGCTCCCTGCAGAGCCTTGGGTGTGCACCTGGAGCTTACCTGGCTTGCAGGAGCAGGAGAGAGGAGATGTGGCCAGGAGAAAGAGGTGGAAGTGGCTGACAAAGGGAGAGATGGCCTATGCCCAAAGCATTCCAGAAAACCGCTGGCCTTTTCCAGGGCATGCCAGGAGGGAATGATTTTGCCCGAAGGAAGAGAAGAGAGCAGGCTGACCAGTTCTCTGAAAGATGAGTTGTAAACATTCCAGATAAGCCAGTTTCTCCAATTGCAATTAAAAAGTAATTTGTACCGTGTTAAGCAGCCGAGCTGGGATCGATCAGTGTTATCCCTCCTGGATGCAGCATAACTCACAAGGTAACTCACGAGATTTCCTTGAAGCCTCTACAACATGTCTGGAGTCCCTGAATGGCTGAGCCAGCCTCGCTGAGGGGTGGTGGCTGGTGACATCCTGCCAGTCTGGGTCTGCACCAGGGGCTTCCGAACAGCTGAGGTTTAGGAGTCTCCTGAAGTGTCCATGGGGATTACAGGACCAGCAAACACAGGAGTGTGGATTAAARCAGTACAATTCCCTAGGCAGAGCAAGGCACTTGACCCCTTTGCTTCCTTCTTCCTTGGGGACAGGGCATGGCACCCATTCCTTGTCCCTGGGGTTGGCAAATGGTCCCACCCAGGCAGAGGGGAAGCCCCAGTTTGTACCTTCCCAACTGGGTATATCCAGAGAGTGAAAGCAACCCAGGCTCCTCTTCCTGTTCTCCACTGTGGTGTTCTSTGTGGCTTGGCGGCAGCACCTCCCTGCCCACGTTGGGCTTGAGCAGGATTTGGGGCTATCAGGGCCTGCTGCTCACAACAGCACTCAAATCAGGGATGCCCCACATGGGCCTGTGGTGCCTTTTATCTGGCTTTACTCTGTCAGCTCTCTCTTGCTAATGGTTTTGATCTATAGCCACCTGTTAATATTTATCCTGCTGTTGTATTTCCATTATTATTTTGTCAGTGAAGTGCACCTCAGTTGGAGTTTTTCTTGTTTCCTCTTTCTGCAGTGCAGCGTTTCTTCCTGCTCTTTAATGATGGTGTAGTTTGGCAGGATGGCTTCTGAGGAACATCTGTATCCCTCTCTGGCCACCTGTATTTCACTAATTAGTGCTGATGGCCAACAGGTTTTGGATTTGGGTTCAGAGTGACTCCCTTTAGGTTGAGACATTCCAGGAGATGCTTGATGTGTTACACCTCAGTGCAGCTATCATTTTGTCCTGACCTTCTGCAAGTAAGGGCTTGTCTGTTACTGTGTGAGCATTAAGGCAGAGGGGCTGAAATAGTCAGAATAATTAAATTATAGAACTGCCTTCTCATGAAAGTACAGTGCTCTCCAAGATGAAACAGCAAGGCCTCATCTGCCTGGCAGGATCCAAGAAGAAATCTGTTTCTTGTAGTGAAAGTAACCTATGCCAGTGGTAGAAATTGTTACGTTGTCCAGATCGAAGTTTACACAACTTTTATTTCCTAAAATCTGGATGAAACGTTGAAATTGTCCTTGTCTCTTGTGGATAGGTTTTTCACCTGTGTGTGATGAAGCTGCCTCCAGTTTGTCATAAACATTATCTGATCTACTGTTTGTGTGAGAGAAACATGAGATGACAAATACAGTGGTCCTTTGTGGTTTACTATGATTTTAGGGTTTCAGGTCTGTGTTTAATCTGTTTTTCTGTCTTAATGTTCCATTTCTCCCAATTTCTCATCTCTTCTCTCTGATCTGATTTCATACTTTGTATTGATTACTCCAGGGAGGAATTTGATCCTTTCTTAGAAAAAAATAAAATCCGTGTCTTATCTCAGATTTTTGTCTTTGTCTGAGCTTCCTCGATGAGTTTTAATTTGAAGCCGAGGCATTGCCTGAACAGCGTTTCCTTCCGTTTACCTTTCCGGGCAGCGGGGACCCCGCTCTGTCTCGTCAAACTAGTGAAGTTAAGATCTGTGAACAAATTAGAGCAAGGTTGAGCTCCCCGGGGGGCAGCWGTGCCGTGGCTGTGCCCAGCCGCGCTGCTCTCCCCTCCCTGCAGAAGCCCCGCGGGTGTTGCCGCTCGGCCCCCGGCGCGCAGCGCGGGAGGCTCCGTGAGCACGGGCGCGACCGCATCGGCAGGCAGGCGGGGAGCGCGGCCTTGACAGCTGTGCCTAAGGGTGGAAGTCTTCTCTTAAATAAGTGATGAATGTGCTGAGGGCAACAAGCCCGGCTCGAAGCTGCAGGGGTATCACAAACACTCGGGAGGGGTCAGGAACCCGTTGTGAGAAGAGACTCGTTGCTTGGGTGTGAAGCGGCACCTGGCTCCAGGTCAGCAGCGAGCGCTTCGGGGGCACCGGGCGGCTGCCAGCGCCACTGCAGAGCTGGGACGGGGCCGTGCCCGGCCGCCCTCTTCTGGGGCCAAAGTCCACCCCCAGCTGTCCTTGCCGTGCACGCTCCCGGGCTCTCCAGAGGGCCCAGCCAAGCCCCCAGGCTGTGGGGTTGTGATTTGTGAGGACGGGAAGGTGTTTCTCCTGCTCCTTGGGGTGCCTGCCTTTAGCTGGTGCCTTCCTTGCTGTGTGTGTTTCCAGCGAGGAGCTGCTGACCCCGCTGTGTATCCACCCGTGTAGGCAAGATTTTCCCCAAAGGGTGAGAAATTTTCCGAGGAAAGGGAAGCCATCTGGAGGGTTTTTTGCCCCAGTAATATGGACKGGAGTAACATGTCAGAGCCGCAGGGCTCGACCAGACACCTGCAGTGACCCAGTGTGGCCTGTCCCCCAGCCGGTCCCTGCCCGAGGGGGAGCTGCGGGTGTCAGAGATGGGATGATGGTGTTTGTTTGTAATGACTCTGGAAGGGGATAGCTGATGTTTCAGCACGTTGAACATGTGTTAGATGGTTTTAAGAACATTAGTAGATGATGTTATAGATGGCTATAAACTGCTTGTGAGGATGTCTTTATTGATTTGTTGGACTATGGCAGACACTCCTTCATTAGAATTTCCATTTGTTCAGTCCCATGTAAAGGATTTATAATGTGTCTTTGATATGCATTGTGAAATAAGATTTTTTTTATTGGGTGTTTATAGAGTTTAAAAAACAACTTTAATTGGTTTATTCTGGGAAGCTGGTGGTGAAACAACTGGTCAAATACTGAGGAAACAGCAGCTATTTTATTTGTTGAGCTAGAGGATAAAATGTTTGCAGTAGTTCAGGTAGTAATACAGAGGCACTGATTATGTCTGATGAGGCAAAGTCATTGATCRTGTTGGTGGTGAATTTCAGCCCTGATCCATCTGGAAGAAGCAATCAAATCACATCTATCTGAGCCCCCTGTGGAGGGGGGATTAATGCTGCTGATTCAGACCCGTTAGCTTGTTAATGCCGTTCCATTTATTTAAAGGTTATTGTTTGATTAAATATAAATATTGGAGTGTTTGTGAGGCTCTGGAAGATGCATGGGGCTTTGGGGAGTGCTGCAAGACTGTGCAGGGTCTCTTAACCAAATACTATTAAAAGTCACTGGGAAATACCCTGTTGCAGCAAGTGGCAAAGCTCTCGTCTGGTAGGGCAGGAATTTCCTGTAATATTTCTTTGTCTATTAACCTGTAGCTTAACTTTAAAAATGTGCCTCTGAAGGATGTGCAACTAAAGTTTATACAAAAAAAAAGAGTGTTTATGGAGTACTGACAATTATAGGCACAGAGTATAGCCTAGAGAGGGTTTTTAATCTGCAATTTGCATTGCGAGCAAAGGACATCCCGTTCTCTTTACCTTCTGGAAGGATATAATTCAAACCAAAGTGTTGAGAACAACAGGCATGGAAAAAGCATATGATTTTTTTTCCCCCCTCTCCCAACCTGCTAGAAAATCCTCTTGATGACAAAGTTCAGGCTGAGTCAGTGGATGGAACGACTCGTGACTGGAGCGAAATAAATTGTGTCTCAAAAGTCAGGATGCTGTTTCAACATTGCAAGAGCCATTTCAGATGGCTCTGGTTTGGAAGGATCAGTTCTGATGAGAGTAACTTTGTTAGGAAAGGGTCTGAGGACCATAATAACCTTCCCCAGAGCACAGCCATTTGCTGTGTACAGTGCCAGAGGCTCTGCACAAGGTTTACTGCATCCTTCTGAGCTCTTCTTGAGGAAGTTTTGTATCCATACAGGCCAGATCCCATTTTTTTGCTGTCCTGCATTCCTGCTTACTCACCTGAAGACAGATCATGTGGATGTCACTTTAGCTAGCTAAGGCCACTGTCCTGCAAAATACGAAAGTGCAAGATCTTTTTCTTTTTTTGTAAGTTGTGTTTTCTGTGAAGGGTCTGTGCACATGTGGGAATTGAATTACAGGCTTTTGTGCATGAAAGATTAGAGCTCTTCCCTTTGGAGAGTTGCACCTGGTCTCGCCTGAGAATTTGAAAAAGCCTTTTCCTAGAAAAGGGTCTTGTCTGCTGTCATGAGGAAGGGTTAAAGAACAAAAGCATGAAATCTCCTTTCTTCTTCCCTGATCAATCTAGCCATCATTATGAGAGAAGCTTTCTGATAGCTTCTCTTTGTCATGTAATGTTAATACCATTAAGTCCACTTTGGCAAGGGAAGCAATGTATAATTAATTTGCAAATCAGTAAAGTGGATGTGATTTTTATACAAAAGAGAAAGTCTTTAACTGCAGAAGGCATTGTGTGGGCATGGCCATGCCTGGATGGGACCTCCCTTGAGCATCMTTCTCCCAGCAGTGATGCTGGGATCCCCGGGCCAGTTCCCCTGTGTCCCCCTCTGGGGACACACCTTCAGTGGGTCCCACTTGCTGCCCTCCAGCRAAGGGACTGAATCTAACAAATAAATGGGAACCAGGCGAGACAGGACGGGGGTTAGGAGTATGCAAGTGCCTCTGAATACCTGCCCAGAGAGTTGGTTGAGCCAGCTGAAAATATCTTTAAGACTCTGCCTCCATCCACTGGTTTTGTTGTTTTGGGTTTTTTAAAGCTTTGGCTCTATTGGAATTATTATTATTTTGATGCAGAATGCATTAAAAAGGGAAAAGGAAAAAAATCCAAACCCTATGTGGACTGATTTGTTCCCAGAAAGATGTTCAATTTTGTATGTATAATTGAAAGGGGCTAAATATAGCTGTATTAATATTTATGGACCTTATGTTGGAGTCAATACAAGAGTTGCTGTTCAAGGCAATTAAGCTTTACCTTTTCACATGTAGGATTTCAGTGTTTGGAGATGACATTAGTGGTGTGACCTGCATCCAAGAGAGAAAAAACTAAAAGCATGCCATCATCTGTGGAGTATGATACCCTGTATTTAGTGCTGTTTACTGACAGGCAGTTTGTCTCCAGCGAGGGTGATCTCTCCAGAGCAGGGCTCTGCTGTCTTAATAGTGGGGAAATGGGGGAAATCAGTGCTCTGGGGGCTTGCAGGAGAACTGTCCCTGCAGCCCATTCTGTGTTTTGGGAGCAATTGAGCGGCAAGACTCTCGTGACATCAGAAAGTGAGGGCTGCCCACCWCTGCTGCATCTGTAGCTGCTGGGCATAAGGGGAAAATGGTGATGGTGGCACTTCATGGATCCCGTTTGTCTTCACACCCTCCACACCCTGGAGCTGGAGCACGGGAAATGTGACTCTYGTGAGTGGAAGTGCACAGGGCAGGGAGGGCTCCCCGTGCCCTGTCCCTGGGCTCGGGCTCTCTGTGCCTGTCTGCAGGGCCAGTCACAACCTTCATGTCATTAAAGCACRGGGAAAGCAAATCCTGTCCGGAGAGCTGAGCTGCTGTAGGGAGCGTGTGCACGGGGAATTAGGTCGGGGCTGTAACGATGCAAACAAGTCAGTTTGTGTTAATAACAAAGGCAAAACGATGATGCGCTGGATTTCTAAAGCATTGCCTTTCAAGAGAAGGGTATCACTGGGATAACATGACAAGAATCCCGGCAGTGGGTGAATTGCCCTGCATTGCTGCTTTTTGGGAGCTGCAGCTCCTCGCTGCTCCGGTTAACAAAGAGCTGTTAGATGCTGTAACATCTCTCGCCGATAGTGACTGTCTGAGTCCCGCCTGTCTCCTAAATTTGATCAATGTCTCAGGTTTTTCCTTTCTTCCATCTGGATCTAACAGCTGCCTTTGGGAAGCAGGGCTGCAGCAAGGAGCCTTGGTTGGKGTTGCTCTCCAGCCTCGCTGGGGAGCCAAGGGTTAACCTGCCCTCCCCAGGTGGAGGTTGTCTCAGGGATGCTGAGCGTGGTGCTCATCCCTTCTCCAAGGACTTACACATTTTGAGTGGGTGTGTTTCTGTTCTCTCACTGGTRCGTGGTGTGTTGTGGTAGCTGGAAGCCTTTTAACCTCCTTCAATAACCATCGGGGGGGTGCATTTTCCGAGGACTTTCATTAGCTTTGGCTGCTGGAGCACAATGGCTACTTAAGCAAGGAGGCAAAAGTGAAAATAAAAGGCACACCTGCCGAGATAAAAATGGGGGCCATGCTCTTAGTGGTTGAAAATGAGCTTTCAACTCCAGGTGGCCCTTTGGAATTCCACTTTGGCTCGGGGGATTCACTCCGGGTGACCCTGACCCCAGCACTGGTATTTCCAATTACAGATTACATAATCCTGGCCCAAAGGTGCTGGCTCCATAGCAGGAGAGTTTTCCTTGGTGTGGCTGCGAGTGAGCCAGTCCCACCTCATCTCTATTCCCGAACAAGGGCAAGCCAAGCCATATATTAAGGAACAAGGAAATTGCACCAGTTAAATTTAAAAAACTCATTTAGCTAAAGCAGTGTAAGCGCCCATGAATATTTATCTGATGTTATGGAAGCATGTGGACTCCCACCTACTTTATTAAATTGATTTTCAATAAAAATGCAAGTGGAAGACGTTTGATTAATGGCTGGTGGGAAGGGACAATTAACGTGAAGTCTGGAGTCAGCAAGAAGTGTCCCCTGAGCCTGTGTGTCCCTGCTCGAGGCTGGGCTAAGGAAATGTTTCTGAACTCCTCTGAGGGGCACCAGCAGTGTTYATCCRTGTGGTTTCCACGATGGGGTGAACRGGAGCTGCTGTGTGGCTGGTGCATGGTTTTGCTGGGGTCCTGACCTCGAAGCCAGTGTATGGTGTTTGTTGCCAGGGTTCTGCCTTTTCCCTGCTTTTCCCACCCCTCGGAGCAGGCTGCACCTGAGAAGGAAGCCCAGCAGCGAGCTCCGGCGCTTGTGTCGGGTTTGAGCGAGGCTCCCTGGGCCTTTGCATTTAAACATGCCTGGGATTAGCTCCATCAGCCTCCAGATCTGCTCAGCTCCTACCAATTTCCTCGCTCGGATTTGTCTCCTGGAGGAAGGTAATTTGGAGCTGTACTGTTACAGCTCTATTAAGGATCTCCAGCGCGGTTTCCCACCGGGATCCTCGCGGAGCTGGGGCCGCCTCTTTCCGGGGAGCTGTCGGGAGATGCCGATYGTGGGGCAAGTGAGGGTGCCTGGGATGGGATCCTGCGGAACATCCCTGCGGGGCCTGGGGCCTCCCCTGTCCCAGAGGGCAGCAGAGCCCGGSGCTGCCTGCAGCCTGGAATAGAAACTCTCCCCAGGGTCTTGTGAAAAATCTCTGGAAGCTGCTGTGGGAGGGATGTTACATCTCCCATTCTCTGCAGGGGTTTGCTGAGCCAGGGGTGTAGGTTTTTGGGGGGTGATGGTTAGGAAAGGGCTGTGTAGGGGCAGGCAGTGTGCCGTGGTGGGGCAGRGAAGGCTGGAATTAGGCAGGGATTAGGCAGGGAGGTGGCTCCATCTCAGCATCCCTCAGCTCCACCACGCCTGTGGGGCCCAGAGAGGTACCACAACACCGTGAACCACTGAAACTGGTGCCCAAGTGGCACCACATAAACAACACCTGCRGCATGAATCTGTCCCCCAGCCAGGGTGGGAGCCCCATGCACAGGCTCCTGCATTTGGAGGATTGGAGCTTTGATGTCCTCACCCCTTCCCAGAGGGCACGTGGCACCCAGAGAGCTGCAGCCAGATGGCCCAGGGCGAGCATCCAGGGGCGGAGATGGTGCAGGTGCTCCTGATGCTGCCATCCAGGATGGAGAGGCTCTTGCAGTCTCTACTTTGCAGTACTTTGGGGTTTTCTCTACATGCAAAGGTGTAATGAGGCTCTGCCTACGGGAGAAGAGGGCCCGTGCCAGCAGGGAATGGGCACAGACACTTGCAGCACGTGCTGAGCTGGTTGGGCATTCCCCTGCTGTGCTGGCACTAYGGGGAAGATGGGCATGGACAAGAGTGGTGGGAACAGAAAGGAATTGAAAAAAAAAAAGGGAGCCGGTGCTGGCTAATAAGTCTATGGCAGAAAAAGAGAGGAGAGTTCTGGTTGAAAACAGAAGCTGAGGAAAGGCAGATTGGCAGGCAGCATATTTCTGGAGACAGCTTTCTCCTCTGTAGGCTGAGTCACCTAAGAAACGTGTCAATAAAACACACTCTTGGGCACTGTCTCTAATAAATATATATTTAAGAGAGACATTTCTTCAAAACTTCTTCTCGGAGATGTCGAATTCTGAAGGGATGGCATGAAAAATGACATCTCCAGTGGAAGCAGGGAGTTGCCATGGGAACTGGAACGCTTTGAACATACATCACTAAAACAAGAAAACATTTTCCCAGCAAAGGAAATTAAAAATTACATACATCTGGAGGCATCTGCCCTCTGCCTGTCTCTGATGGGAGTATCAGAGTATCATGCAGCATAACATAATTCATGTAGTGGGCAGGACTGACAATTCCATATCACTTGCTGAATTACTGTGAGTAACTGTGATAAAAAAAGCCTTCCTGTCCTTGGGACAGGCAATGCTAGTGTCTGAATATTGCTGGGGAGTTTTAGAACTAAAACAGAATTTCCTCTAAAATTGTTTTGCTCACCTGAGGATAAAACAACAGCCTGAACGCAGAGCTAAGCCCATCTCGGCACTGGGATGGCTCCACTGCTGCCGGGGTTTCTGGCCCCGTTTGGCAGCCAGGCCTTTCCTGGGAGGMACGGGGAAGGCAGGAGAGAGGGGGTGGCATGGAGGGGCACAGTGCGTGTTTGGGGGTTTATCTTGTGCTTTGGAGACTCTGCTTTTCCCTGCCACTCTGGGACAGCAAACCCAGCAGGAGTTACTTACACCTGGTGYGCATTCCTTTCTTTCCTTTCTTTTCCAGTGCATTTCTCAGTGCGTGGCAGCCGCACGTGCAGAGCTGGCACAGGGTGAGCCCAGGTGGGGAGCAGAGCTCCCAGCACCAGGGGAAATGCTAAATTGACCAGTGCAAGGCAATGTGAATTAAATAAGTTTATTTGCACACTGGATTGGCAGTGCTGAGAAGTAAATGAGCACTGAGCATGCAGCCCAGTGACCCGTGCCTGACAGGGGAGAGACAGCTCCGTGCAGAGATGGGCTCTGGCGCAGCTCAGGCACAGACCACGTTGGGTGCATAGAGAAGGGAAAGTGTTTGCAGTGCCCTGGGAGTGAGGTGATGGATGCCAGAAGCATCACCCGAGGCACACTGTCTGAGGAGCTGATTAAGTTCTCCACTGAAGGAATGCCAGCCAGGAGCTAATGGATAAGGGAACCAGAGTGCAAATTACTGTGTTACTCCCTGCTATGGTGCTCTTGTATCTTCCTCTCAGTACCTGGCGCTGGCCTCAGGGGACAGGCTTGAAAATTAAATGGGTCCTTCCTCTGAGCTGTACAGCAAGCCCCAGGAGTCACTTTTTATTTTTCTTTTATTTTTATTTCCATTTTTTGCACAGTACCGTCCATCACGTGGTCTGGCAATCCTCAGCCTGCAGAGCACCCTGGAACAAGATACAGGCAGAGGCATGGGAAGGCAGCACTGGGGCTGCAAGGCAGATGGGGAGATTTGGGCACAGCAGAGCTGCCTTCGTTGCATGCTCAGTGCCACAGTGCAGAGAGCAGCAGTGGTGGGGCTGGAGCTCAGAGCTCAGCCTGCAAACCTCTTGCACTTCACCGAGACATCTCTTTTATTCCTTCTCCCTCTACAATGACATGAAATTAATGCTATGCTGTGTGTCTCATTTGATTAGAGTGAGACTGCGTTCGGTTTGGGGCCCCTCACGACAAGAAGGACATTGAGGGGCTGGAGCATGTCCAGGGAATGGAACGGAGCTGGGAAAGGGTCTGGAGCACCAGGAGTGGCTGAGGGAGCTCGCCCTGGGGAAAAGGAGGCTCAGGGGTGACCTTATTGCTCTCTACAACTCCCTGAAAGGAGGCTGTAGCCARGTGGGTGTCAGTCCCTTCTCCCAGGCAACCAGCAACAGGATGAGAGGAAATGGCCTCAAGTTGAGTCAGGGGAGGTTTAGATTGGATATCAGGGARAATTTCTTCACTGGAAGGGTTGTCAAGCCCTGGAGCAGGCTGCCCAGTGAAGTGATGAAGTCACCGTTCCTGGAAGTGTCCAAAAAACATGTGGACGTGGCACCTGAGGACATGGCTTAGTGGTGAACATGGTGGTGGTGCTGGGGTGACAGTTGGATTTGGTGATCTTAGAGGTCTTTTCCAACTTTAATGATTCTGTGATTTTTCCTGCATTTCCCTGTTTGCTTTTTGGCTTTCCAGTCTTTGCAGCTGTTTTCTCTGTTGTCCATCAATGATTATCAGGTTGGCAACAGCAGTTTTGTATTGCACCTTTGTGCTTGTCATTTTCCTGGGGATCTGCCTCGAGCCCTGATGAATTAGAACTCAGTAATTGCTTTACAAATGGTAAAGATGTTACTGGCACTGATCTGAAGTTTTTGCAACTCAAAGCGACTGAGCCCTGTTGGGAGGTGATGATTTCWGTTAAAGAAAGACGTGCTGAGAATGAGTTAACAAAAGGTTCAGTGTTTTTAGGAAAGGGAATAAGCAGAAACCTGCCAGGGCCAGTCTGCTTGGGGAAGAAGCTTCAGAGGCACATGGTGGTCATGTAGGTTAGGGATAAGCCTGGTCTAGTAACTAGWTCTCCCAGCTGAGTTGTTCATGGGTGAAGGGATACAGCAAAGGCAGGAGCCCTGTGGCTGCTTTGTTCTGGTGCCTCGTCTCTCCTGTGTTTGCAACCTCAGCCTCAGCACTGAGCACAGAACCCTCAGCAATCTTCCCCTGAGGGTGCTCTTCACCAAGATCCTTTGATATGGTCAACAAGAACACTGCCACTGATCCCTAAAGAGGAAAATTAACTGAAGATGCGGTCACCAAGGCAGGCCCAAAACAAAACATAGGTGGTTTGTGGGTAACATGGAGGGGTTTGCCTAATGCTGAGGTAGCAGACTGACATTTTTGCCTTCATGTTATTGCTCCTGCAGCAAAATTCTCCTGGCTTTGGTTTCCTTAAGGCCACAGCTGGATGCACCAGCTGGCAACACAGCATTGCCTGACTGCTCTTCCCCTGTCCACAGGGACCAGCAGGGATTCCCTTTCCCAAGCGCCCGTGGCTCAGCCATCAAGGACAGGCTTTAATACTGAGTATGTTAAATTATGCATGCTAATTCATATTCACACATTTTCTCATTGTATTTATAATATATAACAAACATGTTTATGGAGCATCTCCCTTCCATTACCACAGGGTCTCCAAGCACTGCAGAACCTCTAAAAGCATGCTCATACATACATATTCCTCCTCTGTCTTCCTGGCATCTGAGGGTGTCCTGAGTCCTTAAAATAGTAACGACAGTAGCTTTGTTCATTCTGTCTTAGTTCTGTCTGTGGCAAAAATAGCACAGCTAATTTGTAGTCTCTGTTTGTAGTCTGTATGTGTGAGAATGAGGGGTGTGTGTAAAGCCTCCATGGCTGCACACCCTCCAGCAGTTGCTGCTTCCGACTCTTTATCTGTTCCGCCTGGACTGGATGTTTATCAATAACCTGCACCACATCCTGATTCTAAACCCTGGATGTGCAACTTACATCGCTGAATGTGGTGATGAGAACACGTGCATGTGGGTGCCTACACAGGGAAATGGGGGGAAGCTAAATCATACTACATTCTGTGGAATCTTGTGCTAGGATTTTAGCCAGGGCTTCTAATGGTGTAAGGCTTATCACACCCATCTCGCTGCCTTTTGTCTTCTCTAAGCTTTAGAGCCTGCTGGCTGATCTGAACAGCCTGACAGAAAGGTAGATAACTCAGAGATCTGAAGTCCCTGCAAGATTTGTGGAATTACGAAGCTGAGTGGAAAAAGACCCGAGGTAGAGAGAGGTAACTGGGTGGGATCAGCTGCTGTTAGGCATCAGAAAAACAGGGAGGAAAAGCTGATCTGCGGGAAGCAGGGTTTGTTGGCTCCACTGCTGGTAAAGCAGCATCTCTCCTAGGCTGTTCTGCTGGATAGAGCTGTAACCTGCACCCCACACTCTTGACAAGTGTGAGAAAACGCCTTTCACCAGCATGGGAGGGTGCGAAATCCCTATAGCACCTTCTACAGCAACACCTGTACCCACTGTGCCCAGTATGCCTGGGGTCCCCTTAGCCATTGTGCGTTGAGACAAAGGGGCAGAGCAGCAAGGTCAGACCAGAAAACTGGACTACCCTGTGCTGTTACTCCCACAGAAGTGCTAGGGAGGGAGGGCAGTTTCTCACCCAAAAGGAACAACAGATGCCCTCTGTGCCTCTCAGCACTGTGCTGGAAGCAAGGAGGAACAAGGTGTGTCTGACTCCTCCTTTAAGCAGTAGTTGTGCCTTGATCCAAACTGCATTGGTTATGGGGTTGTGTAGGTGTAGAGAGAGCTCAGACCTGAGTCAGAGCCACAAGCACATGTAGAGCACATTTGCAGACTCCTGAGGGTTTTCTCTTCCAAAAACCAAGCTGGTCTTCCCTACACAACCCAAGGAGTTTGTGCCTTGAATTAGACATCCATCTCTGCATGACAGTGTGCCATAAATCCTGGACAAGCTATACTCGAGCGGTAACTGGGTCACTTCATGGTCCTGCATCGAGTTCCTGCAGAGGACATTGGTTGCAGCCATGTGAGAACTCTGCATCTGCAGCATATAGTGTGAGACAGGGAATGAATCTATTCCCTGCCTCAGCTCCCCGTGGCCCTGCTGAGAAAGGGAGCCAGGGCAGCAGGCTGTCTCTCTGAGGTGTGACAGGCATCATCTCACTTCGTCTGCGCTGAAGAATTAAGCACGTGTAATTGTAGACCATGCTGATCTCTCTCATCACGTGTGAGTGGCTTCGTTGTTGGCTGTCTCTTGAGACAGCCCCTGAAATTCTTTTGAACTCCTTGTTCTCCCTGAAATATTCAGGTTGAGGGGAGAAAGGGGAGAAGCACAGCTGGAAGTGGCACCACGTGCGTATCTGTGTTTACAGATCGGATGATTTCTCTCCAGTCTGGCTGGAGGACACGCAATTGTAGACACCGATGTGCCATCACACCAGAGAGAAGGTAGTAATTAATCACCATGGCTCACAGAGCAGCAACTTGGGAACTGGCTGTACAGCAAATGCTGGCAGTTCCAGGGGATGGGAGCAGCAGCAGTGGGTGAAAAGATGCCTCGGCACCCCAGGATTGGGGAAGCAGGCTTGATGCTTTCCTGGCGAGCAGCAGATAGCCTTGTTTCGCATCTAAATATGATGCCTTTTTGATCATAACCCTGCAGAAGTCACTGGGAGCATAACTGAGGGTGTCAGAGCTGTTACACAGACCCAGTTATTCTGGAATCAAGCAAAAAGCCAGGCAAAGCTGCATGAGACAAATAGTTCATGACATGGCAGAGCTAGATAAGGATCCAACCCAAAGGTCTTGTTGGCAATCCCCTGCAGGCTCTTACTCACCCCTGCTTTTGCTGAGATAAGACATTTGTTTCAGACATTTATATTGTTTCTTGCCTTACTATGTGGTTTATTCTGCAGAGTACAGATTTCCCTGTGCTCAGTCCTTGGCTGACCCCACTTTGCAGTAGATGAGCATCCTGTCATCTTTAACCACATTGTCCCAGGTCACCAGCCTTCATCCATGGACACTTCTCATCCTCATCTCTGTGCTCCCTAGAGAGGGGCAGGTGCCATCAGAGGTGGTGAGGTCTGGTTGGGTTGAACTACCTGTGGGATTACCTGTGGGGCCAGCGGGGTCTCAGCTGTGTCGTGATGCTTCTGCCCAAGAGAGTTTTCCTGGAGACATGTGGGTGTTTCAGGTAGTGCAGGGAATTAAAGCTGATGCTGGTGTTGGCTGTGTCTGGCCTCTGAAGGGCTGGGCCAGCTGCCAGCTCCCCAGTGACACTCCTGCTCGCTGCCATTCAGCACTGACAGGACAGACACACCCTGTGTTCTTGCTGCCTCTCCTCAGAAGAACATGTACACACTGCTGGCCACTCCTGGGAAAGGTGCCCGGGCTGAGCCTGTCAGACAGGGGTGAATGTCTGTGATAGGAGACTTGGCTTTTGCTTCTGAGCAAGTAATTTTGTATTCAAGGTTGCTGAGGTGCCGCAAAAGCCAAGCAATGTCTGAAAAGATGTATTTTTACTCTAGGACTGGGAGTTCGAAGAGGTTGACTGTGACCTCTCTCTGTGTTGTCCGAGATCCCCAAGTCATAACCAACTGAGGAGAGGAAAGGGCTTGTGCTGAGACCTGCCTGCATCTCTCTGCACTCCAGCTCTGCTCTCGCTTTCCCAAAGGCTGGAGGAAACGCCAGTAGATTCTCATGGGTTTTTGCTGTCTCTGCTCGCCAACCTTTCCCTCCTGACCCCTCACAGCCTCTGCTCCCAGGACATCTGGAGTGGAAGCATTCCAGGTGTAGTAGGGGTGTTTGTGGTCCTGACAGCAACAATAGCTCCCACTGCTTTGTGGCCTTTGTGTGGCAGGAGCTCTGTCAATGTCCTTGGAGTCAGCTTTATCCCTTGGCTGGGCTGGAGAAGCCCAGGGGCCATCAACAGCACTGCAGTGATGTTCACTGAAATGTTTCCTTCTCTGCTGCTATTTCTGAGCTCCCCAGGAACACAAAATTGCAAGAAAAGCATGTGGGAGAGTTACTGGCCCCACAGCAGGAGAGCAGCAGTGAAGGCCACGTCAGGGGTTTCTGTGTGTGGTTGGCAATGTAGATGTCACATCTCCATTTCTGCAGCTTTGGGCTGTGGGGAGAGGCAAGGTTTGCCTCTCCCCTTGGGCACCTACCCCTCTGCTTGTGCCTCCCTGTGCTCTCCCAGCACTGGCCTGGCAGTCCAAGTGCCAAGTCACAGAGGGTGGCAGGTGCCACCCAGAAATGTCCCTTTCTTCTTCAGTGCCTCTCTCCCTCCAAGGAGACACCACTTGGCTCCTGCTTTCCAAAACAAGGCAGCTCCACAGGTTAAAACCTGAAAAACCAAGGGTAGGGACTGGGAAAGGCAGCCCTGGTGTGATGGGGCTGAAGTTGTCAGAGGGAGAGGAGGGACCCAGGGGTGGGGTTTCTGGCTGGGGCTGTAGTGTGCCACCTCTGAAGGCAAGGGCTGCTCCGGGCTGTGGTGCAGCTCAGCTCCAGGGGGCTCGTGGAGCTTCTAGCAAAGGTCATGGAAACCTCTTTTGTTCCAGAGGCTAAAAGTGGAAGGAAAATTAAATCCCCCCCAGTGGGAGGCTGAGAAGGCGAAGAATGAAACACACAAAGAGCTTCTGTGTGCAGCTGCAAAAATTACCTTCTGCTGCTTCTTAATTACTATGGCAAGGAGTTGGGGGAAGGCATGAGGTGGAAGTCAGTAGTACAAGCTGACTTCTTGTATTTCCCTTCCCAGGGATGCTGAGTTGGCTGGAAAGCACCACCCTGTCCAGTGTGGTCACTTGGGGTTGTGTGATGTGGGAGAGAGCAACACAGCATCCCCTCTCTTCACAGTGACACTGCTCTCAGCGCAGGTGGTTGGTGTCCGTCCCAAAGGATTTGGTGTGTTTGAGGGGACACTGAATGAGGGGACGTCAGAAACTCGTGAGCTGAGGATAAATGGGGTTGTCTAGTGGAGAGTTAAGGGGCGCTATCAGCTGGTTACTGCCCTTCTTAGGCTGTGACCACAGCTGGAAATGGGATATTGGGCTACTGGAGTCCAGAGTAGAAACGTCTCCCTCCGGGAGCTGGCTTGCAGCAGACTGAGTGTTTGTACCCCCTGTGCGCAGAAGAACCTGAACCCTTCTGGTCTCAACCACGTCACCCTGCACAGAAACAGCAGTACAGATAGGCCTGTCACCTCCGAGCTGCCTGAGGTCCCGCACGGCCCCGGCGCTGCCCGGAGGAGTCCCCACGCCCCGGCTCAGCCCGCCACCCGCGCCGGGGCCGCGCAGCCTCCCTGACGTCAGCGCAGCATCCCGGAATCCCCGCAGCCGCTTCGCCCCGCTCTCCCCGGCGCCCATCCCTCGGGAGCCCCCAGCGCCCGCCGCAGGCGCATCATCCCGGCTGGCTGGCGGCGCTGCCCCCGGGAGCCCGCCGGGGAGCGGGACCGCGCTGCGCACCCGCCGGGCCGCCGCGGCTCCGGCACGGCCGGCAGAGCCGGGACGGGGCGGCGGGGATTCCTCGGTAAACAGCACTGGAGCAGTGCGAGGCGAGGTTTCACAGGAGCCCGCTCAGCCCCCGTGCCCCCGCATCCCACAGGCGCTCGTGGAGGCGGCTCTGCAGCCGGGGAGGGCAGAGGCACAGAGGCGGCGTAATTTGTATTCCAGCCCTGCTGCTGCTCCCGGTGCTTCCAAGGAGCGAGTAAAAATAGCACTCCGTCATTTTGTAAATAATAGCGATCTCCTCCCGGGCCGGGGAGTCACGAGCGCTCCGAGGGGGGATTGCAGGAAAAGGGGCGGTGTCTGCCTTGAGCCAGGGCCGAAAGGATGGGGGGGACTGGGATGGGGGCACTGGGGAGATGGAAAGCCTGCAGCACCTCAGCAGCAGCTGCTTCTGCTTTACACCCTCTGCTGCTTTACACCCTCTGCTGCTTTACACCCTCTGCTGCTTTACACCTTCTGCTGCTTTACACCTTCTTCTGCTTTACACCTTCTGCGCCCCGGGGAAGTGACAGACCCTGCTGGTGTGGGGCCGGGGAGCTGGATCTGGCCCTCCACCCGGGGCTGAGAGGGCTGATTATGGTGTACACAAGCAGCCAGATCTGGGCTAGCACGTTCCTGGAGGAGAGGGGTAGCTCTTAAAAAGCAGGCGGGTGTAGGAAGTGCCATGGTAACACGGTGGGAAGCGTTGTTTTGTTTTACATTTGCATTGCAGGTCTGCCCAGCTGTGGGGGATTTCTACAGGTGGGAGCAAGGCAGCATGGCTTGGCAGGCAGAGTGGGCTCTGTACCCCGTGGGACAAGGGGCAGCCCTGGTCAACCTGCAGCACCTTATTCCTGCTCACACACCTGCTCCAGGTGGTTTTAGAAACATGGTTGTGCTGGAAGTTTGGGAATAAGCTGAGCCTATAAATGGGCAAAGCCCCCAGACGAGGGAATCAGCCTCAGACAAATGACTTGGGAACATGACATGCCACTTGGATCTCTAAATTCTGCCTGTGTTCAGATGCTGAACCTGAAAATCTCTTGCTCTTCTAGTTTCATGTTGGCTCTGGGGTCTTTTTTTGCTTTCCCGGTCCCCAGGTGCAGCAGCTCAGTGGTGGCTGGAAGGGGCTTGTGCAGCCCACCAAGGGCTCTGTTGGGCAGTGTTGTGTCATTCCTTGGGGCAGCAGGAGCTGGGCTGTGGTCCTTGCCCTGCTCCAGCTTCCTACCCGAACTCAGTCCCTCCATTTTTGTTTCCCTGATTATAAACAGTAGCATCCACCTACCACCCCAGCAGGCTTGAAGATTCAACTTGTGCATGTAAAAAAATGGAATTATAGGGAAGAACGATGCTAGAAAATGAAAAATGCCATTTTGTGTTTTGCAACAGTTCTAGGGAAAGTGCCTAACCCCCTATACAGTCCTTAATTACCGAGTCTTTGGTGAGGACTGGGCAAGACAGCCCAGCTGCAGTGTGAGCATGTCTGTGGATTGAGCAGGAGATAAGAATTTCCCTGCCATGTCCCTAAGCAAAGGCAGGAGATGCTGTTCTCTCAGCTTTCTCTTGCTGAGAAAGTAGATGGCATTTTCTCCTCTTTTTGGCTCAGGGTCAATGGGTGTGAGGGGAAGGAGAGGGAGGGCTGCCTGGGCAGCTCCTGATTTCCCTGCGGGAACAGAGCTCTCACAGAGCCAGTGAGCTCAGGCAGAGCTGGGAGCAGTGCAGATGCTCCTGGGCTGTGGGATCACAAAGGAAGCGAATCTCTGGGGCTGGAGCTTGCTCCGCTCTGCTGGTGTTTTACTTATCTCTGGATTTCCCAGCTCTGCTGAAATCCCTGCTTGCGTAGCAATGATTTAATTTCAGAAATCCCTCCGGATCACAGCCAAATCCTGCCCTTAGGAGCACATATTAACAGGGAGGGTTCAGTCTGGCTTTTGCCACGAGAGGTGCAGGAAGCTCATTTTTCTCTGTGCTGAGGGACACCAGTGAGCCAGCAATGAAGCCCCAGCTGGTCCCTTCACTAGGTGCTTCATGGCCTGGCCAGGGGGATACATCTGCAGTCTGGAAATGAGGGATTCTCTGCAGATCTGGGTTGTAATTAATTATTAATATTAATAAGTTATTAATAGATTAATGAAGTTTCCTAATGCCATTATCTTCGATTGGGTTTACCAGCAGATTGAAGGGGCAGGTAGGGGTGGGTCTCTGGAGCTCTGTGACAACGAGTGTACAGCATGATGAGGACATAAAGGCTCATGTAAAGGTTGCAGGATCGTATCAAAAGATGTCCAAAATTAGCTCTGCCTTTCTGTCTTCTCGTGAGTTCCCGAATCCCTTCCCTTGTGCTTGGACCCAGCAGAGCACATTGCAAAGCACTTCCATGGCCCCCTGTCCCTCTGCCCCTCTGGTGCAGGGGCCAGTTCATCCTGCACCTCCCAAGGACTGTGTTCCCTGGCTGTGGGTGGCCAGGGCTCCTGATCTGCTATCCATGGCTGCCAGCTGAATGCCGAGGAGGGGGGAGGGGAGAGAGGGTTTGTATTTTCTCTAAGACATAATTAGCTTTCTCTCACCGCATGGGGTAGCGGAAAGAGCCTCGCATCACTAAATGTTCTCTGCTGTGTGTCTCATCTGGGGACTTGTTTGGAGGGAGACAGAGAATACCCAGAGTGCTTAAGTCTTACAGAAGAAGCTCATTTTGTTTAGACTTCTGGGTGTTTCACAAAGTGTACCGCATGCATATTTCTCTTTAACCTTCTTTTTATCGCATCAAGACAAGATCAAGGGTTACTTATATAGCACAATAATATCAGCCACAGGCTGCATCAAAAGCTTCTCAGCCATAATAACTAAAGACATGTATACGTATATTTTAGCCATTAAGGAGAAAACCCTGCCAGAATGCATTATCTTATTTTGGGATGTAAAACTTTGAAGCACAAACCTAAGCTTCATAGTACTGCAAAATAACTCCCAGGGGACAGAAGGATTTCCATAACTAAATTGAGCAATGGGCCGTCCAGGCTACTTGCAGAGCTGGTGCAGTGGCCAAAATTCTGTACTGTGCATAAAACATGAACTCTGCAGCTTTAAATTGGTTCTTTCATTAGGAGAGCAGCTCTGAGCCAGCTAATGCCATACAACAGCATGATCTATCCCTAAAGTGGGGAGGATTTATAGTAACCGAGTGCTAAACTCAAGGCAGCTCATCCATCATGTTTTCAGCACAACCCAGTGGGCAGAGCACAGGACTGTAAATCTGGTAAATCACTGTGCCTTGATTTCCCTGCAAAATGGGATGGCAGAGGAGATATCAATTGGGAAACACGCCAAAACCGAAGGAAGGCAAGAAGGAGAGCTCTGTGTGCTGTTCAGCACCTGCTGATGGCCGTGTTCTGCAGAACACTCCAGATTATCTGAAGACGTGTGGTTAAAATTGTCCCTGGTTTTAGCACCCGGGCAGGGAGTGGGGCTCTGTGGCTTTGCAGGGGCAGTGAAGCTGCTGTTCAGCATCCATGAGGGAATGTCAGCCTGGGATGCACGGGAACACGTGATGTGGGCGAGCAGCAGCTTTGTAAGAGTGAGGCACTTAGGAGAACAGCAAGCACGATGGCAGTAAAAGGCAATCAGAATATTGATTCTTTTTACATACAGATAAGCCTGAAGCTGTGACAAACCCAGGATTTCCTAAAACTGCTGGAACATTGCTAGGCTGTTTATCAGGCTGGGAGACACAAAGGGATTTCAGATTAAAAGGAGTTTCAAAGCATCGGGGCTTACCTCTGTATTGAAAACGTGTGGATGTGTAGCAGGGTATGGATCACGCAGCCACACAGATCCTGTAAATACGCATTGTCTGGCCGTGTGGGACAGATTTGTCCTCAGTGCAAGCGTGGGAGCAGCAGAACTGCATTGGAGATGAATGTGCCCAATTAGGAGTGATAAAATCAGCCGTTGTTTGGGGCACAGAGCACAGGGCTGAGGGTTCAGCAGAGCAGGAATAAACACCATATAACAAACCTCAAACCCTTCCCAGTACGAGAAAATTCAGTTCTCTAATTGCTTTTTTTTTCCCTTTTTCTTTTTTTCTTGTTGTCCCAGACAGTGTAACCGAAGTCAAGACAGACATTTACGTGACAAGTTTCGGCCCTGTGTCGGACACAGACATGGTAGGTGCCCCTGGCTGCTCGCCCCTCGGGGAGGGATGGCTTCTCCTCAGCTGCCGGGGGTGTGTCCCACCCTCGGCCCGGGACAATATGGACAGAAGTGGGATTTTCCTGAGTGACAAGAGCTGGTGCCAGTGGTAGACAGGGATTGTTTCTCAGGCATGTTTGGGCTTTTGGAAACCGGTTGGTAACTGGAGGAAGGACGGTGCTCCCTGGGAAGAGGGGAGGATGCCAGAATCTGGTCTGGCTTGGTGACAGTGTCAGAAAGAATGATTCACCATCAAACCATCCTCAGTGCCTGAACCGGAAGGGAGGCAAAAGAGGAAACAGAAAAAGCATTGAGCGGATTGCAATATTTTGACATGTTCAGGGAAAATTACTAATGAAAAGGCCTGAGGTCTGAATTTAGGCTTGTATTCCCACAACAATTTGTCTTCTAATTAAAACAGGACTGTGGAGCATAATTAATAGTGAGGTTTCTCAACAGCACTTCTTGCAGCTTGTACTCCACACACACCCAGGCACACAGAGAAGGGTTGGCTGTGGGTGGTTGCTCAACAGTTCAAGGATGCCACATGAGGATAGTCATGCATTCAGGATTGAGACCCTCCTGCATGTCCAGCACCTGAGGTGACCTGGTGCTGGCACAGCCCAAGCCGGTGGTGGGCAGTCCTTGCCATGGAGGGAGCCTGCTYTGGGAGAGGGAGCAGGCTGTCACCGGCTAGCCCAGGCTGGAGCAGTGTCCTGTGGCTCTCATGGCCCCTCTGGAGCTGGAAGGGTTTAATTTTCTGTGCTGACATGGCCTGAACGTCTCTTCGGCTGTCCCACTGAGGATCCCGTGCTGGCAAGCGAAGGAGTTGGGGGAGAATAAAATCTCTGTGTTTTCTGGAGGTGGTCACTCCATCACACCAGCCCRTGTTGCTTTGGGAAGACCACTCCCTCCAGGGTAAGAAGTTAACTTGGTGTCAGTGTAGTCGAGATGATGAACCTCATCTGAGTTCTCCCTCTCTCTCTCTCTCTTGCTTTCCTACTGCAGCAGAGACCCATAATATATTCAGCAGTCGTAGCCCTTGGGGAGTATCTGATAATTACTTCCAAGGTGGAGCGTATTTGATTAAGGGAGTGTGTATAATGAACTGTGAAGAAAAAATACGAAGTATTGAAAAGAGGAAGGTATTCTCTGCAATGTGATTTGACAAAATGAATTTAAAATTAGGAAGACAGTTAAGGAATAATAAATTATTTCCCCTCCACGTGCTTTCGTTCCATGTATTTTACAAATGCATAGCGAATGTGTTTTATCTCTGCTGCTAAATGCACTCAGAAACGTGAGGGAAGCGTGGGGAGAGCCTGCTCTTGTGCTTCCTTTCATCTCGGGAGTGGGGAGGTCCCTCCTTCTGCTGTCATCTGCCTGGTGCTCTGCTCCCAGCCCTCCCACAGCCGTTCCTCGGTGCCGTGGGACGCGGCTCCGGCGCATCCCGAGCAGACAGAGCCGGTAACGCCGGTGATGGAGCAGAGGCAGGTGAAGCCTGCCGCGAGGAGAGCAGCTGGCTACGAAGCGTGGAGGAGGGCGTGCAGACCTTTCACTGAGATGCTCCAAGGGACTCCTCATCTCTCTTTTAGTTTGGAAAGAAGAGGCTGATTGGACCTGACAAGTGCCCGAATCTTTGGTATTGAGCTCTTGCAACTTTGCCTCAGTCCCCAGGAAATTATAAAAAGGAAAACAAAAATTGAAGGGACCTTTTTGTTTCATGGATGAACTCTGAAGTCAGAGTCAGTCTTGATGTTTTCAGTCACTTCTACAGGCAGAGAAGAGCATAACAGAACTAACTGTGCTCCTTGAAAGGGGGTGAATTGGGAATGATGCTTTTATGGAAAGAAGCATAGAAAAGAGGAGAAGATTCTGAACAGGATCTCTCTTTTCTTCAGGAACGGTTCCTAAGCATTAAAGAAGAAAAGCAGGGCCTGGCAAGTCATTAAAAATATTTTACTTCTTTGTCTGGCACTTTTAAAATAGGAACAGGGAGTTCTGATTGAGAGAGGTTTTCTCCTGATAAGGACTTTTCCCAAACCTCCTGGGAAGGAGGCTCATTTCTGCACACAGGCTCATTTCTTTGGTTTTATCCCTTTACAGAGCTTAAAACCAYGAATTAAAGATCACTTCCGTGAAGGGGCAAAATACCTCGTACAGGGCAGAGCCCATGGGAATGTAGAATCTCCTCTTTCCTTCCCCCAGCCAGGCTCCAGAAGGYTCATATTTGAGCAGGGATGTCTCCATGGCCAGGGAACAGGGATGGATTTATTTACCAAGATGCTTTCATTCAGCTGCCATCTGCTGCAAAACCTGTAGGAATTTCTCTGTCCTATAGGAAAGTGATGCACAGCAGTTTCTAAACGCTGCTGAGAAGTGCTGCAGGAAAGAAATCACTCACAATGATAAGTTTAGTTGGTCCTGCGGCCTCCAGGAACACATAAATAAAGACTACAAGTCTGCAGCAGCAGGGGGAGGAAGAACTGTTGGGACAGAAAGATTTCCTAAAGACCCCATCTCTSCCTCAAAGCCTCATGACCCAATGAAAGGATTCAGTAGCGAGAGGTGTGTGTTGTAGGGGTGAGCAGTGGTGCAGCTCATGCTGATGGGCTGAAGACAGGAACCTCAGGGGACATGAGCCCTCAAAGGACATGGGTGGCTCAGGTCACAGGGAGCACTGGGTAGATTGATTTGATTTTGCCTTGGGCTGGCCATGGAGCCGTGGTGACTTTGCTGCTTGCTCAGGTGGTTACTCAGTCTGCGGGCACCGAGCCTGAGCTGGCCCTGGCTGCAGGGCTTCAAAGAGGTGACTTCGAACTGCCCCAGCTGGAGTTTGGCCTAGGAAATGGGTTTCTACACTAGCAGAAAGGRAAAAAAAAGGAAAAAGAAGACAAAAGAAAGTCACAGGATTTCATAATGCAAGTCTGAAGTCCTTGATTCAATGATTTTCTAGAGCAGGCCTGGGAAACAAAATAACATTAAGACAATTCCATGAAAGTTGTTTTTTTTTTTATGAGCAGGGATATAATTGCCAGCATCCTGGCCAGATTCCATCTCCAGGATTTTTATTTTTGCCTTTTACAATAACCCCTGTAGCTGCACACAGTGGGCTCCCTCTCCCAAAACCTCTGGATAAAGGTGGTGGTGCAGCAGAGCTGCCCCACCTCCGGCCACTGTCCTCTGTGCTGCAGCGTCTCTGCAGCGGTCAGAAACACTGAAAAGCAAATTTTGGCATCATAGGTAAGTCATGATCCAAAATGTGGTGAATCCCATCTGTCCTCCACTGTTGCAGATAGGTAAAACCTTGCAAAACTCCACTGCTGTTAATCCCTGCTTCGTGTTGCACCACGCTTCATGTCACCCAGGGTGTGCCAGAACACAGTTTGCTCTATGGCTGAAGGTACCACTTCTTCAATCATCCTGTTTGCCATGAAGAGCTGAGTAAAACACAACTTAYTTTTCTCTCCTCTCTCCATAAAGGAATACACCATTGACGTCTTTTTCCGGCAGTCCTGGAGAGATGAAAGGCTGAAGTTTGATGGTCCCATGAAAATCCTTCCCCTGAACAACCTGCTGGCCAGTAAGATCTGGACTCCTGACACCTTCTTTCACAACGGGAAGAAATCTGTTGCCCACAACATGACCACCCCCAACAAGCTGCTGCGCCTGGTGGACAACGGCACCCTCCTGTACACCATGAGGTGAGCTGGTGTCTCCTTCCAGGGAATTCCAGGTCCCTGTACACCTGCAGGCCAGAGTGGGATCTCAGGGTACTTTACAGCAGGATTTATGCAGACTTTCACCAACTGTTAGCACACTTGAATCTTACTCTGCTGCTTTCCCTGCTCTCCTTATTTCCTACCTCTGTATCATCACTAATCCTCAGCACATTTTTACAGGTAGATTGTTCCTCATCACTCAYGTTGATTTTTTCCTTTCACGTGATGAGGTAGGTGTTGGAATCTGTGGTTTGTGAGGTTGATGCGCCACCTGGCTTAATTTTGTTCCTGACCTGTGATGAGATATGAATCAAGTATCCAGTATTGGTAGGGGAACATTRGAATGGGAGAATTTGTTATTCTCCAGCAGCCTGAGAACAAATCTAAATTTGTTCTGCATGTTACAGAGGAACCATTTCACACATCTAATGAGACCAAGCTTGTTTGTGAAAACAACAGGGTTGTTTCTTCCTACTTTGTGGAATCAAAAAATCCAAATCTGTGTGATCAATGCACCTCATTAGGGAAAAAAAACCCCAACAAACAGCTTATTAAAAATTGTAATTTGGAGAAGCCAGGTTTGCAGGAGCCAGAGGTTATAAATGAAACAATAAACTGCTCGTAAATGCACAAGAAAGGTGTTGAGTTGGTTTTGGGAAGGGGTAAATCTTGGTTTAAAAAAATTATTTTCTCTGTCTCCATCTTCAAGCCAAAACTAACTGCTAACAGGCTTCATTGTGGATTCTGTGTGCTGAGATGCTGCACTTTTACCTCTGTTTTTGAGGACCAGGCAGAATTTCATCTCTTCATAGTTAAACTGGCTGTGAATCTACATGGTGTCAGCAAGTTTTACAGCCTACATTGATAAACAATGCTTTGCTTTTGTGCAGCAGTTCTCAAATATGAGCTAATCCTGCCAGTGCCCTGGGGGTTTAGGTCTCCACACATCAGTGATCTCACATTAAGGCAGATGGGGTAAATGAAGGGAAAAGCCCAACTTGACTTAAGGGCTCTGTTCTGCTCCCAGCTCTCTGACCTGCAAGGAGACAACTGACACTCCCCCCATTTGTATCATTGTCTCACTGTAAAATATTACAGGAGCTGCTGGCATAAGACAGCAAAAAAAAAAAAAGACTCAATTTCAGAGCTTTTATATCATTTCACTACTTCTTTATTCAGCAAACAGCCATTAGCTTCAGCAAGTTTTGTGTGACTAAGAAAGTATTGGATTTATTTTTCCATTCAGGGCTGGGCAGGTGCCAGGATGGCAGCAGCATCATGAGACTCTTGGGAATGAGCTTCTGGAAGAAAATAGAGTCTTGGGATTTTTTAAAATAAATTCAAACCRTCTTTCAGTTTAGCTGTCTCCTGAAGAACTGGGGAGTGAGGGACSTCCTTTTGCGTGTGCTCCTGCCCCCCTTAAATCCACCTCCAAGGCTTTGGAAGAGGTACAGAGCCAGAGGCTGGGGGTTGGATAGGAGGCCTTTTGTCAGGTGTTGTATTGCACAGAACCAGGAGCTGCTGTGCACAGAGACCTTTTCCTTACCCAGTGGGCGAAGCCMGGGTGGGGCTCCGGGCAGCACCTCCTGGTTAGAGGTGACCAGATGACCTTCAGCACAGGACAGTGCATCAGGGTGAGGCAGGGCTGCTCTGGAACTGCAGTTAAACACATCCAGGATGGGATGTCTGCCCTGGTGCATCTGATGGTTCCCCCTCCTCCTCTTGGTGCATGCTCAGGACCACACAGGCTCTCTTTAGGGTGGGGCCTCAGAAAGGAAGGTGCAAGGGCACAGAGTGCACGGGCCAGGACCATACCTCAGGCTCAGATGCCAAACCCTACCTGGCTTTGCCACTCCGAGGCACTCCCACCTCAATTCCGCTGTCAAATGTTGATGGTGGCGTCACCCTCCCTTGTTAAGGGCTGTGAAAACTCCCAGGAAAGGGCTGGAGGGAGACTCTTGTTCTATGTCCAAGTGGCACATTTGGTGCCCTCCMCCATGCCCAGGGACATGCATATGTGTCCTTCTCAAAGGAAGGAGCGGGGCCTTGCAGCCAGTCTCAGCCCATACAGCTGACATCCAGCCAAATGCAGGTACCAGAGGGATACTCTCTGTCCTGCTCACTGTGGAGAGCGTTTGGGCTTCCACCACATTCCCAACGGCCTGGAAGCACTGCCCAGGTGATCCCTTGCAGGCTCAGTCTAGACTGATACCTTGCCATGCAGTTTGACTCCTGAGAACATCCTACTCCTGTACCTTTTACCAGCCCATATCCTTGRGGGATCAGCTCTGCTGATGTGCAATTAGAGGCACGTCTCTTGCTATTTATCCTGCTGGGAAAGCCAACTTCTCTTAGTCAAGGCTTACAGTTATAGATGAACTTGCTCTGGTGGAACAGCAAGTCTGACACATTCATCCAGCAGAATTACACCTGTGTGACAATATTTATAGCTCCTGGAGAGAGCCTCTTTATCACTGACCTGAGCTCCCAGAGCCACACAGCAGCTGCAGCTGAGTGCCCAGAGATCTCCTTCAGTCRCGGCACAGGCTCCTCATGGATCACTGCAAACCTCTGGGCACCTGGGCCACCAAACAACCTTTGTGACCACAGCACTGAACTGCATTTCCCCATTCCCCAGGATTACTGATCCCTCTGCATCTTTCCTGCTCCTCTGGCTGCCTTAGAGGGCACGGGCAGTGCGGTTTTATTACGTAGCCCTGCCTCTGCAGTCTGTTTCTGTGAGCTCCTACAAGATCCAAGTAGTTCACCAAAGCCCAGTGACGGTCTCAAAGCTCTGGTGTCAGACCTGAGTGCAACAAACTGGGAATTGTGCATGGATTTACATAAGGTAGAGACAAAAGCTCAGCTGCTGTAGCAATCTCTGGATGTACTCTGGCTGGAATTGTGTGGGGCACATGGATAATGTTCTGGTTCTTCCTGGCCTTGAAGCATATAAAAATAGTGAAAGTTTAATGCCGTGCTGATGGGATTCAACTTTGTGAATCAAGGCTTTAAAAAGCTCTTCTGCTTCTAACAGGAACTGTCAGAATGGTGTGTTGAGGCTCTGTGGTTATTGCCAGAGTGGTTCCCAGACAATATGTGCTCAAGTTATGCACTTGGAGGTTTCCTTTACCTGTCAGGCTGACACAGACACTGCATGCCCAAAGACTCTGCCTGTAATGCTGAACACAACGTGCAGTCCTTGGAAGGAGGGTCTGTGGACCCTCAGGTGAGTCAGAGGCAGAACAGGAGGGAAAGCTGAGCACAGGACACGTGCAGACCCACAGGGGCTGTTGAATCCCAGAACAGGCCCTCTGCCTAGGGTACCATGCTCAGGGGTTTGAGCTTCCCACGCTGCTGTTTGAAATCACAGAGCTTTGCAGTGTCTCTCTCAGCAAAGGCTTTGGGGTGTCTTTACTGCTTGGGGGTTTTTTAACCCCCAGGCAACTTGTGATAGCTCCAGGCTGGAGCTTGCAGCAGCCTTCCACTCGACAGAGGTGCAGCCTCTCTGCAGGAGCAGCAGCTCCTGGGCAGTCTGGACTGGCAGCTCTTYGGCTGTGTCCCGCACCAGGGCTGATCTGGACAACAGCACAGATGGATCTGAGCAGACCAGAGCTAGGCTGGCTAATAAAAACACAACCAGGCCATGAGATGAGATGAGATTTGCTCCAACTTTTCCCCGCCAGAGTAGATCCAAAGACAGAAATGATCCGTTTTCCAGGCTTGGCTTGGTGCAGGAAGACTTTTTAAGGAATCTGTCCCAGGAGGGAGAAGTCTTCAGAGAACACCCCATCTCACTGCATTTCTGCCATCATGGGCTGAAATCTCCAGGGGCTGGGGGAGGATGGAAAGTGAAATCAGTGCTTTCAGATCCAGCACGAGGATCCTAGAAGCAATTTGGCTTTCAAGCTCAAACCCTGGCAATTAAACCTAACCTAGATTCTCACACAGCCGAAACCGTAAACAGTGCTCGGCCTGGCTGTGGTTATTAATGAATCTCCTGGAGAAGAAATCAGGACAAAACTCCAGCAATATCCCTGGCATAAACAAAGTCAGCTCTGCCGTGCAGGGTGCTGTCATGTTTTTGTACCACTCATGCACCGAGGGATTATTACATTTGCGTCCTAGAAATTGGACTGAGATCCTGGCTCATTCTGCAGCTCCACGCAGGTAACGACAGGGGCTCTAATGACACATCAAAGGCTTTGCTAAGCTCCTGGTAACCATGAGAACGAAGCTGGAGAGGTTTGTTATCCCGTCAGCCCTGGGAGAGGTATGTTTAGCCTGATTCACGCTCCTTGCCATTGTGCTGCGCAGTTCAAAGGACTTCCCGTGACTTTAAAGAGAAAAAAACATGGTTTCTGTCCTGGATGTTCCATTTTTGGTGCCATTGTGCCAGCAAAGTGAAGAGAAAACACGAGGAGTTTGGGGTTTGCCTTCAAGACAGTTCTGCATAAGTTATTGCAGACACCTGGGACAGATGAGCCAAAGGATAGAACTGCTGGGTGATGTGGTTGCTGGCAGCTTGGCTGTATTTTATGTGCTGTTTAGGCTTTCTAAGGACATTTCAGGGCTCCTGGATGTGAAAAGGCCATTAGAGCAATGAAGCAAAACCCAGTGACTCGCTGGCCATCAGCTCCCTTKCAGAGGATAAGGGGCAGAGATGAGAATTTCTGCTATAAACTCTTTTACCCCAATGCTGCAGAGGCCATGGGAATTGTCTGGGAAGTGAGAGACATTTCTTGTCATTTGACTTTTCATTAGGCAAAGCACAGGGTGCTGAGGAGTCCTTCCCCTGTGACACAGGGTGGGGGGAAGGCTGGGGGGGAGCAGAAGGTGAATGTGGGCACTCTGCTGAGTGGCGATTGACCCCACGGCTCACCTCAGTACCTCTGCTCATCAGTGCTCTGAAGGAGGAGTGGAAGGGGAGTGGAAGATGGCCGAGGGATGGGTGGGCAGGAAGCTGCAGCAGCACAGGCACTCAGGTCGTGGGGACATCACAGCACACCCTGGCACAGCAAAGGAGAACACCTGGGAAGGGGAATGCCTGTATTCCTTTCCCCTGCAGCAGGGGAGCCGACTCCTTTCCTGTTATCTGTGAACCTGCTGACTTGTGGCTGGCTGAAGCTGCTGAACCAGACTCATCCCACTGGAATGATACAACTTTTTCTTTTTTTATTTAATTTTSGGAGGCTTAAAAACTCCTTCAGTTGTAGGTGGAGAAGTGGCAGATTAGGTTGCTTTTTCAGTGGTTCGTTGATGGATTTATTGTTTTGTTGCTTGCTGGCTCAGCTAATAAAACAGGCTTTAGATTTAAAATACAACTGCTGCATTCCCAAACATATAGGGAGTCATTTATATATCCATATAAAGATGTCTCCTTCCCTTGACAACACATGCTCTTGTTAGCCATGGCCTGGAAGGGGCAGGATGGTATGGCCACAGCCAGTCTCTGCTGCTGTCCTGGTCCCCTTTGAGGCTCTTCCTGGCAGCTCTGAAAGGCACACAAGCACCAGACCCACAGCCTGCAGTCCTTGGAGTCATTCAGCCTTGGCTGATGATCACAGCCAATGCTTGCAAACAGTTCAGTGGATGGAAAAGACTTTTCTGGGGTTTTTGGGGTGAGTTCAGCATCTATCAGAAGGAAAGCACTGGTCGGAGATGAGGTCCTTTGGAAAAGCCGACTTTGGGAATTCCCAGCTAAGAGCCTTTTGAAATAATAAATTAGTGAAGCAAATAAAAAAATAGGAAGGTAAAAAGGAAGAGTCTGGTGTGGGCTGCTGAGGGAGACAGGGAAAATGCATCAACATTTCCTTGACACAAGTGACAGTGACAAAATGAGAAGCAAAAAGTCCATTGCAGTTGGAAAAGACACAGAAAGAATTGGATGCTAAGATCTGGGAGGATGTGCTTGACAAGCTTGCCAGCCATGAGCTCCCCRAGTGAATTTTGAGCTGGCTGAAGAGAACATCACAAAAGAAACAGAAGAGGAGGAGCAAGGCAGTTGAGTCCTCACTGTGCTGCCAGGTTTTCACACCTGCTTCTTGAAATCCATGTTACAAAAGAGAGGCATCAGAGCAAGCGAGCAGTTTGTTCACGTGGCCTTTGGGTGTCCAGGAGAAAATAATTACAACACTGTGCTTGTAGGCTTGTCAGAATCAATGCCAGTCTTTCCATCAACTTCAGTGAGTCTTGATTGAAGTCTAAAGATCAGGTCTTCTTCTCTTTGATGTAAAACTGGTGCATTCAGTGTGGTGGTGAAGAAGAGATCATCAAGTCAGAGAGAGTGATCTGCCTCCAAGAAGTTACTTTGGCCACACAGTGGTTCTTGGCGTGGCTGAGGAAGCCCAGCTGGAGCCAGACACGAAGCAAGCAGGACAGTGAGCATCACCTCTGTGTCAGGTTATTACAGGGCACGGTGTTTCCATGTACATGGATTCAGAAAGGACTGGCACACTCAGCAGAGGAAAGGTGCTCAGTCCATGGTGCACTCAATTGCCAGATGTTCCCAAAGGCTGCGTGAACTGGGATTTAAACCCCTGCTGTGAGTGCTGCAGGGTGTCCCAAGAGTTTTGGCCACCCAGCCCTGCCCCATCAAAGTTCTGGCAGCTTCCAGCTCTGCTTCTTGCTTTAACTCCTGTGCCTCTCGTGGGGTTGCCACCTTTCCTGGACCCCGTGGGAGCGGCAGGTGAGGCTGGGTGTCRGTCTGAAATGCCAGGGTTCATTTCCCCCCGGCAGAGCAGAACTCAGGGGTGCTGGGGAGCTCCCAGTGCAGCCAGGCTGCTGCTGTGCAGAGTTGGCTGTGCCTCTGTGTGTGTCCCTTCTCCCAGCCCCAGCTCCCTGTTTCCCCCACAGGGGTATTTAGAGCAACTYGTGAAGGGTTTGGTTTTGTCCACCAAATTTTATTATGCCAAGTTTAAAAAAGAGTCCTCTTTTTTTTTTTTTTTGGTAGAATCTTTTAAGGTTTGTCCGCCTGAAAGAAGTAACCTTTATTTTTATTTCCTTTTTTTTATTATTCTTTGCTTTTAGCAAACAAAATCCAAAGCTTTTATTTTTTCAGGATTTATTTTGCATTTGACTAAGCCTCAGTATTTTCCATGAAGAGTAACTTAGCTGAACATTTTTCTAGTTGAAGGAAAATATCTCAATAGAAGCTTCTTGACCTGAGTTTTCCACAAGCCACCTTCAGTCTGTGCACTTGCCCTTTGCATCCACATATTGCTCCTGTCATGATTTGTTTGCTGTTTTGCTGAGCCATCAGAAGTGGTTCTTTTTTYCTACAAATGGTTCCTTCAGAGCAGATTGTACCAGACATCTCCTGGGAAGTTGTCTCTCCTGGCTCCCCCTCCTAGGCTGCACGTTTTGCGGTGCTTCAGGAAGGAACACGAGCTCCCTTTTTTAGAGCCCTTTATAATGGATCCTTTTATGCCTGGCCCCATATTCTGCAGCACACTGCTTTTATGGCTGTGCCTCCCTCACAAAGCTGCTTCCTGACAAGGTATCCCACTGGGATGTGGTGGATTTATAAAGCTCAGAAGTTGACCTGCACGCGCCCAAGCAGCCCCAGGACGTGCAGTTCTGCACCTGCCTGCAGCATCCTCCACAGTGCTGCTGTGAGGGAGGAGCTGGGGGGTGGGATGGGGTGCCCCACATGGGCAGAGCTGTGTTGTACCCTGGTGTCTTTGTGGGTCTGGCTGACTTGGAACAGTCTGCCAGCCCTCAGCTCCTTCCTGACYGCCAGGAAGAACAGGCCTGTTCCCTGGCAGCCCTGTCCCTCAGCTCTCCAGCGTGGCCCATGGGATGTCCCCTGGCCCCAGGAGCTCCGTTCACAGCACATCAGCAAACAGGAGTGCCGGGCTCTGGCAGGTTTTCCAATTGCACAGGGTGGGTGAAGAAGAACTTGGTGGATTGTGTTAAGTTTATACCATGGCAAAGGCTGCCAGATGTGTCCTGGTGTTCTCCCCACAGCTGGGGCCTTCTGCCCGAGACCGCGAGGCTGGCGAGCACCTCGAGTCCCTGTCCCTGCTGCTGGGTGTGGGGCAGAGGTGGTGGCAGAGGGGCCAGGGTTGTTCCCGAGCGGACTCTGTGCTTTGTCTTGCAGACTGACCATCCACGCCGAGTGCCCCATGCACCTGGAGGACTTCCCAATGGACGTGCACGCCTGCCCGCTGAAATTTGGGAGCTGTAAGTACCCCACCAGCCTCTGCAAGGAGCTGGGCACAGAGCTGAAGAGCAGTCCTTTGTGTGGCTGGTGTCACAGTATTTTAGTAACAGTGTTATTAATTATGGCTAATGATAACGTGACCAAAAGTTTTTTCTGGTGTCTCATCAGTGCAATTCCTTCCGTCATCAGCAATGGGCAGCAAGCAAATCTGTGCTCAGTTCAGGCTCAGAGGAGGGGTTAGACACCTATGGTTTTGCTCTGTGTTTATTAGGGAAGTAGCCAGATGGGGGTCAGGCTCTTCTCCCAGGTAACAAGTGACAGGACAAGAGGAAACGGCCTCAAGTTGTGCCAAGGGACATTTAGATTGGATATTAGGAAAATTTCTTCCACCTGGAAGGGTRGTCAAGCATTGGCACAGGCTGCCCGGGGAGGTGGTGGARTCACCATCCCTAAGTGTTCAAAAATGTGTAGTTCTGGCACTTGTGGACGTGGTTTAGTGGTGGGCTTGGCAGTGCTGGGTTAATGGTTGGACCTTAATGATCTTAGACATCTCTTCTAACATTAATTATTCTATTATTATGAAACTGAACTGTGCTTTTCCTTCATCACAAGGGGATCCTAGGAAGACAGATTTGGGACAGCAGTGGTGGCTGCTGCTGGGTGTCCCATCCTGCCAGTCAGTGGAGAGCCTGAAATACCTGGTTCCTCTGGCTCCATGCTCCAGTGGAGCTTACAAACCCCTTGCCCCTCTTCAGTCTGTCAGGCAGGCTGCTCGCAAGTGAAAGGCTTGGAAATTCTGGGAATCTCAGTCCCAACAGCTCGAGGTCCTGGTTTAGGGAAGATTTGCAGGCTGCTGGTGAGTTGAAAGCTGCTCCCAGCCTCCCAGGCTTGCAGCTGCCCTGCCTGGGAGCAAGTTCCCTTTTTTCTYCTGTATGCAGGTTAAATTTCATTTCCTTCTGTTCCTAAAGTGAGTGGGGGCCAAACCCCAAGCCACTGGTTCACCATAATGGGAAAATAAATTTCCTAGTCTGGCCCTGCCTGGAGTCTTTTCCCAGCCCAACAAAATGAGCACCACTCTGTGTTAGATGAAAGTCACCCACCTCCAGCTAAAGAAAGAGCCCACACCAGTAACCCCCAGAGAAACCCCAGCCTTCCTAAACTGATACCTCCATCCTGTAGCCATTTGGGAGTTAACTAAGGACAAAGTTGTAAAGTTTGATTGACAACAAAAGAAATCATGTTTATCATGTGCATCTGCTCCTCTGCCTCATGACAAACTGTACCCATGAAACTGGATTATTCACAACTCCTAAAATAAAGCTATTTCTTAGGCAGCACCTAATTAAATGTAGGACTCATTGCCACAAGACATCGCTAAGGCCAGTAAAATAGCAAGCCTTAGAGAAGGATGAATTATTAATGTTAATTGACCTTGTGAGGAGGATATAAAATCTCATACCTCAGGCCTAAACTCTGGGATTATTACAAGACTTGCAGGAAGGCAGATTACTCCACATCTAATTGCTTATAATGTTTCTTGGTGAGGAAAAGAGATTAACGTGTATATTTCTGCTAGAACACCCTTTGGGGTTATTTTTTTACTGATYTGACCTCTGAATGATGGGAGTTTTGAGACAAGCAGCTCAGAAAGCTGCCCCTGGTTAACATTAATGTGACTTTTTCTAAAGCACCCATCCATGGAGCATCTGAGCTCACCTCTCCTGTGTTGGAGTGGGATTAAACCAGTGTTTTCACTAAAAAGCCATCAAGAGCTGGGAGCTGCTCATTTTCAAGAAGCTTTAAGTGGGTCAGGTTTGTAAGTAGAAGGACAATGCCAGTGCCAGACACACGCTGCTCAAAGGATGCTGAATTTGCCTCACAGACTTTCTGCTGATCCCCACAACCTCAGTGGCTCATCGGGGGCCTTCTGTCCCTGTGCCACCGTGGCAGCCTCCCGAGGAGGAAAGGCACAGGATTTGCAGGAGGATTAAGGGCATCAGGCATCCCAGAGAGCTGCAGCTGCCCCCCTGCATCAGCCCTCGGGCCAAGTGCATTGAAGGGGATGGCTTTACCTACCCCCTGCTCCCTGGAAGGTGAATGTGCACTGCAGAGAGCTGCTTCTGAGCCATCACAGGACATTTGTACAGCAGCTGTCTGAGCCTAGGGGAGCAGAAGATGTTGCTGAAGTTACCAGCTCCTCTAAATGTCCAAGAGCTGTCCTTGTTTGGATGGGGTTAGACTGCATCGAGCAGAACCAAAGCAGCTGCCTGGCATTAAATATGTTCCGAGCATCTATGCCATGCCTATGTGACATCAGATGCCCTTCTGTCCCAGACAGCCAGATGTGTAGACAACTGAATTTTCAGGAGCGATGGCAATGAAACCGTGGGCAAGTTCTTTTTGAAGGCTGAGAGTGGCAGTGGATGAACACTGACTGTAGAGCAGGAGGTGTTGCCCATCAGGAAGAGCAGTGGCAGAGCTGTACAAAGCTCAGGAGGAGGATGGAGGTCTCCAGAAGCATGTTGGGAGCTGGAAGGAGGGGTTGCAAAAGCAGSGTGTTGCACATGGGATGAGAGGTGCCAGCCTGCATCAGAAGTGCTTCGGCAGCACTCTGGCCTGCTGAGAAACACTGGCTGATCATCAAAACCACTCCCCCCACTTTGCACAGCCCCTGCTTAACATTTAACAGGTTTGCCAAAACCTACAGTGSAGGGATAACAGTGGTTGTTTTAAAAAGGTCAGAGAAATGTGGATTTCTCAAGACACAATCTCTGCAAAGTAGGAGCTGAGACATTTCTGTAGTAGACTTGACCCCAGCCAATTCCTTAATACCTTAACAGGTGAAGCTGGTGGTAAAAATGAACCGAAGACTTGGTTTAGTGAACTTTGTTCTTGCTTAAAAAGCTGGTGCAGAGTTGGTATGGACAGGAATTAGGAGCATTATTGGGAGAAGTAGCTCCCAGCAGACACTCAGTTTCTGGATAACCACAGGACTGGCAAGGCCAAGAGCATGTGGGCACTGTTGAGAGAGGGACTGGCTGTGAGGACAGAGCAGGGSCTTGGTCACAAACACAGAGTCATGCAGGGAAAAAGCATTTTGGTGGGAGAGGACACCACCTCCAAAGCTGAGAGGCTTGGAGAGGGTTGCTTCTGAGTGAGGCTGAGGATTTTTAACTTTTTCTCCTTAACCTGAAATTTAGCCCCATTTGCCTTTAGCCTTTCTCACCAGCTGCTGCCAGCAGGACTTTCCCTGTCCCTGTCCCTGTCCCTGGCATGGCAGGGCTGTGGCTGTGGCTGTCCTGCTGCCCCAGCATCCTGCTGGCCTGGATGCCTTCCTGTGTTGTCCCTGCTTGTTGCCAGCCCTTGCAGAGTCAGCACGTCACGGGGACAGCCTGCCTCTCCACGACAGTGCTCTGCCCCTCTCCAGTCCCTTCCAAAAACCCCAGCTCACTGCTGCTCATTTGATTTAACAGTTGTTGATCTGCCTTGGTCTCTGGCCATGCTTGGCTGTGCTGAGCCGTGTGGCTCTGAGAGATGCACAGCAAAGATTAATTTGGCTACAGGCTAATTTTGGTATATTTTAGGTCAGGCAGAAGCACAAACCTYGTTCTCCCTCCTCGTCTGCAGATGCCTACACAAAGACGGAGGTGATCTACACCTGGACCCTGGGGAAGGATAAATCCGTGGAAGTAGCCAAGGGTGGATCTCGCCTGAACCAGTATGACCTGCTGGGCCATGTGGTGGGGACAGAGATGGTTCGATCCAGCACAGGTATTGGTGGGACTGTGATGTGAGGCTCGAGCTGAGCCCTCCTGGGACGAGAGGGACCCGTGGGCTTGGAATGCCTCAATTTGGCATCATTACAGAGGCAGCACAGTGAGGACCACAGTACTTGCTAGGCCACATGCTGCTGGAGAATATGGCTGGTGACATCTTCAGCAGTCACCAAGAGGCAGTAAAGAGTTTGCTTTTTTAGTGGTTGCCACTGCAAGAGCCTTCTCACCCACAGTCTTTAGGAAAACTGATCTCAAGCATATAAAAATGATCTGTTGTGTGGAAAATCTGCCCCACGTTGTCCAGCTGGTTTGTGGTGCTGGGGGTTCATTTGTCTTGGATTCCTTTCCAGTCCCTCCGGAAAGCACTGCAGGCAGGGGAGGCGAAGGCAACATAATGTTCAGTGTGATTTTCACTGCATCTGCTTGCACAAATATTATCATAACTAATAGACGATTATCCCAAACAAATGTTTCCTCTGATTAATGACCAATATTAATCATCTTTCTCTCCCATCTGCTGCTCCTCCCTTCCCCTCTGAATGCAGGTACTGATAGCTTCTGTTATCTCATGTGTGTCCCTCATATTTCTTTTTTTCTTTTATTTYTTTCCTTTGTATGCACCAGTAGTTCTCTCATTTGAGGATATTTCCTCTCTGGTGCACTTGATTTTAATAGTGTCTGTCTGTAACAACTCATTTTGCCTCCCTTGGGGAAATGTGGGGAGCCCRGGGAACTAAATGTCATAATATCTGGCCCATCTCTCTACTTAAGTTGTAGTAAAATGTACAGATGAATAACCTGAAGTGGTAAGAAAGCTGCTAAAGGCTCCTGTGTGTAATGATTTAGCAGAGCCACGCTCACAACATAAAGACACAGTAATCCAACAAAATACCCAAAGCTTTGAGAGGAGGAATAGGACGTGGAGGGAAAATAGRGACAGCTGCCTCTTTGGTTCACAGGTCAGACCTTTAACAACAGAACTTGCCTCGAGTTTTGAGATGGTTACAGTGAGAGAAGGTGGAATATTTTCAGGATTGTCTGAGAAAATGAAACCCTGTGTCCTGAAATCCTATTAAAGCACTGTTAGGGTCTCTCTAGGCTTAAGGGATCTTACCCACAACGTGGGAGGGGGCTGGGTCAGGAAAGGGGTGGAAACTGGGTCAGGAGAAACCCCCAAGGGGCCCCTTGTGCCTGGGGCTAAACGTGGACAGCTTTGTCGCGYGGTTGTTGACACAGATTTGCCTTTGTCCCGCACGCGGTTTGTRGCGAGTTAAAGAGCACTCGGAGGAGCGTTCAGGAGGGACAGAGGCGCCGTGCAAGCCCCCGGGCTGCGCTGGGGCACACGCCTGGCACGGCTCAGCAGCCCAGCGTGCTCAGGCGGCGCCGGCAGCCTCTGCACCCCTCCTTCCCGCGGAAATCCCACCGCAAAACCGGGAAGGTTGTCGGGACAAATCTCCAGAGCGGTCAGCCGGCCGCTGAGCCCCCGCTGTCCCTGCAGGGGAGTACGTCGTCATGACCACGCACTTCCACCTCAAGAGGAAGATCGGGTACTTCGTGATCCAGACCTACCTGCCCTGCATCATGACCGTCATCCTGTCCCAGGTCTCCTTCTGGCTCAACAGGGAGTCCGTCCCTGCCCGCACGGTGTTTGGTGAGTCCGGGGGCACGGGGAATCCTCTCAGGCTGCGGAGAGAGGCACTGCAGGGGAAGGGAAACACGYTGAGCACCAGAGCTGGTCTTCCCCAGGCCTCGGCCAGCATTATTGAAGCTGCTGGCCATTCCCCRGGATAGCTTTCAGTGTCTTCCCAGTGCCCCTTGCTTCCCCTGAATCACTGTAAAAAACACTCTTGGCCATGTGTCTGCCACAAGCCAAGCCATAAATATTAACGGTAATCAGAGTATTGATCATCTAATTATATACATTTGGCTGTGTCTGCTTATCTATATTGGCTTTGGAGCTGAGGAGAGGAGAGGTACATGGGGAGGCATTTAAAGCTCTACCTTTGAAATTGCTAATGTGCCCCTGGTCACAGCTCCACATAACAAGTTCCTGGGCTGAGGCAGCATAACTGCATGGTGAATATAGTGTTATTATTGCCTTCAGCTGCCTTCAGATCCTCTCTCCGAAGCAGAGTGTCAGGCTGGCATTGCACATATATTAATAGCTTTTACAAGCATTTAATAACAGARTTGCTTTGTGCTTTCCTGTCAAGACCTTTAGTTCAGGATCTCCATGGACATGCTCGCAGACCAGGTGTGATGCTGCAGGACTGTACATCCTGGAAGCAGCACTGCCCAGCAGATTCCACCTATCAGAAAGGGTACTGGACAAAAGTCCCCAGGCGGAGAAGGGATATGTGGTACCATATGTGACTCCCTCCTATGTTACCCTGAGAACTGCAGTGAAATAGATTTCCTCAAGTAGCAGCTCAGATTGAGCAGGAAAGAGCTGACTGAAAAATTAAAACCTACCTGTGTGAAAAATGTCTTTGCTCCAAATTGCCTTGCTTTCCCATTAAGAAAATAATGAGAACTCCAATTGTTTATTCCTTTTTTTTTGCCCCTCAGAAAATATTGTCAGCAATATTGAATTGAAACTCTTAAATTACCAGGAGTATGGCTTAAGGGAACTGAAAATTAGTCAATATTTTTATAACGTTTTTAATGCACTTCTAATTGAAAAGCACATTATTGGGGAAAATGGATGGTAATGGTTGCTTGCTTTAATGAAAAAAGCTTTAAAAGACATTTTGCAACAGATCTTTCTTTTAAGATAAATCATTGTGACATTTATTCTGGCAGCTTGGGCCACAGACAGATGCCTGGCAGCACCCAGAATCCCAGGTGTCCATCCATGCAGATCACAAGACACTCTTTCCAAAATGCTGAGAGAGCTGTATTGGATGAGTGGCCACTTTCTGATCCTCCTTGAGGTTCCCAACCATCTAGCCGTCCTTTTAATTGTTATTTTATTTTTTTTATTTTATTGCAAAAGCAACTAGAAGCTTCTCCATGGCATATTCTACATGAGCTGGGTGTAGCATCATGCACCTTACCCTGCTAACAGAGGAGGAATTCAGTGCAGGTGCCTCCCTGGGAGATAGGACTCCTCTGGTGAGCAGAGRTCTAGTCACTGGCATTTGGGGAAGGGTAATCTCATCCTAAGGAAGATGTTTGCCACTGATTGTACTCAAAACTGAACCAGATAAGGCCCTGAGCAAACTGAAGCTGGCCCTGCTTTGAGCAGCGGTTGCATAAACTGTTGCCCGATAGGCTGTGGCTGCCCCATCCGTGGAGGTGTTCAAGACCAGGCTGGAGGGAGCTTTGAGCAACAAGGTGATCCCTAAGGTCCCTTCCAACCCAGCCCATCCTGTGGTTTTATGATGCTGTTAAACTGACCTGCTGCCAGCCTGGCCTGTTCTGTTGTTCTGGGAATTGCACTATGGACTCGTTCTGGGTAAGAGTCCCTTAATTACAGCGGGAATGGGGTTTAGGAGATGGCTCCTGATGTTCCATGAAGGCAGCGCCAGCTGTTTTGAGAGAAACGGGTACGGATGTAGGGTCTGACACSGTCCTCGTGTCCTGCTGTGCCCCCAGGTGTCACCACGGTGCTGACCATGACCACACTGAGCATCAGCGCAAGAAACTCGTTACCCAAAGTGGCGTACGCGACGGCCATGGACTGGTTCATAGCCGTCTGTTATGCCTTTGTGTTTTCTGCGCTGATCGAGTTCGCCACCGTCAACTACTTCACCAAGCGCAGCTGGGCCTGGGATGGCAAGAAGGTGCTGGAGGCCCAGGAGATGAAGGTCAGCCGAGGCTGGGGGAGGGGGTGGGGAAGAAACGCTGCACGCGGGAGCCGTGCGGGCGCGGCAGTGGGTAACGTGCGGCCCCCAGCACTCGGGAGGCCGGATGGTACTCACTGCGGCTCCCGGCGCGGCTCCTGCCTGCAGCGGTTCTCGGGGCTGGGGGCTGGTCGCTGTGCGCTGCTGGAGGGGAGCGCCCGGGCATGGCCGCTGGCTTTTCCCTGTGTCCTCTGCACGGCCGTTTGCCGGGGGGAACCGGGCGCGTCCGTGCTTTGGGCTTGCTGTGCTGGTGGTCTCGTGTCTCCTTTCTTCTCCCTCCGACCCAAAACCCAGCCCAACCCTCCAACCCCGTTCCTTGTTGCCAGCATGCCAAAGAACCCAGATACACGCCGGGACGCCCGCAGCGCCGTGGCCCTGCCCGTAGGCCGTGCCCGGTGCAGCCGTGGCCAGCTCTGGCGCCGGGGCTGTTGCCCACAGCTGCCGGCAGCTGCTGCTCTGTGCGCTCGGGCAGGGAGGGTGGGTGGGAAGCCAGCGATCAGGAACAGCAACTGGCAGCAGATTAGCGCCTGGCATCACCCACGTTCTCCCTCCCTGCTCGGCATCAGCCTCTCCGGCAGCTTCCTTCCTGACAGCCACTGCTACCCTGCTCGTGCCCCCCTCCCTCTGAACTGATTTAATCTTGGCTGCGCAGAGAAATCGCTTACTGTAGCATGCTGCTCCTTGTTTATATTTATTGAATCAATTTGAAAATCAGCTTTGTCCTTGTTCTTGGTTCTGGAGACTTTATATTCTTCTCCTTTGCATTTTAATATGTTGTTTGAAATTGTTGTGGGGCTGTATGTTAAATACCTGACAGAACTGCAGCAACTTTTGGGAAGACAACAGCCAGTCATCTCTGGTGTGGAGGTCAAAGAAGGTGAACRGAGGCCTTACACAGAGCCATCAGCGGGTGTTGAATGCCTCTCTCTTGTCTTTCTTGGACTCTCTCTATCTGTTTGCTTTTGCAGCTGTGGTCTGAGCAACAGACTCATGGCAGAAAGCGTCCAGAGGGGGTCAGGTGATGGCCTTCCACTTCCATCATGAACAATGATGCTGACCTGGCCTCTAGAGATGAGAGAAGCCTTTCCTGAGTCATTGGCATGAGTGAAGAGTCAGGACAGGTCCTCAAAGCCACGGTKTGCCTTTCAGGGATGGGAAATCAGCGCAAAGTCAGGATTCACACAGCCTTGGGCAATTCTGTGAACTGGGCGGAAAAAGCAGTAAAGGCTCAAAAGCTTCAGTTTATCTTAGAAGCAGCGTGTTCCTCAATTTATTCACTGACCCAGCACTGCAAGGCTAACAGTGCTGAAACAATAGGGTAAGAGCGTGCAGAATGTTTCTGCACATGATAATCAAACAAGAAAACAAAGCAGGACCAGGAATGTTTCAGAGGGGGTGTGCTCTCTGTGAGTTTGCTGCAATTGGTATCAGCCTGGAGAATCAGGAAGGGCTCCAAATTTGCAGATGCTTTTTCAAGCTAACTCTGTTCTTCACTGCAGAAGCGAACCCACTCCCAGTCTCTGCAGCTCAGAGAGCTCCCTGAAGAGTGATGGGCTTTCAGGGAGCTTAGGAATATGATGTGTCAACATATTTGCTTTTCATCTTTATTCCAATGAGTATTTCCAAGCAGTGAATTTGCTACGCAATGGAGGTGTCTCATTGGCTCCGTTTCAGCCTTTAATTAGCTCTTCTTGAAACAATTGACAAGGCAGGTGGTTGAAACACAAATGAAAGAGGAGGCAGAAGAATAACTATTGGCGCTTTAAAGTGTKTGTATCAAGAGTAAAACTACCAGTGACAAGCCCAGGCTGAGCCCTGGTCTCTGGAGATCCTTCTCCCCAGCCAAAAGCAATGTTCTTTATTGACGTGATGGCAAGGATCCTCACTCCAGGTTTGATTGCATGAACATGAAAAAAAATCAATGTAGGCAGCAGCAATGCTTCCCACCCCATTTGGCAGAAATCACTGCTGTGGAAAAGCTGCTGGTTGCTGACAGACGCTCCCAGTGTGTTCGTTCTTTCTTCCTCCCCTTCAGCCAAGCCACTGGTTTCGATGGGAACACCTGGGGTTTTCTCAGGTAGAATGTAACAWGGGCTGGTTTTGGTGAATCACTGGTCTCTGCATCATGAAGTCATGAGGATGTTCTGGCTGTAGCCACGGTTGGGTTCTGGTTCTAGCTGGGAGCTGCTCTGCACATTCTCTGCAGCTCTCCAGTGAAAGGCAGGCAGATATCACCATAGATGTCACCAAAAACTCCCTTTAGCCTGCACTCTGATAAGATTTGACAAACGTTTCTTGGATCCAAAGGTTTTCCAAGCCTTTCCTGCCTGCCACCAGTAATTGCTAATTGTAGATGAAAGATGCATTTTCTTTTTGTGTGGTAAAGTGGCTGCAACCAACCTAGAGGTGCAGATCAAATTGGAGAGAGGTGTCTGGATCCAATGTGGAAAACTTGTTAGGAAAGATGATTTTTTTAAAAACCTCGTGAGGAGGAAGGTGTGAGATGGCAGTAGTGGGGGATGAGTGAGAGGCCAAAGAGATTGAAAGATGAGTGGTTTCAGTAGCCAGCAAAGCTCCCTATCTCCGGCATCCTCAAAATATCTTGTTAAAAGGGTCCACTTCAGGACAGAAGGGCTGTGTCTGAACAGAGATCCATCCACCATCCCAGCTGTAGGAATGGCCACCTCTGGAGCCAACAAGGTCAGTTCCTGAGTGGCTGTGAGTGAGGATCCAAAGAGACAACGATTAATGGTGACTGTGCTGCTGGGAAGCTGCAAGGATGACATTTACCAGTGAGTTTACCATAAAAAAGTGTTGTCTGTTCCTCAGGATGGAAGATGCTTTGGATTCTTGGAAGACACTTAAACCCRCTTCTGCCTGCAATGCCATGTGTGTGCACAAAACCATATCAGGCTCTGTATCTGTGCTTGTTTGACATTGCCCTGAAATTATGGGTGGCAAGAAGCAACAAAACCAGTACAAGTATCTACAGTCAGACACATGAAAACAGGGAAGAACACACTTTGGATGGAGGAATAATCCTGGACCTTTGTCTTAAGACAATAATTCTTCAGTGCATGGTGAGGTTAGGTCCAGGTCTTTTATGTACTTTTCACTAAGAAAAACATGCGTGAGGTGCCTTTTCTACTGACTGGGTAAAGCCTGGCTTTTTGTCCAACCCACTCTTCAGCCATTCTCAAGTGTGCCCTTTGATCCAGGTCCCTTGGGAATCATTCTTTCTCTCTTTCTTTCCATTTGTGGCACCTTTGTTACAATCCTAGAGGAACTAGGACCAACCTTGACAGGCCACCATTTTCAACCACGTTGAATTCTTTCAGACTCAGGATGGTTCAGACCCATCTCGTTTTTTGTGTCCCTCACTGTGGTCAGTATGTTTTTGCTGGGACTTTCCCTTGCTGGCCGTGCTCTGCAGCCCACRTGACCTTTGTTCTTCTGCCGTTGCAATCTCCATGATTTCCATGATGATCTCAGGGGTCTTTTCCAACTCATTTCTGTGATAACACTGCAAGTGATTTGTGTTCCCAGCACCTTCACTACAGTCCATGAATCATTCTTCAGCAGCATTTCACCCTCCTTCTCTCATCACTACAGRGTGTGTTGGGCTGATGATTGACTCACTCTCTGGTGATCCAGGGAGCCTAAGATCACTGGGCTCAGTGCCTTAGAATCTGAATGAAGAAATGGGAGGGATGAGTGATGCCAGAAGTTGCACCAGCAGCTGGTTAATGCAAGGCTGTGCTGTTCTGAGCTTTGACTCTGCTCAGGGTGCAGGGATCTGGCTGTAAAGCACTTGGCTGCTGTTCCCTGATAGGATCAAATCTCTGGCAAATTGCAGGGGGCACTTTGGCTGGCATGAGGCAGGAGTGACACCTTTGCTGGAACAGAACTGCAGTTGCTGAGCTTTGAGTTATGGGGTACAAGTACRTCAGAGACTAGAGCTGCTTGGGGGTCATTAAAGTGACTTTTCTCTAGAATGACAAGTGGCAAATACTTGGATTTCTCAAGTTCTGCAGGTATTGGTGACCTTCAGAGTTGCCTGTCAGAGGGATAGTGCTTCCAATCCAATTTCTACCCAAAGAACTGGTACAGAGAACTAAATCTCAAGCAGATCATAGGCAGAACCAGTAGTTCCCATAATTTAGATGTTCATTTGTTAGTTCCTCAGCAGAGAGGCTTGAAGACAAGAATATTTAGCAAAAATACTATTATTTTCCAGTATGTGTTGTTGAAGAACTTGTCAGACTGCACTATCCAGGGAACAGATTTATCTCTAGACCAGATTTCACAGCTTTTCCCCCAGGAGAGCAGCACAGGGACATCTTTGTGCAGCAGTTCAGTCTCCCTGTGCCTCAACGGGGCCATAAGTGCAGGAATTGCTTTGCAAAATAGATGTTTTAAATAGAACAAGTTTTCAAAGCAAATGTGGGGTTTCCTGCTGTTTATCCACTCTTGCCTTCTGTTTCAGTAGGATGTGGAATTCCTCACAGATAAAGGTGCAGGGTGAAGGCTGGGGGCTACTTCGCAGCTGACAGCAACAAGCACATTTTGCTTTGCTTGATTGTCAGAATCTTGCCTGAAACACTTATTTATAAAGCACAGCCCAGCAAACAGGCTGGACTGTTTCTTCTGACATCTCAGGAGCAGAACACATGCAGAGAACACACGTGCGTTGGTGTAGGCAGTRTGTGTGTTCCGGGTGCGTCCCAGGCTCCCAGCTCTGCCCAGGGCAGGACTCCRTAGGCAGCTGGGAAAAGGCCCTGGCTGTAGATTGCCAAGCCTCTGCTCTACCTGAACAGCCTGATCTGGAGTCCAGAGAAGCCCAAATTAATGCTTGGGGGCCCTGGATCACACTAATAGGAGCAGTAGCTCATTGTCACCACCCACAGCATTCAGATTTGCCTGACTTTATACTCCATTTCAGCTGTTTTCAGATGGATCCACTTTCCAAACTCTGGGGCAGGAAAGCTGGCCAGGTTGAAAATGTCATGTCACTTGTATTCATCTTATTCCTCTCATGAATAAGATGGCTGATTAATACTAAGATTAATCACAGTGCTCTGCCAATTCCATTCTGTGAACAACAATCTGTTTCTCATTTTATTACTGATTACTAATTATTTTATTGCCTCCTGTAGCTGTGTTARTAAGTAATCATACTTAAGCATATCTAAATATTTTAGAAGGTGAAACATCTTTGGCCCTTTACTTGCTTCTTGTCAGTTCTTTAACAGGAACAGTTCATCTGCTGTGCAGAGGGAACATGTTAACGTGGCTCTACCGACTGCAGACTCAAACTCAGTTAATTGTTAAAGACCATAACACCCTCTCCCATAAAACACTATGAATATGGTCCAGACAGTGGTTTAGTCTTATTTTGAGTCTGAAGACATCTAGACCTCCTCTAACAACAAGTTAATTTCTGTAATTGCTGGCATTATTACAAGGCTGCCTGGCTATGGTGTTACTGGAGAGGGGTTTAAAGATTGCACAGAAGTCTGCTTTTAGAGTCCTTCTGAAAATCACTGTGGAAAATTCATTTCCTAAGGTAACCAGAAATATCCATGGTGATTGTAGACACATTTAAAAGTGAAGTACAGCATAGAAAGCTAAAGCCCTGGGACTATCTCTGCAGAGCAGGCTGGGCGGACCTGGCCCTTCCAGCTCCCAGTCTACCCAGTTCCCAGGCTTCAGGAGAGGGACAGGTCCTGCTGGCTGCTCACTCTCCTCCTGAAGTGCTTCCCTCACAGGTACATGCACGACTATGCCCAGCACCCCTGGGAAATGCCTGGATGGGCCTTGCCTTGTGTTTCAGTTCCTTTTGAATAGAAAATGACATCCAAAGGCACACGTTGTTGTGAGTTTAGAGACCAGAGTCCCCCCGTGAGTCCTTGCTGTGTCTGGTGCTGGCTCTTGGTGTGGTAGCAGGGGACACCCGTGGGGTACCTGAGTGCTGGGATGTGTAGGGTGCCTGATGCCTGAATATGATTAGATTTCATTCAGTGGGCTTCTCCTTGGAGACTTGGATTGCTTTATATGATCCAGTCTACAGTGCAGCTGGTCTCAGATCCCTGGCAGCAGCAGGAAGGTCCCCAGAGTGGGGGCAACACCTACCATGACTTCCTAGGTCCATCCTCCTGTCCACTCCTCATGAGCATCTGAACTGTCCATGTCCAGCATTTTCCCTCATCCTTCAGCGCATCACGTGTGTCACACAAGGGCCTCTCTTGCCATTCACTCTGCAGGTTGTCCCCACAGCAGCATGGACAGCACGGCTGTCCCCAGAGCCCTGGGAGGGACTCGCTCACCTCCCATGCTCTGCAGCAACCCCTGTGTGTGAAGGCAAGAGGAGAGGCTTCCCTCTGCCCTGTAGGGCTGTGTCGAGCATTCCTGAAACCCAGGGCTGGTGCATATGCCTTCCATCTACTCTGTGCCTTAACCCGGGTAGGTCGTGAGGTGCTCTAAAGGGTTCCAGAAGCATTTTGAACATCATGATGTTAAATTCTAAAGTGTTCCTGTGAGGAACTCGGGGCACTGAGGAAGTGTATGATATGACATTGAAATATGGTGCAAAAGTATTGTGATGCTGCTGCCCATACTCTTAAAGGCACTGGCTTTCTGCCACCAGAAAGCAAATGGACCAGTACTCCTGTGTGCTGTCTCGTCCTCTCACCTGAGCCAGGGAGCAGCCAGCCAAGCAGAAAATCCAGTTCTTCCCCAAGGATGACCGCACGGGGTGTCATTCTTTCCTGTCATTCTTCTCCCACAAGGTACAATCCCTGCCCTCTTGGTCACTTCCTCCTCACACCTGTTCCCACCTTCTCACCCGGACAAGCAGGTAAACTCAGAGGACAAAACGTTCTCCGTGCAATTCTCTGTCACTTCATCTCTGTTGTGTGTTYTTCTTTCCCCTTCCACCTTCCCTAGAAAAAAGAGCCGGTGGCCCTGGCGAAGAAAACCAACAACACCTACAACATCGTCGGCACCACCTACGCCCTGAACATGGCCAAGGAGCCCGGGCTGCCCACCATCTCCAAGAGTGCCGCYGCCGCCACCGGCGTGCCCCCCAAGATGCCCCGCCTGGAGGAGAAGCTCCCAGAGAGCAAGAAGACCTACAACAGCGTCAGCAAGGTAGACAAGATGTCCCGCATCGTCTTCCCAGTCCTCTTTGCCATTTTCAACTTGGTCTACTGGGCYACCTATGTGAACCGGGAGTCAGCTATCAAGGGAATGATCCCCAAACAGTGAAACCGGTCACACAAACCTTCCATCAGTGAGCATCATCCCAGCAGGAATCCTCCAGGGCTTTCTTCTTTTCTTGTTTGGTTTAATTATTATTGTTCATTTGATACTATTATTATTATTTTATTATTATTAGGTCACTCTTTTATAATGTAAACAAAACTGTGATTTTAGTTTAATCCCTTATACTTTAGTTTTGTTTATTTTGCCTCTGATGATGAAAGTTTAAAAAAAAAAAAAGGGATCATAACAAGTTGTGCCTCTAACATCTCAAGTCTGCTGTCACCCATCTGACCAAGTCACCCTGTGCTTCCATCTCTCCTCTGTCACCTCCTGTGGTCCCCATGGTCTTCATGCCACTGCCATCCCACGCTTCACTGCTGTCCCCAGGGGCTGCTGCTCCAGGCCATCCCTTCCTCCTCTTCCTCTGTGATGGGCTGGCCTAGCATGGGGATTGCTCCTGGAGCCCTGGGCTCCAGGATGTGCCAGTCACTCAGCCAGGCTCCTCTTCAGTGCCTGGCCCTCTGTGCTGGGCTGTACACCTGGGCTGTGAATGCGGGTGAGCTGCTCACTGTGGGGCCAGGAGAGCCCTGGGAGATGAGGGAGCAGCGTGGCATGGCCCAGATYGTGGCCCAGTGCCTGCTGGGGCAAACCTACCACTGCTGTGGTCCCCAGAGTCATTGCAGGGGTGGAACAGRGTAGCAGCATCTTGTAAGTACTGCAGGTCTTCTTCCTCTCTGTCTTCACCAACCCCAGCTGGTTTCCTCTCTCCAGACAAGAGCAGGTGGGAAGGGTCCTGTCTTTCTGGCATCTTGCACACTTGGGGCAACTCATGTTAGCAGGGAATGTGGTTCCTACCAGGGAAATAACTTTTCTCAGCATCAGTCAGGAAGTCAAGACAGAAGCTTTACAAAGCCTTGGAGGAGATAGTGGCTGTGAGGCTGCATGCATTCAGCATCAGCACTGGAAACCACAGAGTTCCTGTTCACATGGGCGGTTTATTGCTTTSTCTTGGCCCCATCCACTTACCCTTGGCATCTCCTCTCTGTCCCAGCCTCTTCTTCCAGCTTCCCATTCATCTTCCTTTGGCTACCCAGCAGCCTTCAGTGGTATCTCACTGCTCACACRTGGATTTAGGCAGGGAAGCTCCCTCCTCTCAGGTGAGCCACGCTGATGGGGAGGAGCACAGCCTAGGGAAGTCCAGCTCACAGTACATCCCTGCTCTGGTGCACCAGAGTGATGTTGGTTCACACCTGCTCTGGTGCAGGAAGTTCCCTGTGGGACCCAGCGTGGGCCATTCTGCCACCTGTGGGGACGAGGCAGGGGACAGGTGGTCCCCAGGACTCTCTCTGCCCCTGGTGAATTGGTGCATCCTCAGCACCATGGGAGAACAGCACAAGGGGCTCTTTGGAAGGGAAGGGTGTCACTGCTGTCCCAGAGAGCCCTGTGAGCCAGGTGCCATCCCACAGAGCCAGTGAGGTAAGGCCCCATCTAACACCTGCACGCTCTGGCAAGGAAAACCCTCCAGTGTCTTGGGARGAGGCTTTTTCTCCCTTCCTGACCACCACAGTCAAGGTCCCAAACCAGTGGTTGTCCCCTTCCCAGCAGCAGCACAAGGTGGTGGCATCCAAGCCATCTGTCCCTGGTGCCTGGATCCATGGGCACACTCGTCTGCTACAAGGAAGGACATCCTGTGCCCAATGATTCCTTGTCCCCGGCCCATGGGCAGCACAGCCCTGCTGCCGCAGAGGGATGCACCCCCTCTGACCCTCAGGCTGCACCCCCGAGCTGCCCCCAGCACATTTGGGGCACATGCAGCCAGGCCAGGGCCCCAGCACCCCCAGGGGCTGCCTTCAGCATTGCTTTGAGCCACTGTGCCAGGCTTAACCTCCCCCTGCCCGTGCAGAAGCAGGGCTGAGCACAAGGCACAGGATTTGCCCCACCTGGAATATCCATGGGGGCGGCAGGATGGAGAGAGGAAGGCCAGGGCACTCTGTCCTGCAGTGTGGGTGGCACTGGTGCGTGTCCTGCCTGTCCCTTCCCAATCTCAGTGGCTCAGCAGCAGTGCAGTCTCTCCCCCTGCCCACAGCTGTGGTTTGGAGGGGAGCTGGGGGACGTTTAGCCGAGCCCCAGTGTATTGGGTCCACAAGCACATCCACACTGCCAGCAGCATTGGSAAAGAGGCACCAGACCCCCCACACGCTGATGCAAAGGAAACCAGCTCTGTCCCCATCCTCGCTGACAGCCTCTGCAGCCCACACCGTGTCATTTCTACAGTGCCTTTCACCCCCGGGGCTCCCCGGTGGGTGGCAAGGCCCAGGAGCTGTCTCCYGCTGCGTGCAGCATCGGGTTGGAGGAGCAGAGAGAGGGTGGCCCGTCCCCTGGGCCACCTGCTGGGCAGAGAGGACATCCTGGCTTCTTTGGCACCTGGTTCTGCCTGGTCTGGGCTTCCTTCTGCAGCCACCACATCCCATGCCAGCTGCCCCAGCACTGCCTCAACGTGTCCCCAGCACCCYGTGCTCCCCCCGCACCAGCAGTGAGTTCCCTTCCTGCCACCCTTCTGCTCCCTGGGCTCTCCACTGGGAAGGGCTACAGCTGTTTGTTTTGGAAACATTTTCTTAAATAAGCTAGAGGAAGTGTGTCTCATAAAACATTCATGTCACTATAATACTCAGGCCTAAGTGAATGGAATAGAAACCCTACAAAAAGCAAAACAAACACAATAAAATGGTCACAAAGAGTATGTTGTGTTTACTAACGGAATTACAGCAAGTTTAAATACTGGATCCAATGACTTAGCTGGCCCTGGTGCAGAGATGGTTTCCTCTGCTGGCCTGGGAATTCCCGAAAATCCCTTCTACCCCCCAGAGCCACGTTGCTGTCTGTTGGTGCCTGCGTTGTAGAGCTCTCCATAAATTGTCAGGTCTTACCATCAGCTTCTCAGCAGCCCAAGCAGCCCAGTGCTGCCTTTGCTGCCAGCTCAGTGCTGCGCGGTGATGCTCAGGTGTCGGGGCTGGGTCTCTGTGAAGGGCTGGATACAGCACCAGGGCAGCACCTGAGCCTCCTCCCTCCCTTCCTGCTGTGGTCCAGTCCCTCTGGCCGAACTGTGGGGGTGAATTCCTGCCTGTCTCTCCCCACAGTGCTTCCCTCTTGTCCCTCCCCAGGACACTGCCTGCCGATCTGGCTTGCCCGTGACACCCATCTGCTGGCTCATCTTCKCTCTTCCTGACTCCAAAGCCTGATAAAAGGCTGCCTTCCGTGTCTGTGTGAGCACGCCTTGAAAGCCAAGTCTATTCCAAACCAAAGCCTGGCATGGGCTCCCAGTCTCTTTGCCAGCTGGAAGCAGAAGGACCGGCATCCTTTGGTTAAAGACAACAAACCAAACAGGATTTCTAGTTTGGCTTCCAAGCAGGAAAGCATTTTGGGAAGATAGTTATAAATAAGTGGTTTAACATCTCCTGCCAGCAGACATCACAGAGAAGATAATGTTCTTTTTTTATAAAACTGTTCAGTGACTCAAATTAGGACTTTTCCTTCCCAGTTAACACGAGGCTGTTTATGGGGGCTTCTTCTAAGAGCTTGCCAGGCCAGAGCTAATCTAGCATCAATTACTGGAGTTTCAGGATTGCTGTGATAGCATATAAGGGCTCCATTTGTATAACTGATCCTGTATAGAAATTTATCTGTATATGACCAGTATAATCCACAGTTGTGCGGAGAGTGGACATTTCWTTTCACTGAGAACCTCAACACTCCAGTATTTCTTCTCTTCCAGCAAGGCCYGAAGTTTTCCTGACTTGATGAGAATCTTCCAGGCAGGAATTAGAAGCCTGTGAGGGTGATAAAAATGATCTGTGAGTCTGCACTCCTGTTGTGCAGCTTGCACCACCTGGGAAACACACAGTGCAGTCCAAGCCTGCCGTTGCATTCCTGCTGGAAATGTCAGAGGGACATTTCAGCACTGGCAGCTCATCCCTTCCCTCTTCTGAAACTGCAGAGAACTTGGCCTGAGGAGGCAGGGATGGTTCATCTGGGGTCCCTCAGTGGGCAGGGCTGGCAGCGTGTGGTCGCTGAGAGCTCCACTTTAGTGTTAGCATGGAGAACATCCCTGTAGGGTGGCAGGAGAGGGCTGGGGGAGTAGTCCCTCAGTGCTCCCYATTCCCCTAAGGGGCTGATGAAGTTACCCCCAGGGAACATCTCAAAAGCTTCTTGAGCATCACCCTGCAGGACTGTGACACTCGAGACAGAGCTTCCCAGTTCTCCTTTGTGCACCCAGCTCAGCAGAAGCAAAGCTGGCTGCGCCACAGCCAACACGGTCCCCCCGGCCCGATCTCTGCCAGCCAGCTCAGTGGTTTGTTTGCTGCAGGACATCCCTGTGCAAGCAGACCCCAGGCTTGCTGTTCCCAGATGCAAGAAGATTGTCACCAGCCTGTCCCTGCAAGCCCATCCTGTGGACACCAGGTGCATCCATTTCTCATCCACTGCCTTGATTTCTCCYGTCCCTATCTTGGATTCCTTTCAGCCACCCCTTGGGGAGGATTACATCACACACCAGGAAAGGGTTTCTCCTGCTGCAGATCACCTCTCATAGGAAGAACCCTCTGTTCTGCTGAGAACCCCTCTGAGACCTTCAGAAACCTGGCACTGTTGCCTCTCACAGAGGATGGAGGAGAGTTCTGCAGCACAGAGGGTGCTCTCCCAACAGGCTTACCTGGGGAAGGGTTTGCCAGGGATGTGCTAGTGCCCCCCATCCACATTCTTGGTCCTGGGGGTGGTGGAGAGCTGGCACGGGGCCATAGGGCTGGGTTGTCACAGCATGTAGTGTCAGGCCAGCCTCTCTCCAGGCCCTCTTCCCCAAATTGTGTCCCTCCCTCAGGCCACATTTTAACCCACCCAATCAGACATCTCTGTGGATTTTGCAGACTGGAGAGAAAGATCTCCATGACTCCTGTTGCGGCTGGGGAGAGCTCAACCAGGGGGAAGGACACATTGATGGAAACATAAATGCTCTATTAATATCAAAGTAGGAAGAAAAAACATCCAAACAACTCACCAATCTCTCTCCATATCAAGCTAAACTACTTCTAAAGGTAGTTTTGGCAAGAGGCCACACCACAGATGAGATTGATGGCTTCCAGGTATAAATATTTACTGTTTGACCTTGTTATTGCTCCATCAGGCAGAGGTTTTAACATATATATACATGTGTGTGCATATTTATGCTCACAAACCCTTTCTATCTAAATGTCAAACCTCTGTCTTTGAAAGATAGAGTGGCCACTTTCAATTATTTTACTTCCCTCTCATTCTCTTTGCTAAATCTTCTAGAATGAGGTGAGCCCTCTCCACTGGTCCTTTGGGAGGCACAGGGAATAAAGGGAGCAAGGGAGAAGAGCCTCTCCCCACTTTGGGGGCTCAGTGCAGGCTTGTTGCCTGGACCAAGGTCACTGCTGGCAGTGCTAACCAGCATCTTTCAGGAAAACTTAGTCCCCTCCCAGCTGCTCCAACACAGCCCTTGTCCTGCCCTGGACACTGGGATATTCTGGGAGATGGCTTTTCAACGGCTGAATGCTGCAAGCATTTAGTCCTGACCCCACAGCACACCCAGGGAATGTGCAGCAGTGTTGTGAACCCCTGTGAGGCCCCACCCTGAGCCTGCTTCAGGAGGGAGCACGAAACTTGGAGGGATCCACTCCAGCTGTCCCTGGCCAGAGGCACACCACAGGCAGGGGCTGTGCTTCACCTTGGCCTCTGCTGCAGAGCACAGGGCAGTGCTGGCACTTGGCCTCTGCTCGCTGCTGCTCCAGGTGGGTTGTGTGGATAGACCCCTGACTGTGTGCCGATGGTGGGAGGTGTCAGGAGAAGCACAGGCTGCTGCTGCTGCTGCTGCTGCTGCTGCTGCTGCTGCTGCTGCCACTGCCATGTCCTGATGCCAGCACAGGCAGGACCGCACACAGATGTTGGGTGGCCTGTGAGCAGTGGGGCCGTGGTGAGCACCCAGAGGTACCCAGTGGCAGCTCCCTCAACATCACCCCTGCCTCTCCCCTGACTCAGAAGAAGCATTCAGGCAGTGATCCTGCAATTGCTCTCGTAGCTCCTCTATTCCCTCCTCTGCTGCTGGAGAGAGGCTGTGGCAGTGCTTGTGGTGTCCCAGCTGAGGGGATGAAGGATGTCCCCACCCATAAGCTGGTTCTTGTGCCGGGTCTGTGCCTGCCTCCCACCACGGGAATCTGTGCTGCTTTACACAGCAGAGAGCCAAGGCTTGGGTTGGTCCCAGCACCAGGCCTGTCATCCTTCACCTTCAGGGGTGATGCTGGTTTTTGCTCATGAAGCTTTAGGACAAAACATGATGTTCTGGCTACTCCGTCCTATTCCTCACTGTCCTGGTCCCAGATCTCTCCTGTACAAAACTTTCATAGTCCCATCTGCCTCGAGAGGGAAGCCTGGATCCAGGTTTGCTGTGGGAGCCAGGATGCTCCCAYAGTCTTTGAAGACTCCTGGCTCTTCTCTTCAGTGCTGCGTGAAGGCCCTGTCAGCTTGATAAGACCATTGGCTCGTGTTGCACTGGGAACTGCTCTCTGTTTCCCCTGAAAAGTCTGTCATACCTCCTGTCTTTCTGCGAGGCACCCAGGAAATGTAACAGCAGTCACACGTTGAATGATTTGAGTTTTGCAACGACAAAAAGTAGGGGCAGAGCGGGGAAACCTGAGTCACTGCCACACTGCCTTTGCCAGGCTGCATTTGGAATCGAAGGGTTCCTCTCCACTGACATGAGGGGGTTTCCAGCCCACCAAATCCAGTCAGGTGGCCTCGAGTATCMCTTCATCCCTGGATTTTCACTGTCAACTGCCTTGGGGAGAGCTGCAGGCAAATGTCCTCCTGAAGGTGAGCGCACCAGCTGCTTCTCTGTGTACAGAAAGTGGCACTAGCACTATGCTAGGGCAGCCCATCCTGGAAAAGAGCACACCCAGCACATCACCAGGGAACATGATCACTGTCACTGCCTCAGGTCCAATCTGTGCCCCAGTGCGTCCTTGGCTTTGTTTTCCATTTTGTGAGATTCCCTTTACACCACTATGAGAAAGGATCTAGCTGGCAGCAGTTTAATGCATGACAATCCTGTTATTACAGCTGTAAATAAGTAACAACTAGGAAAAAAATGCATTTTTAAAATTTTTTGTTGACTTTATTTTCACTATTGACTAGCTGGTAGCCACTTTCTTAAGGGATTTCTCATGGAAACTGTGACCTTTCTTCTCTCTATTTCTCTCTCTCTCTCTTTCTTTCTGAGATTTTTTTCTGTGTTTCAAATGCTTTTGGTGCAATGTTCAATGCCTGTTTGTATTTTCGAATCGTATTTTTCAACCTTTGCTGGAAAAAAAAATATGGCCCATTCTAACTGGCAGGATTTTGAGTCCTGTCATTTTTTTCAGCTTTGAGCTTTTTCAATAAGTTAAAGCAACAGAAAAATGCCTCAAAAAAATTACAGTGAAGTTCTGAAGAGAGATTAGAAAACATCAGAAACAAGAAGTGTACATGAATAAGATCGGCAAGCTGAGTGGAGAAGGAGGACGCTTATGACACCTACTGACCTCCTGATCTGACACACAGGGTGGGACTAGACCTCTTCACTGAATTAAATCACTCTGCTTTTCCACTCTACCCACTCTCTCGAACTCCGATCAAAACAAATAAAAATTCATATTTTAAAAGATAAATCTACGTCATCSTTTTTTTCCATGGTCTGTTCCTCAAAGCCAAACGATGTTGACATACCAAGGGATGGGGAGCCCAGGGAGTCAGTCCTCTGGGCTTTGGGGAGTTTGTCCCACTGAGAAGCCAACAAGCCACCCATTAAAAAATAATATTCTGGGGTAAAGTGAAAGAGCTTGAAAGTATTCTCTGGTTCCCACTGTGTCACATTTCAAATGCTTTCCCTTCAATGGCAGGGGAGTGGAGGGCACAAGGTTTGTTTAAGTCAGATTGGCTGGGGCGTTTGGGGACCAGCCCAAAGCCAGGGTGGAGGTGGTGTGAGTGCTGGGCGAGGAGACCCTGGGGCGTGCTTTTCCCTCACAGAGTGTGCCCCGTGGTCAGGCTTTGCTCTTCCAGGGAGCTTTTTGGCATTTCTCTGTGCACAACATGAATCAAACTTTCTGCTTCTCTAGGGACATCAAGAAGAGACTTGGCCAAGACATAACTTGCCAGAGGGCAGGGTTGGATGGGATATTGGGAAGGAATTCTTCCATGTGAGGGTGGGGAGGCCCTGGCACAGGCTGCCCAGAGAAGCTGCGGCTGCCCCATCCCTGGAAGTGTCCCAGGCCATGTTGTGGTGGAAGTGTGTAGTGGAAGGTGTTCCTGCCCATGGCAGGGGTTGGAACAAGATGATCTCTAAGGTACCTTCCAACCCAAACCATTCTGGGATTCTGTCAGACACTGGTTTATCCAGCCCACCACATGCACTTCTCCAGCTGAGTCATGCCTTAAGACGCCCTGGTGTGGAGAAGGACTTGGAGGCTCCTACCCCAAATGTCTTTGGCCCTGTGGTAAGTGGAGTGTGYGCCAAGGCAGGCTCTGGGCAGTTCAACCCACCCTGCTGTGCTGTTCAGATGCCACAATGACCCTCCTCATCACTTTGGGACACCCAAACAGCTTCCAGGCATGACTGGGGATTGCCCACGGTCGAGAGACCTTTCCTGCAGGGAGCTGTGGTTGGGCTACCCTGTGGATATTAGACTGGAGATTTAATAGCACGTAGCTGGCCATGCCACATCCCTGGGACAGTGTGACGTGTTCAGTGTGTGGTCTGCTGGCAAGGAAGTTCAAGGTGTAGGGGCTTCATTTGGACACTTCATTGCATCTCCTCGGAGGCATGAGCTGTTATATTTAGCAACTAATAGAAAGTTTTTTCCCACTGTATAGAAAGATCTGAAATTAAGTAAATCTCTTCAAATGCAAATCCAGAAGACAAATCACCTGCAAGAAATGCTGAAGTTCATCCTATTGCGTTAAGCTTGAAACTTTAAATGTTTCCCCGGACATTTTTCTACATTTTTGGCTACTTTTTAGTTAAAAATGTTGATGATTTACCCAAATCCCGCATATTCAATAAGGACTTCTCCCTCCCCCCAGTTACTACTGGGAAATAGCAGGAGAAGAAAATAACTCCAGTGACAGCATCAGTTGTTTTCCACGCCTGAAGAGGGAATGAAACGCCCTCCCCCTTCCCCGGATTCCCTGAGCACCATCTGTATGCTGCACCAGGGACTTGCTGGCGGGACAATATCTCCAAACATATTGCAACCTTGGACAAAAAAAAGTTACGCATTTGAATTTGCTGCATTCAGCTGAATCCTCCTCCTTCCTCCGAGATTCAGATGACAGAAGAGGCTTGGGAGAGCTGGGGCTCGCAGCTGCCGTGGCAGATGGAGAGGTACCACGGCTCTGAGCAGTATAGGCTGCATACTTATGTCTTCTGAGGAAGGAGCATGGCTTGTGGCCCTAGCAAGAGCAGCCCACCACTGTTGCAAACCATAAAAACTTGAAGTTTTCACCCCTTTCCCCACCACCCCTCCACAGCCCTGCCTGAGTCGTTCCTTAATCAAGACTGCACAGGGTTGGTCCCAGCCTGAAAAGATCTTCCTGACTCAGAGGACAAAAATAAACAGCGATGTGAAATGCTTCCTTGCATTATCACTCCTCTATTTGAACCTAGAACAAGGACCCTGAAGAGGAACAGAGTGTAATTGCACTGTCCACAGAAAAGAAATAGTAATGAAAACAGACAGAGCCAGGAGAATTGGCAGAGGAGAGGCAGAGCTGAACAAGTATTTATCGCCCCAGCACTTAGTGCTCAGGCTGACAGGTGTCTTAGGAATGCAATAGCTGGTTTTTATTATCAGGTGCTCGTAACACAGACGCGCTCGGGGCGAGGGGAGGCAGAGCTGCTGGCGTGTGGCTCCCGAGGCGCCGGGAGCTGGGGAGCAGATCGTGACTGCCCCACACCAGGCTGTGACGTGGCCGGTGGGGATGGCTCAGCCCCACAGCCCCGTGAAGGAAAGGGGCCCCCGAGGCACAGTGGTTTCCTTCTGCCTTCAAAGGGTTGCTGTTTCAGAAACCTCTTCTGCAAACCAACTCCTCGTGAGGTGGGGCCCAAAGCCAGCCCTGAGCCAGCCCTCACACTTYGGGGTGGTATGATCAAAAACCCCAGCGCCAAGGCAGGGTTCCTTCTGCAGAAGGAGCTCTCTTCTCTGATTCCTTCACCCTCTAAGACAAGGAGGTCCAGCCCTGCACGGCTCCCATTTGCAGGGCTCTTCCCAGAACCGCGGCTGTGCTGTTTGCCTTGCAAGCAAACAGAGCTTTATTCTGCAATTCCTCCTGACCGAACTCATCCGTCAGCAGCTTGGCAGCAGGAAAACGTGGCCGGAGACTTTGTGGTCGCCCCAGCGCACAGAGAACCCCCTAGCTTGGCAGGCTTGTGTCTTCCCGGGATTCGTTCTCCCGTGCGCTTGCCCGCCGTGGCAGCTGCAGCGGCTGCAGGAGGGTGCCAGCCTCGCCCTCTCGAGCACAGCGCTGCCGTCAGAGGTGGGAACAGCGGCTGGGACTTTCCTCCTGCCCCCACCACCTTCCCTTCTGGCACTCGCGGGATGGGTGAGGTGCGAACAGCAGCCGCAGGAGCAAGCGGGGCTGCCTCCCAGCTCAGCTCCTCCTGCGGACCCTCAGTGTCCTTCATGGGGATGAAGATGCCTTCTCCTCCTCCACCCCTAAGCCAGCAGCAAGTGCTGGGCTGTGGAGGGGGCCAAGAGATGTGTCTGGAATGGTGGGGATGGGTGTCAACCCCAGCAAAGCCCCTCACCCCACAGCACCAGGGAATGCCCTCATGAGCAGCGCTTCAGGGGAAGCAGGAGCTGCTCCAGCCCTGCTCTGACCCCAGGCCAAAGGAGACATCCCCAGTGTGGGAAGATCCTTGCGTCTCCTCCTTGGACGACTGAGCAGCGTTGCCAGCAAAGCTGGCGTCCACCCCGTTTGCTGCCGTGGTCCCTGCTCCAGTGGGAGGTGGCACGGGGGATTCACACCTCCCCTACACCTCACCCCGGGGCTGCAGAGGGTGTTGTGCAGTGGGGTTTGGCTGTCATAGGCACTCAGGAGGGACAGGGGACTCAGCCAGCCCGGGAACAGAAGGGACCCTGGGCCAACAGGGCTGTGCCACCCYCAGCACCATGACCCGTTTGCCAGGCAGAGAGAAAATCTCTGAAAAACAGCACCGGGGGATTTTCTTCCAAAGGGGAGAGGTGCAGGAGCTGGCCGAGCATTAGGTACTTTATAAAAGCACTTTGGGATCCCCCATAAAGAGCAGCGGGGGCAGCGGCAGCAGTGGTTTGGGAGAGGCAGGACTGCGGCAGGGATAGTCCAAGGTCACAAGCGAGGACAGGCTGGTAGGAAAAAGCAGCATTTTGTTTATTACTCAGATGGCACAGCTGGGGAAAAGGAGCGAAGCGTTCAGGTCTATAAACTCTCCTTGCGATGTGGTGCTGTAAACTTCAGCCTTAGAGCTGAGGAGAACTGGTCTGGGGTAACTCTGTTCGTCAGGCAATCTGAAGGCAAAGGCTCCCAGCTCCCRGCAAAGTGGCAAGTTGCTTGTAAGGGGAAAGGTGCTTCTCGGGCTTTTGTGAAGAACAGGAGACAAAATGGTATGGCTGAGCTTATTCAGAAAAGAAAGAAAAGCAGGCAGTGATCTGGACTTRAAAAAAAGATACAGAAATCAGTATAATATAGACAGAAACCTCCTCTAAAGTCAGCACACAATTTTCTCAGCATATGCATCTTGTACACTTGTCCAAGGAGCCTGGGAGCAGTAAGTCTGGGGTCTGAGCCCAGCTCAGCTATACATCAGCCCAGACCTGTGCTGGAAGTGACCATAACTCACCAGCCCATCTCCTGGCATCCAAGGGAAGCTGCTTGGGCTCCTCCTGTGATTTCTCTTTGCTACAGTGAATTTTTCAGTRTCTATGCCAGACTGTGATCCCCAGTTTGACTGTAAAACTGGCCTTTGCCTTCTCACTGCCTTATTACACCCAGCATAAATCATGAGGGGTGGTGAGGGAGGATTGATAAGGAGGATTTACTATGCTTGAATAACCATCTATACCAACTCACTGCTGAGTGACTCCCCCTCCCTCCTCTGGAGAGCAGCTGCTGCCAGAATGCAGCCATTGTCCAGTGTGAGCACTCAATCAGCTGGGATGGGAGAACCTCACTCACATCCTCACTGGGAGGAGAGGGTTGGGTTCACCTGACCATGRTTRTCACAGAGTCACAGGATGGTTTGGGTTGGAAGGGACCTTAAGGATCGTCTCATTCCCAGCCCTACACCATGGGCGGGGACACCTTCCACTAGACCAGGTTGCTCAGAGCTCCATCCAAGCCAGCCTTGGACACTCCCAGGGATGGCAGTGATAAAAAGGGAAGCATCTCAAAGCAGCTGCCTTGTGAGGGCCCTGTCCCAGAGACGTGGAGGTTGACTGACAGGTGAAAAAGCCCTGAGGTGGGGGTCTGCCATCACATGCTGATGTTCATGTCCTGGGTAAGGAGCAGGGATGTGCAGAGTTCTCTACTCAGGCTAAGGATGTTCCAGGAGCTGGGGGAAGGAGCCCCAGGGACATCATGCCCTGGCCATGGGGAGCTCAGGGTGGCCAGAGGCTGCATTTCCCCCACAGCAGCAACTCCTCTCCCTTTTGTGTTGCCATGTGGACAGTGTAAAGCAAACCAGCTTCCTGAGAGCGTCATGGGAGTTGGCATTCCCACTGGGAACACCAGTGCCTGTCTGCTGGGATGAGCAGGCAACTGGGTGGAAAATTCAGGGTGGAAATCAAGCCTAGTTGTAACAGGGCAGGTCCCCTCCGAGGGATACAGAGAGGTCAACATGTTTGGTGGTTTTTAGAGAATGATTGCTGGGGAGTTGGGTGACATTTTCCTTCCCTTGCTAACTTTAGAGAGTAATTGTTCTGCTGCTTGTTTGGGCTTTTTGCAGCCCTGCTGTCTGGGGACCTCATTTGCGTAATTTTGTTGGGTCCTGGCTAATGATGACGTCACATAAAACCAATTCATTCGCTGGACCRAGAGTGGGCTTCGTTGTCATGGCAACTTTTGATTTGGAGGCTTGCAGGAAGGAGACAGGTAAGTGCTTGAAATTGCCATATTTCAGCATGGTTTCAAATGCCTTGGACATCTGAGGCCCATTTTCTACAAATGAAATTTCAAGCCTTGTTGAAGTACTTTGTAAACAAAATTCATTTATTGCCTGAAGAAAATGGAGTGGAATTTAGTTGCAGAAAATACTTTTAGAAAAATTAAGGTTTCATGAAGCACTCTACAAAATAATGGGAGTTAAACACAATCAGAATGTGGTAACGCTGCTTTGTCCCCCAAAACCCAGCCCTGGAGAGAAGTGATCCTTTCCCTGTGAGGAGACATAGTCCAGTGGCTCTCAGGGCTGGCCCAGTAAGGTGACCCCTGTGCTGGGGGCTAATGAAGAGGGACAGAAGCAGGTCGGATGAGAACAATTTTTAATTAGTTTCAAATGTATCTGCCACAAGTGTGCTGTGTTCTACCTAGCCTGAATCAATGAGCCTCTCCGTTCCCAAAATTTGGGTCAATGTGTACTATATTAGTCAAAATACTCTGGAAGCCAAGATATTCATTCAGGGCTGGATATCAACATGCTTATTTGGAGATGTGATTATGAGTGCTTGTGGCTTCTCTGGCAGTCAGAGGGGGATGATGATCCCCTCTGGAGATGAGTTAGTCTGAACTGCGGCTGTAGGGGGACATTTCCAGCTAGGAAGCCCTGGGCTTCTGCAGAAAGACTCCCAGTTTGGAGAGGCTGTGTAAAATCAGCAAAAGCTGCATAGTGCTGATTTCCTTTCCAAGTGAAAATCAGCCTGAACCCAAAGGCATCCCACAAAAGGCAACCCTCAGCATTTGGCATCTGGATCCAGCCAACACTCTGGTGCTGGAGCCTCTGATTCTGTAGCCCCCTAAATGGTCTCCAAGGGGACATCCAAGGTCTGTGAGTGCAGTTGTTTGGCCAGCTCCCCGTGTGAAAGGAGGACCTGCTGTTACCAGGATCTGGGTTGCAGCCTTCGTCCAAACSCTCTTCAGCAGAACTTATATTCCCCTGAAGGGCCGTGTCTCTTCCTGTGCTTGGAACAGGGTGGCCACTTGGGGGAACTTCCCTCCAAAGCTAAAACGATCCCCTGGCACTTCAACTCTTGCACAGAAAATGTCATTCTCTTCAAGGCAGGTGGCAAAGGAAGCCGTTTCAGCTCAGCTGCAACTGGTGGTTTGGGGAGGGAGGGGATAGTGAGAGAAAATTGTGTTCGAGGAGAGCTTGGGCAGGGCTTGGAGCAGCCTGGTGTGGTGGAAGGTGTCCCTGCTGGAACGASATGGTCGTTAAGGTCCCTCCCAACCCAAATCATTCTGCGATTCKGTGACTTTGTGMACCCCAGGGGGGTCTGCAGACATCCCCAGCCGCGGTGCAGCTGCCTGAGCCCCACAGCTGCTGCAGGGAGCACAGGCACCWTGTGGAGACTGTTTAGGACCTGGCTCGAGCAGGGGATCTCTGGGACCTGGAGAGGATTGCTGCTGGTGCGGGGACTGGCAGAGCTGGAACTGTCCCGTGCTGATTCAGGATTCTGCTCCAGCCACATGGATGTTCCAAGCAATTCCTTGGAACTGCAGCAGCCCTGGCAAGGTGAGAGAGATTCCCACAGCAGGATGGAGTGAAGAGGTGAAGAGGAGCTCTGGGGGAGTGTAAGCCCAGGGTAGAGCAGCAAACTGGGTCTGTGCTCCTTAGGCTCCCRTCCCTGGTGTATATAGGAAGTGCCTAAAATAGAAACACTTTGGAAATAGCAGGAAAGGGGTGATTTTGAATGACTCCAGCCCTTTTCCATGTGATTTGCTCAAACCTTTAGAGCAGTTGTTGCTTCTTTTGGTGGCAGAAGCTATTCAGGGAATTTGAACTGAATTTTTGCACCACTTCAGATGCCTAGAAATTGTATTTATTGAAAGGAAATAAGTCATTTACTGAAAACATACTGTCCTGGTATGTGAAGGAGAAAAGGCAGGCATTCCTGTTAACCCAATGTCAGTGCAAGTGTTTGCTGGGCTCCCAGATGCAGGTACAGAACAGCTGCTACACGGGGAGAGCCCAAAGCCTTATCTAAAGAGTGTCTGATTTCTGATAGCAGTCGAACAGCAGAGGCTTCCTGTAATCTGGGGCTCTCTTTCACTCTCATGCATCTTGCAGACCTTCACCAGGGTGCTSTCCCAGCCTCCAGTGACCTGTGGCTCAGGTACTTGCCTGGAGAAGCCACACCCTCACGTTTAATTACATTCCCCTTCTGTTAAGGGTGGGCCTCACGGCTCTCTGCAGCTTCCCAAGGAGGGGAAGCAGAGAGGGAGGTGCTGGGCTCTTTTCCCAGTGATGGTACCCAGTGATGGGATGCGGTGGAGTGGTTCAAAGCTGTTCCAAGGATGTTCAGACTGGATATTAGGAAGCGTTTCCTTAGAGAGAGAGTGGTCAAACACTGCAACAGACTACCTGGAGAGCTGGTGGATGCCCCAAGCCTGTCAGTGTTTGAGAGCCATTGGGACAATGCCCTTAATAATCTTTATTCACTTTTGGTCAGCTTTGAAGTGATCATGTGGTTGGACTGAATGATGGTTGTTGGTCCCTTTGAACTAAAAATGTTTATAATAATTCTTAATGGGTTGTTCCATGATTTGGTCCAGCTGCTCATTGAGCTCGTATCTGTGACCACAGGAAGGAGTTTCTTGGTTTAATTGTAGTATAAAAACCACACTTAATTTAGGTTTGGGGGCTATGGTTTTGTTTTCCCTTCCATTTGATATCTCCTTGCATGCTTGCATTAGAAGAGAAATTAAACCCTTGGTCTCTGTCCATGCCCTGTCTGCCTCACACAATTATACACTTCAATTTTATGCACTATTTTGTAGAACCACAGAATGTTTTGGCTYGGAAGGGACCTGAAAGWTCATCTAATCCCAATCCCCATGGGCAGGGACACCTTCCACTAGACCAGGTGGTATCCCACAGTAAATATCTCAGTCGTGGGGGCTCTGCACAGAGGCATCCCAGCCAGAATTCCCGCAGCAGGAGCTGAGTGTAGCCCTGCCTCTGGGGAGTGCTCACCTCTCCCCTTGGTCTGACAGGCTGCAGTCACAACCTGTTGCACTGAGGGCTTCCTCCCCTGCTGGAAGGAGCTACAGAAGATCAGAGCCAGGTTTGGGCAATCCTGTGGTTTGTAGGAGCCTGCTGAGAGGGCAATGGCACACGACAGAAGGAGGTTTATGTAACTGGGGACAGATGAGGGCTCTGGGGAGGCAGTGGCAGTGCCTGGAGGTGCTGTCCCTCAGCCTCCCTCTGCCCTGGCCCAGTTCCCCTGCTCTGCTAGGGCTGCTGCTGCTGCCATGGCTCTGACCAGGCTCTTTCCCCTGCTTTGCCCTTGCTCTGCTCAGCAGGGGCACTCCCAGCTCAGGCTGAAGGACTTCCATTGTCCTGCCTCTGGCTGCTGCCTGCCAGTCATGCCCAACTCCCATGCAGGAGGTTCTAAAGATGTAGATAAATATTTCTTGAGAGCAGAGTTCACTCTATAAGTGATCAGCACAGCTTCTCAGGGACAAAACATGGATTTAGAGCTTAATCCTTGGCTCCTGCTGTGTTGCAAGCTCTGTCTAAAACATTTGTGGACACCAAGGCCATTTTGGAGTTAAACAAAGTTAAACAATCCCTCTCTCCCCTGCATGTGAACACCAGGAGGATTAGAGAATCAAAGCCTCAGTTGTGAATATATTCTGGTTCTCAGGTGTCTCCCTGCCTTGAACCTGCTGGTGTGGCACAACTCCAAATCTTCCCAGTTTATTTCCTGTGCTCAAGTCTAGAGCTGGTCAGGGGAAATCAAAACAATCACAACCCTCCTGATGCATGAATATGTTGTAAACAAAAGGGACAGTGAATTTTAGCATAAATAAATATTAATTTGGGGGGGGGGGTTGAAGCTTTTCATTTATTTGCCATCTGCGAGCCTTCTGATTAAAAAATCATCCCATCATCCAATCCAAGACAGCAAAGGTCTAGCTGGGGCTCGGCTGGCTCACTCTGTGGCGCAGAGATCACTTTGCAGGCAGATGAACCCGATGGTTAATTTGTGCCCGACAGGCTGAAAATGGCTCATCAAAAGTATCAGGCAAGGAGCTAAAAATTTGCCAGGGAGAATTCAACTAACAGAGTCAGACCCCAGCGCAGCGTTCACGSCCCCTTTGGAAGTGGGGGTTCAGAGCAGCAAAGCCCCTGCTTTGAATTACACTTTCCTGGCCTTGCCTGAAGTTCTGGAAATATCCTTCAATCACAGTAATTTGATGTTGGAGGCAGAGAGACAGGAAAACACAAAAGGTAACCAGTGAGGTAAACGTGCAAGGAAGAAAAAATCAGCGGACAAAAGGCTTTGCTTTGCCAGCAGTCAAACCATTCAGGCAGGCACAATAGCTGCTCCCTCCTCAGCCTGTGCACCCCAGCCCCGTGCATTTGTGGTTATTATCTCGCCTGGGCCAGACTGGTGTTGACAAACAACGCCCCACGCAGCTTTGATTCCCCGCGTGTGCACGGGCACGGGGAAGCTGTCTCTGCCCCTCGGTGCCTGCTTTGTTCACTGCCCCTGCTCTGCTTTATTCCCGCGGCACCACGGCGTGGAACAAAGACCTGCATTGTGGCAGCAGATAAATTATCTGAAAAACGATTAGAACAATTAGGCACTGAGGCGCAGCGCAGCGGGAGAGCTGAGGGGTCGCTCCTCCAAGGGCTGGAGGGCTGGGTTTTGGGGAGGTTTGGCTGGCAGTGCAGCAGGCCCTTCTGAGAGGAAGCAGAAGGACAGAGATGCAGAAAGCCGGGAGTGTGGTGGCTGCTGCCGTCAGCTGCCCTGTGACTGGCTGCCTAGATAAGGTAACCTGACAGCAAAGCCTTTCTTGGCTCCACTTCTCCATCCTGAGCTGGTGTGGGAAGCAATTCCCAGCCCTGCCAAGGGAGAGGGGGGAGTGAGAGCCTGGGAAAGCAAAAAGACAGCAGGACAAGGGTAACTCGTGAGAGGTGCCTTGCTGAAACATGGAGTGTTCTGGAAAGGGAGGAGCTGTCCGTGTACCTGGCCCTTGCCTTAGCACCTCCTCTGGGAAGGTGGGAGAAGAGACACAGCGAGAACTCGGGTTCACCCACTGTGGCCTCTTCTAAATGTGCTGTTACTGTGCAGATCTCCTGCCATATCTACTCAGAAAGGAAATTTCTAAGAAGGACAATGGTTGATGAGAGCAGTGCAGTGTTCCTTGGTGCTAAGGACACATGCTGGAGATAAGGATTATTTCTTCCATTACACGGCTGGGGAGCCGAGCACTGAGAAATCCCCTGCAGGCTCCAATCAAGACAGTTCAGAGCTGCAAACAGCCCTGGACCATGATATTTCTCAATGGAAAATGATTTTTCTCATGATGGGATGAGGGTCTGAAAATTTCTAGGGCACCTGGATGGTGAGCAATAGCAGTGTGGAGGGGGGAACAGAAACAGAGACCCACAGAGTCAGGTCACTGTCATTAATTTAATGTTCATTAGATGTGCTGGGAGGCTGAGTGGTCCATAGGTTTCCCTTCTGTGCTACTGTTCTCAGAGCACTCTATTCTTTAGCCCAGGTCTGGAGGACAGCTTTTACTTCCCCAATATCAGACTTGGTGTCAATGTAAAATGAGATCATTACTTTCTTGCTGGTAGAGTGGTGTGAAACAATGGTGATACAAAAAATAGGAATCTCTATAAAACCAAGGCCTGCTCTCGCTTGGCAGGTGTTATTTATTTTTTCTAGCAGAGGGAACAAGAAACTGTAGCTGGAATCTCCAGTTGGCTTCCCAAGATACTACTGTGACATTTTAATGATCTAATTCCCCTCAAAGGTGGCATTTTCACTTGTTCCCCTGACCTATCACTGTACATTCGCTGTGAAACAAACTATCTGCTATCAGCCTGACATCTCAGGCTCAGAGCAAAAGAAATAACTCTCTGTGAGACCAGTGCAGTGAATGGACTCCTCGCCCYGGTCATCCTTACGAGGGTGGAGCTGGCCACTGTCACTGCGGGCTCCTTGGGACCACGTCAGTGCCACTCACCTTGGCTGTGGCAGGGGTGCGCCTGTGGGATGTTCCTGGCCCATTGGCACTCTCCTCCTGCAGGGCTAAAGTTGTTGTTCATGCTGTGAGACCCTTTCCTCCTCTGTCGACCCTGTTTGGAGGAGTCACACCAGGCTGAAGTGTTGTTTGTGGTGGGCATGGCTTGGATGAGGTGACCTGCAGAGGATGGGACTCCCAGGGGGCCCTGCCCCACAGCTCTCTGCGGAAAAACTGGTTCATGCTGGTGTAAAATACGTGCAATGAATAACACAACTACAGCAAAATAGTTTATGTAAAGCACTGATGTGGGAGAAGTTTCATAAGAGGTTTCATACCTCAAAAAGGCCTTTTGTCAAAAATAGAACCATTTTCTGGAAGGAAAAAAAAAAAAATCAAGTTTCTTGCACAGTCTTCCTGTCGTGCTAGCGCTGTTCCTAGCTGCCATGGAGACCTCCTTTTCTCCCAGAGTGCAAGATGCTGCTCCAGTCCCTTTGTGGGCAGGGCAGAGAGCAGGGGCGGCCCCTTTGGGAGTGACTGAGCTGGGGACACCACTGCCACCCACGGGGGCAACTGGCCCCATGGCGGAGCCCGTTGTGGGCTGAGCTCTTTGCCTGAGATGGTCCAAGGGGGCACGAGCAGGGGCTGCTGAGTGAGCCCTGTCTGGTGGGAAACAGAGCCTGGGATGGGTGAGCTGGGAGGGAGCAGAGGGGGGGAAATGGTGTGTGGGGAAACTCTGCCGTGAGAGTGGGACAAGCCAAAGCACTCAGTGCACGTGCTGCTCAGCCTGCAGGTGAACACTGACACCCAGCACCAACAGCTTGTTTTCTTCCTCTGGCGAGGAAACAGGGGTACGGCAAAACCCCAAAGAGGCAAGAGACTGGTGCTCCTGCTTCAGAGGGGCAGAGCAGCTACRGGGACAGAAATCCAGGCAGAGAAACCAGGCCATGGAAGTCAATGCAAATGACTTTGATCACAGAGTTTGAAGCCCATTTGCTCTGTAGGAAGCACGGCTGTCAGCAGGGATAGGCAGTGAGAGGGGTGGGATCTCACAGCTTGCGACATGAGATGAAGAATGTGGCAGATGCTTTTTTTTYCCCCCGGCTTCAGAGGGCCCTTAGCATCGCTTTAATGGCCCAAAGGGGGCTGACTTCAAGCTCCAGCCTCATGCCCTTCTCCTCTGTCGAGATAAGCAGCAGCACGACAGGCAGTGCTGGTATTGCTCCTGCAGGGCAACGGGGCCAGGGAGCGATGGACTCCAGATGGGACCGGGAATGGGGATGGAGCACCTGTGTCTGGGGCACGGGTGGGCCTGGAGCACCGGAGACCCCGGGCATGCCCTTGGAGCTGCCTGGTGAAGCAGCAGAGACCCTCCTTGAGCCAGAGCCAGCAGCATGGGAAGGGAGAGTGGTACCTGCACGGGGCTCTGTGCCCGCCCGGGAGCGCTCCGCGGAGGAGAAGCTCCAGTTATGTCAGTCATCATTTCTAGGCATTTTGAAAAAGAAATCCCTCTGGGGCAGAGGCTCTGTTTTCATTCAGAGCTGCGCGCGATGGGATGTGTGCCTTTGCTCTAGCTTCTGAGTGCCACTGTTGTTGTAGGTTAATTATCATTAGTAATTAATCATCACCACTCGCAGAAAGGCTTTTCCCTGCTGGTCAAGAGTCACACAGAGCATTAGCAGCTTTTTCTTCCCCCCTGCAAACACAGCTCCAGTTTGATCCAGGGACTCTTCTGGCCCTGGCAACTTCCTTGGAGCCTCACAGACCCTTGGAAGAAGGTTGGGGGGAAGCTGCGTTGTCTTGCCTGGTAACTTTTTCCTTTTTAATGTAACGTAAATATAGGTAGCTAAAATCTCTCCATGAGAACCATTGCACAGGCTCTCTTAGATTAAGTCKTGTCGACTTTTTCGTTCTTTTAATAAGTTTCTGATGCAATGAAACAGCTGAAAAAAAATCTGGTGATGCATCCAGTGGTAAGACATCAGTTTTCAAAGATGTAGCTGAAAAAAACCTTTAACTGTAACTACTGCTTTTGCTATAATTGAAAAATAAAAGCAAAGAGAAGGAAGGTGGCATCAGGATGTTTCTGCTAGGGCCAGCCCAGGGAAGGAGAGACCCCAGGAGACCCACTGCCCTCATTGTCACGCAGCCATGGGCACAGCCACGAGCTGTCTCTCCTGGCAGAGAGATGTCAGCAGTGCTGCCACTTCCAGCGTTGGCCTCTCCACAGCGCTCTGGGGTTGATTTATTTTTTCCCTCGCAGATCCAGCCGCCAAGATCCTAAAACGGGTCAGGCATATGGGATCATGGCATGAGCAAACTCAGCTGGCTCAAGCTCAAATTCATAAGGAACTCAGTAACTCAGTTGCCTTTTTATCTCCCCCCCCACCCCCCCCACCAAATCCAACCAAATCCCAAACATAAATTATGGCAACCAGGCGCTTCCTGGTGCCTGCAGCTGCTCAGCAAAATTGACTTTTCYGTCAGCGCTGCCGCTCGGAGCACAAACCTGGCAGCTGAGCACCAGACCCAGTTGGAGCCCTGCTTTTCCATTCAACAAAAGTTCAGCCAACTTGGAGCATTTCAGACTCAGCGAATTATTTTCTGACAAACCCGTGGGTTTATTGGGAACTTTCCGGCTGGCTCTAATTGGGACAGCTGTTAAGGCGGCAGTTTTCACAAGAACCAAGAGTGGCTTTCAGATGAGCACAGCTCTTAAAACGGCTGCTGCTTTGATAGCTGCTCGTCGCCTTTCTTGTCTGATTATTGAGCTTAGTATCTCCCTGCAAGCTTAAAAAAAAAATCCACTTTGCCTGTCTCATCTTTCTCTTCTCTTYGCCCAATATTATCTCCGGCCCCTCCTCCTACTTCAAGGAGATTCTGTCAGTTTGAATTTGACCCTAAATCTGAGCTTTGCAAAAATTAACGTGTGTAGCAGTTCAGATTAAGAGAATTTCTCTCTCTCTCTTTTTATTTTTCAGCCCCTCCAGGGTTCGCAAACACAGTTGAAAAGTCAAAGTAAACATTTGCCTTGTTGCTTTAACACGGGAGATCCTGCCAAGAAAATTAACAGGGCCTGTCTCCACAAAGGGAGAAAACTCATCTCGTTCTGATGGTGCTACTGAGAGACTCGCTGGATTCTGTAATGACTTTGKTTTTAATTTAATTGTGTTTCTTTCCTAATCCCACATACATTTTTGCCATTTAGCAAGGAATTGAATAAAGCATATGAAGGTTCCTAAACAGCTAATTCAGTCCCAGATTCTATGAGCTGGAAATTTTATGTCCTTAGGGAGCTGTAAGGGCTTGACGAAAGCCCTTGATAAAATCAGATTATGAGTTTTGCTCTAATCTRCTGGGAATTCCCACCAAACCCACCTTGCTCCCCACATGGCAGTGGGAAGACCTGGAGCCCCAGAAGCCCCAGGCATGGCCTGCAATATACATTGCATGTAGGAAAATTGCTTTGGAGCAAAGTGAGGAATGGATTAAATTTGGTTCATATTGAATCAAATCTTTTATTTTTTTTAATATGGCTTTCTAGTGAAACAGGAAAAATGAAAAAAATTCATCTTGTCATTTCAGTATGTTGTTCAAACCAAAACAGTGGTTCTTTTTCTACCCTTTTATTTAAAGAAATACAGGTTTTAAATGAACAATGGTGTGCTGAAGTGGAAAAACTTGAAACATTTAATTTAGAACATGGATCGATGAAATGTTTTGGCATTCTTAAGCAAAACATTTCAAAACAGGTTGAAAAAAATGTGCTTTGATTGCAGCTGTTTTAGCTTGGGTTGTGGTTTTGTTTGTTTTTCTTCTCATTTAAACTAATTGCCAAATTCTGCCTATATTTGCCAATTAATTTGATGCCTCGGGACTCTGTCGTGCACCAGATTTGTGGTTCATTTGAAATGAAAAATCTTTGATTGCAAATCATGTGTATACAAGGAGCTAATGAAGGCCCCCTGACTTTCGGGTGCTGATGTGCAGGGGTTTTTTGGTTGTGCTGGGAATGGCTACCTGGCAGCAGTGCATCCTGACATTCCTTATGGGAAGTGCCCATGGAGAGCAGTTTTGCTCCTGTTCCTAACCTGGCTGCTGGCAAATGGTGCAATGCCAGCGTTGTCTGGGATCTGTGCTGGTGCCTTTGCTGCCTCCCGGCCCCTTCTCACCAGGGAGGGTCCCCAGGCCCCTCTGCAGGACCGATGGGATTTGGGATTCACACCGTGCCGGGCACCCAGCTGCCCACCACAGCCCCACCCCTGGGTGGCACAGGGAAGGAATTTCAATAAAGAGGAGCCAAGTTTATATTTAGAGCTGGAGGTTGCTCCTTCATCAGATTACGCCAGTTTTAAGTAGGTCAGGCGGGAGACCCGAGATATCCGAGTCCCCTTCAAAGGCATCCGTCCGTCACTTATTATTCCAGGCATTTCCCTTTCACTCTGCCTTCCCCTCGCAGCCCCGGCCCTTTGTGGCTGTGCTGGGCTCTGCTGGCTCCCGCCGTCCTTCCCAACACTTGCTCCTTTCATTGCCTCTCCCACTCCTCCTCCCTCCTGGCTCTGGTCCAGCCCTGGGGCCAGCAGCAGCCTCAGCATCGTCACCGAGCCAAGGGGTGCTCCAGGCCCCCGGTCTGGGGTGCAGCCCAGCAGCTGGGGGCCAGAGGGGAGGCTGCTTGTGTGGGGTGCTCCTCACAGCACCGTGTTCTCCCCCATCTGGGTTCTTAGCATGAACACACGTGGGTTAAGTTGAAAGCAAGCAAAGATAGCAATGAAAACACCCAAAATGGAAAAGAATTCCTCAAACCTCCCTGGTTAACCCTATTATTCTAGGAAAATAATTTATTGCCCTGCTCTCCCCAGCAGCCCTGGCATTCAGGCACCCATTCCAGCCAGTTTCCCCTGTAATCAATCCTAATAATAAAGGCTCTGGGCACATCCAGAGCCCTTCCTACACGTTCCTGGGCTGCCTCACAAACAAATGCACACGAGGAGAGTGGCTCATGGGGTGGTGTCACAGGGCTCTGGAGTGCAGCAGGCTGTCACCTTCATTACCCACAAAGACTCAAATCCCCCCTCCTTCAGCACGGGCAGGTCTGACAGGGGCGAGGGGATCTCGGTGGAGCAGACCCTGAAGCTGGTCCTCCAGCAAACACTTCAGAATGCATTGTGTTCTCCCAGCCGACTGGGGTTATCTGAGTGCTCATAATTACAGATTTTGCAGGGTGGTGGCGGGGACCTCGCACCTGGGAGGAGAGGGAGAGGCTGCTGACAGGCAGGTCAGCAGTGCCCCGTGTCACCCATCTCAGCCTCCCAGTGCATCCAGGGATGCTCCAGACCCTCCTGCTGGTCATGCTGACACATTCACGAGCCAAAATCACCACCAASTCATCCCCCCTTGGGTTTTTTGAGCCCTATTCTTTGCTCACTCCCAGTCTGTTACGTTTTTCAACTCCCGGTGGAATTTCATTTTTTTTTTAAACTCAAGGCCTCCTTCAAGCTGATCACAAGGGAATGCTGAGTGCTTGTTTTTTAATATTCCGACAGGTGCTATTTTGCTATTTGCTTGTGATGATTCAGGACATTTGCATGTCTTTGTCCTTAATTAAAAAGTACTTCACCCTTGCTGCAGGGGTATGGAAGATTTCTCTTGATCTATTCATTTTGGGGGACTTTTAATCAACATATCCACTCTAGAGATACGGGTGCATTTCTGAGAGGGGGTGAAGCAGTGCGGAGAGCTGCGTGGGTGTAATTACGGCTTACTCTTTATTTTTTGGGAGGGGGGAGAGAGGAGGGTGAATTTCACTGCAGTTGAAAGGCATTTTCTAACAGCCTCCTACAAGACAGGAGTCCCCTGTCCACCAAGCACGTGGGCAATGACAAAGGCAAAATTTGCTGCAAAGGCTGGAGCTGGCAGAGCTGCCTGGGGAGTCAGCGCTCTGCCTCCCTGACCCAGGCTCCAGCCAAGAGCCTGCAGACTGTCCCCCAGCCTGCAGAACCCTCAGTAGATCCCACCCTGCTCGCACAGACAAGATCTGGCTCATCTTGTCTCCATCTCTGCAGTGCAACCCCTCCTGCAAGCCCCCGGGGCTGGACGGGGGGGTGTGCCCATGTGCTGCTCTGGGTGCATCTGGAGCATGCCATGGGTGATCCTTGGTCTCCTCCAAACACAAGCGTTTTTTGCAAGGTGAAAAGGCAGCACCTTTCACAGCAGGGCCTTTTTTAATGGCAGCATGTGTTGCCTTGGGCTGTCAGGGAGGCTAAAAGTGAGTTTGGAGGAAGGGATGCAGCAGCAGCAGCTCAGCTGGCAGTGACAAGTGCAGAGTCTGGAAGCAGCTCCCACTGTGAGAACCTCCCAGGCCTTAGGGAGGTTAGGTTAGGATACAAGGAGAGGGGAGACCCCTCCATGGATRTCCCTTGTTTGGGGATGAGAGGATGCTGGCACGGAACTGTCTTCAGGGACGCTGCAAGGCAATGGGATGTGAACGGGTGGCAGGAGCAAGGTGCTGCGCTGCCCTGGCTCCTTGCCCTGATGATGGGCAGCAAATGCCCTGCCTGGACCTAGGCGGGGCCATTGGCCTGAGGCAACTCCTTCCATCCCCTCAGTGCAGGTAGTCTGCCTGCAGGTGTTCCCTCGGGGAACAGTCCGCCCTCGCAGGTGGGGCAGTGGGAAGCATCCAGCCCCTCATATCCTGCTGCTCTGGCTGGCCCGCACCCCCGTGGGGAAATGGGAACCAGGCTTTGCCTCGGGGACCTGAGCCTGCCAGGCAGCAGAGGCCCCAAGGATGGGGTCCCAAGGCAAGGGGTTAAACCCTGGGTGCTGAGATCCCATAACTGCTTTCTGGTATTCCAGCCTTAACTCTTCTGTCTCCTCTCAGAAAATACCAGACTGAAACACAACTCCAGCAAGGCTCAGTGTTTATCTGTTCTGCTTTTGCAGGCTGGGGAGCACAGACTCGTGGGAACCTTTGAAGATTATTTCTCTTCAGTTTTCTGAAGAGACTTCAGCCTCCTCTTGAATCTTTTTATTTTGCCTCCTTTCAACGCATCGGCCCGATTTCTCTGAGACTTAACAGCAATGAACAAGATTAAGATTGGAGCTTAGAGAGCATTAGGAGAAGATCTCTCCTTCCCGACGCGCTGGCAATTACCAGATCCCAGTGCCAGCATCTCTCTTTGGAGAGGCGCTCCGCGTGCGGCGTTTCTGCTCCGATGGCTCTGGAGCGCAGGAGCTGCAGGGCAGCTCACGGTGTCTGCTCCTCTGCTCTTCAGCTGCCACTGATTGCTCTTGGCAGCCAGAGGGGCTGGGGTGGAGGGAGAAAACCAGAGGGGACCGGGGAGGTGGGTGCTGGACACGGCGGCACTGGCGGCGTTGGCCGGATGGGGCCTGGATTTCCTCACAAAGAGGTGTGAGGCTGCGTGGGCGGAAAGGAAAGTCCCGGGGCAGGGATACCTGAGCGGGGCTGGCCATGCCCGGCAGCCACAGCAGCGCAGCCCTGTGCAGCGCAGGGTCGATCTAGGTCAGTGTTTCACGGGGGATCCTAGAGCTGGGGAACAGAGCAGTGCTGGCATTTCTCCATGAACTCCTGCGAGCACGGACTGAGGAGCACCACGGACGCTCACGGGGGTGTAGGGGAAAGGGTGCAAGCGGCAGAGCCAGCAACAGAGAGCAGCTGGCTGCTGGATGGGGCCTGGGCTGGAACAGCAGCTCTGCTCTGCCATGGACTCGGGACAGCACCCTGGTGGCATGASCGTGGGGGGCTCTCGGGGCTGCCATGGGGCTCAGCTGTGCTGCTGTGTCCCACCTGGGCCAAGAGGGCATGGAAGGACAGGCAGTCCTGTTGCTCCTCCCCATCTGGAGAGGTTAACAGCAGTACAGCACATGCTCTCTGCCCCTGTGTGAATGATACTTTGGGGCAGGGGTGGAAGAGGATCTGCCAAGCTGCTCCAGGGAAGGAGCAGGCACTGCTGGGGAGCCTACACGCTGGGTGGGCAAAGTGCATCGGGGTGTGCCAAGCTGTTCTCAGTTGGTCACCTCCCTGGTGAGCTCTTGCTGATGCAGCCCTGTTGGGGTGGCACCCAGGGCCGCAGCACCACAGTCCCAAGCACTGCCTCCCCAAAAACGCAACAGTAAACAGCCCCTCCAAAATGTGCTCCTCGAGTTCAGGCACTTGAGAGAGAAGGGCATTTCCCTCTTGCTGGAGGAGACACTGGAGCTTCACAAGGGAGGAAATTTAAGAGGCCTTGAAAATGTCTGATACCTCCCAAGAAGGAAAGAAGTGTGAAAAAATGGGCTTGCTGCAGGCATCCATCATAGAGCTTCAGAGCCAGTCCCGTCACAGACAGCAAGAAACAGCTCCTGGGTCCCCAGATCAGGCAGCACCTGCAACAGGAGGGACTGTGCTCTGCCTCAGCTCTGGGAGGAAAGCTCCTTTCACTGTTTCCTCCACTTGTCAACAGTCCTGCATTATCCTCAGGCTGACAAAATGTCAAACTGCCAGCAAACCACAGCGCCGGGGCGAGGGCGAGAGCGGAGTGCAGGGCTCGGAGCAGCTCTGGGAGATGGTTGTAATTGAACATCCACACTCGGACACAGATGAGCAGCTCCCATTATTTACTGGTGTATAAACATTCCCGAGCCAGTGTAGAGAGAAGTCATTGAAATCCCCACGTCCCTGGACAGAAATGCCTACGGGTATTAACAATAAAAGGCAAGTGTGCCTCCCTCTCTCCTTTTCTGAAATCCTGCCTGGGGGTCAGCAGGTGCTGGTGTGCCCTGAGCTGTGCCTCAGCTGTACCTGCAGGGCTGCCACATGGGAAGGGCCAGGCAGAGTCACTGCTGCCCATGGGTTTTTGTTGGTGAGCAGCATCTTCTGCATGTGTTGGCTCTGCTCTGAACCCCAGCCTTTCCTCTGCAGAGCCCCAGGTTTTTCCCAGCTGTTGAGCAACCCTGGAAGGAACCACTGTGTGAAATACAGTTTGCATCCCAATGACAGTTTGTGTTGGATCCATGACCATCCTGGCTCCTTTTCCCCTTCCCTCAGCTATTGTGGCACGGGTTGACGAGGAGCTAATGTACCTCCACGCAGAAGCAGCCACAGTTCTACAGTGAAGCAGCTGTTCCTGCTCCTGCAGCTGCATGTCCCCAAAGTTTGTGTCAGCAGTTGCACAGTATTTAAAATAAAGCTGTACTGCCTGGGAGTTATTCTGGGGCTAAACTACCAGCTCATGGTCCTGTACGGGACGTATGACATCAGATGTACGGATGGCATAGCTGCAAATCCCATCTCAAAAAAGTATTGAAACACCTGGTGCTCAATTTGCTGAGGTTTTTTCCTTTTCTGTCAAATGCTGCCAGTTCTCTTCCCCTTCCCAACCTTTCCCATGTATGTTTTCTCTTTTTATATTTCAATCCCCTGGAGAAATGTAGCATGTTAAGCCCTGAGCTGAGGAGGGTTTCAGAGAAACAGAGCCATAAAAGCACAGGAAATGGCACCTTTCCCATCCCCAGGGTGACAGCAAGAACTCTTCTGACACACAGGACCAGATCACCTAGCATTTGGCGATCTCCTTCCACTAAGAAACTAATTTTGAAGGGGGACTCCCTGCAATGGCAGGAACGTAGAGACTCCTTCAGGCCTGATGCAGCAGCAAAGGATGAAGGTAAAGTTCTCGCTCCTGTCAACGCTCTTGTCACCTCCTGGGACAGCTTGCACCAGCTCCTGCTACGGCCTGGGCTGTCCTCCCACACCCTTCATTCTCCTTGGAAAATATTCACGTCACATTTGTTCAGGCTCCAAACACATTTTTTTTAATCTGTCAGCACTGCAAGTTCACTCCAGCACCTAAAAACCAAACTGTGCCCTGTCTGCTTCATCTATCATTGCTGTCCATAAAGGTGGGAAGGCAGAGCCCAGCTGAAGCTGTTATTGATGTCATGTGAGCCCAGATGCAGCCTCTGCTGCTGTGCCTGGCGAGCCTGAAAAAGACAAAACCTGGGTTATGTTGAACAAATGCCCTGRTAGAGTAAACAAATGTTTCTACTGCACAGGACATGCCCCAAGTCAGAGAAAAGGGTCAAGCCTTATACAGGGCTTTTCACCCTCCAAGTCTTCCAAAGGGACCCTGTAACCTGCTTCTCCTCAGTTGTCCTGCACCCCTGTCACCGAGGTCTGTCAGCATACTCATCCTCATGGATGCTGCAGGGCACTGAGCAGCCTCTGCCTCCTGCCAGAGCACACAGCCCTGGCCATGGGCAGGAGGGCTTGGCCTGAGACCCTGCGCTGCTCCTAGGGGATGCACGGGCTCGGTAACAGCTCAAGGACCAGTTCATTGCCAGGAGGACAGAGAGCATCAAGGACAGAGGCTCTAACTGTGCTCTGTCCTCAGACATATGACGTGGAGCAGCGATGGGAGGAGGGGAAGGCAAGTTCACCTCCATGCAGCCCTTCAGAGCAGTCTGCTGCATGGCCCTGGCACTGCTGCCAGCCAGTGCCCTGGCGGCTCCTTGTCCTGCTCTGCCAGCAGTGCTCTCAAACCGGACCTGTCCCTGCAGAGCCCCGTGGGATCTGCCTGTGCCTGGCATCCTCCTGTCCTGCTGTGGGTGCTCCTCCACCCTTGAGACATATCAGTCTGAGGGAGATTTTGCAAATGCCAAGAGCCTGAGCTTTCTCAGAAAACACCTCCTGAGCACCTTGGGATAACACTTTTCTCCACTTGTATCAGTTTTCCCTCTGATGTAGCCCAGACGAAGAGCAGTCTCCTTGGAGAGAGACACTCCTTGTCGCTGGCATTGCCTGAGGCAAGGAGTGACCAGCCCTTTGCACGGGSAAGAGCCGGCGGAGCATTTCCTCCTGCCTTCCCCTGCTGCTCCAGCCAGAGCCACAAACACCCCGACTCGGGAGCAGGCAGCGCACACCCTACAAAGGGGCTCTGAGAGAGCACAGAGGGGTTTGGAAAGGGCTGCGGGTGTGCCCACGCTCATCCGCAGAGAGCACTGCCATCCTTGCAAGATTTGGGATCCTGGGCCAGGGCTGGAATTGTCTCCTTGTCTCCCAGAGAAAATCCTGCAGTGAGGACTTCACAACYGAACCCTCATTTGCTGTGGCAGCTTGGCCCCCCAGGCTCTGGGATCATGAGGACTCTGTAAATAATGGGTTTTATTAGTTTGCCGGTTAAACTGAAATACCAGAAGGGATAAAAAACATCTTGAATAAAACATTGCATCTCCTGTTTAAGTCTGGAATCCCATGACAGTAGACCTCAAAGCCTTCCACCCTCTTCAAAGTGGAAAATAGGGCCCGCTTCCTCCCAAAACACAAGTGCAGGACATTTTGTCCTCAGCATTTGGACTGAGGGTGGCTTTTCCTGGTCAGAATCGTTCACCATGAATTTGAAATGAGTCTCTCCCCAACTGAGCCTGTCCTGCTGATAAATAAGCTTGAAAAGCAGTGCCCTTGCTCTCCAACACCATCAACAGGCTTCATTCTTATCCTATCCAAGGGAAAGACTCAGTACCAGTCACAAAAAGAAACCCCTGTAAATGAGGAAGACCAGAGAGGAGAGCTGCATGGATGCTCCTGGTGCATACAACTGCCTGGAAGGTGTCCCCAAAACAGCATCACAAGGGGATGTTGTGATTCCCTAACATTTCCCACTCTGTCTCCATCACTCCAAGCACAGCCCTCCGCAGATCTCTCAGTTCTCAGGTGGCAGAAGGGGTAGTCAAAACAAATCAGTCCTGTGAATTTCCCCACGTACCACTTCACATCCTGCGTCTTGAGGGGGAGCTGAGAGCACATATATGAACCCCTGGATTTTCTGTGATCTGCTCATGACCAGAATCCTTGACAGCTACATCCTCCCTGCAGCTATTCTTGCACCTTTCCCAACTCCAGCTTCATCTGGATCCCTGAAGAACTTCTGGAACAATCCAGTGGCTTGCTTTGAAGCTTAAAGAGCTCTTTCCACCTTCACCGCGGCTTTGATATTCATTATTTACTCTTTTGACATGTGCTTCCTGTAAACTCTGCCTTCCAGAGCTGGCTTCTTTGCATGAAGTAAAGGCAACATAATCTGCAGCCGCTTCCTTCCAGGGAAATGCCGCCTCGGACCCTGATGCCTGCAGCTGGCTCCTGTGGCTTTGGGGCTGCTCAGATCTAACACTTGAGGGCTTAAGGTGATCATTGCAGGAATCAGCAAGGGAGAGAGCCTTGAAAAACCACCCGGGTGTGCTGCTGTTACTCACTGCTTGTACTCCTGTGCCATTCCCATCGCCGCCGAGACTGGTCCTGGCTGAGAGGCGCTGAGTGTGCCTGGGGAACGGGGGTCTCCCTCCCCTCCCGAGCTGGACAAACGAGGCAGCGGCACCACCACGCTGTGCATGGAGAGCAGAAGCGTGAATGTGTGGGGAAGCTTGTGACAGGGCCAGCAGTGAGAGGCAGCTCTCAGTACCAGGGATGGTCCCACTCTAGTCCAGAGGTGCTGGATTTGCCATCAGTACGACCAGACCTCCGGGAGATGCAGGACCAGGCCCCTCTGGGGACCAGCTCCTGCAACTCAGCCTGTAACTAGATGACAAATGACAATTATTGGTATCTCGTGTAGGTCTAACAAAGTTTGTTCCGAGCAGCTTTCACCCAAAACTCCCCAAGAATGAATCTCTTACTCCTGTTTGCAAGTCAGATGTCGGCAGAGTAAAGAAATGCCCGACTGCAGCTTGGCAAACTGTAAAGGCAGAGAGTGACAGGCTGGGAGCCCAGAGCCCACCCGCGATCCCCAGCTGTCCCGCAGCTCCTACCCACGCACCCTCCTGGCTCTTTTTGCGGGACAGCAGCCCCAACAGGTGGGAAAGGACCCTCTCCCGGCTGCATCTCCCTGGCAGCTCAGCCCAGCGGGGCCTGACGCCTTGCGTAATTTAGCAATAATTACCCACTCTTTCTTTTTTTAGACAAACACCCCAACTGTTGTGCATGGGAAGAAAAAAAAAAAAAAGGCAAGTATTAAGAGAAATCAAACGCCTTGTTACGCAGAGGGGGAGCGAGAGCGCCTCGCACCAGCTGACGATGCTCGCTCCCCGGCAGCGCGGCTCCGGCAGATGCGCGGGTGCCTCTCGGCGCGCCCCCCCGCCGGCGCTGAGCCCCGGGGGTGCGGGGGAGGCCGGCCCCTGCGCGGGGAGGTAGGAGCCGCCAGCCCCTCCCCGCCGCGGCCCGCAGAAGAGATGCCCAACTTTGCGGAGCGCGGCCGGCGGCGCGGAGCGCGGGGCGGCGGCGGGGCCGGAGCGCGGCGCAGCGGGCAGCGGGGGGGCCCCGTCGCCGCCCCCGGCCCGGCCCCGCGCTGAGCCCCGCCGGGCGGGCGCTCGGCCGCCGCCGCCCCCCGGGCCGCCGCTCGCCTCGCAGAGATGCCCGGGACGGTGCTGCTGCTCTGCCTGGCCCTCGGGCCGGTCCTGCGCGCCAGGTGAGACCCCCCCCCCCGCCCCCGCCGGCCGGGACGCCCCCTCCCCGCCTCAGTTTACCCGTCGGGACAACGGGAAGGGAGGGGGTTGGAGTCGCGGCACCTCTCCCCGCGCTCGCCCCGCGGCTTCAGCGGGGCTTCGGGCACCTCCGTGCCCCCAGCTGTTCCTTCCTGCCGGCCCCGAGGCAGGAGCGGGTCCCGTCGCGGCAGCACCGAGCGCCCGCGTGTCCTTTGCACCCCGGGCTCCCCCTTCGCGTGCCGGAATSGAGAGGACATCCCGTTTTCCACCCCGCCATCACCTCCGTGGCTAATCCTGCCGGGAGCTGAGCCCCTGCCGGGGGTGCGCAGAGCAGGACCAGAGGGAGCTCGGCACCTCCGGGGAGCTCCATCCATCACCGGGGCATTTCCACGTGGAGTCGGGCTGGGTGGGAAGGAGCTTGGGTCCCCTTCCCTGCACTCCATCCCCCGGCACCCCAAACCCACGCAGGGCGTGCAGCCTGGCCGGGGGAGGGCAACGCGGGCTCCTGCCTTGCTCTACAGGTTGGCCCCAGCTCCCGGCTCTGGGTGCCTGCGGGGAGCCCGATGCCAGCCCGATGCCCGCAGCGCGCTGGGCGAGGAGGCGAGCGGAGGCAGGGGCGGGCAGGTGACAGTTCTTTCCCTGGGCCAGCGCTTCGCACCGCTTTTCTGTAAACAGCGATGAAAGGGCCCACGCACAAGGGGTTTTCAAGTTTCTTTTTCCTTTTTTTTTTTTACAATTCCTAGCCCTGCTGATGAGTTTAATGGCTAGATGGGGAAAGAACATGTTGTCAGCAGATTGTTACCCCCAGGGCTTGAGGGAAGAGGGATTTTACTGGCTGAAGCTAATTGGCAGAATAAGCCACCTTAAAGCCGATCAAATCCCATTACGGATGCAGTCAGGGACAGGGAGCATGAATCCTGCTGCTCTGCCAAGGCTTCCCGACCCTGGGTGCAGGCAGCAAGTCCATCCCTGCCATGGTCTTCCGCGGCTTGGCCTTTCCTGGGTCAAGCAGCAAGAGCTGCCCCATGGCTCATGCACGGACACCCAGCCTCTCCCGTGCCCCCACACGAAATCTCCCGGCAGGACAACCATGCAGGTGCCGGGGGGCATTGGAGGGCTGAGAGGGGGATGGATCCGTGGTGGTCCCGGGTCCTGTGCCCTGCTGTCCCTGCAGCACATTGCCACGAGCCCTGCATTTTGAGAGAGTGAGTTGTAAGCTGCAAGATCACGTGGAGGAGCAATTAAGTCACGTATTCACGTACCCTTGAGCGCGAAGGTTCACCCCATAGCTGGCCTGGCCTCCCTTCTGCGCAGTCCCTCATGTCTGCCTCTTCTCTGAGCCCTGCTTTGCCAGGAGCAGTGTTTGTGGATGTTGGGGGCTAGGCATGGTGGAGTGGGAGAGGAATCCTGTGAGAGGAGAAAAGGAGCAAGTTATACCGAGGTYTTGCTCTGCATTTGCTGCATTTCTCCCAGATGCAGCTTGTGGAGGGTGAATCTCCTCTTCCCTACGCTCCGTGGTAGGTGCTGGGGTGAGGGGCTCTGTTCAGGTGCTGTGTGTGTGAGCTCTTCTCCCAGTACAAGCAGCCTTACAGTACAAGCAGCAGTACAGGACCCTTGCCCTAGCGCTGGAGTGGGCTGGATGCTTTGTGCCAGGTGACTCAGCACTCCCCAGAGGGTTCCCCCAGCACAGAGCCTCATTCACCAGCGTTTCCCAGGGCACTGCTTTGGGACCAAGACACCCAACTTTGAGCCCTGAAGCAGGGTCCCTGCACAGCATCACACCAGATGCTGGGCTTGGCAGGTGGTTGAAACTGTGCAGACTCGACCACTGGGGCTTTGTGGAGTGTGTTGTGAAAGGAGAGGTACGAAGACATGTGAAATGTGTAGGGGACAGTTTAGTGAGCCCCCCCATCCTGAAATCCTCTGCCTGCTTCTAATTTAATCTGCCTGAACATCCCTGAGCCTACAACCCTAGGAGGCATTGGGATGGGTGACTAGAAGGACACATTAGCATGTGGTAATTAGAATTGACCACAGTGCTTTTCAACCAAGGGAAATGTTGTTCTTGCATTTTGCTGCTCTCTTTTCCTTGGGAGCAGGGAAGGCTTTCAGCTGTGTTTGCAGGAGGGCTGGATACAGCCCCGGGATCTGCATCTGCGCTGGGAGGTTCCTGCCTCAGGGCCACCACCAGCTTGTGAATAGTAGTGGGTGTGCATCCCAGTCAAACACCATTAACTGCCCCACCAGGCGAGCAGAAGTGTCTTCAAGGGCTCGTGGCACATGTTGCTCTTCCCCTCCTCCTGCCAAGGGAAACCTTGTCAGACAGCTTGGGCACTGGGGGAGGGAGCCAGCCACCAGTTCTTCAGGTGACTTTGGCCAACACTGTGTTTGGAAACCTCAGCAAAACAGGTGTCTGCTCGAGTAAAACAGAATTAGGGAGCCAAGGCACAGCACTGGCCTGCTGTAATGCCACGGCTTGTCCAGGGAGGATTGTCCAACCTCATCCATATATGCGACCACATCCAAAAACACACCTCCCTGCCGTGCAAGCCTCCTGCTCTGGGCACCAGCGGGAGCTGCCATGGCCCCAGCTGCATCTGTCATGCCCAGGGATTTCCTTGCAACGCCCCCAGTTCAGCCCTGCTGTCACTCCCCTACCCACCTCCTGCCCACACTGTGGCTGTGTCCCAGCCCATGGTCCCTGCAGGAGTGCTCTGAGGAGGGTGTTCTGACGTCTCAACAAGCAGAGGTGAGGAAACATAGCTCTGCCTTTCCCCCTGGCTGCACAGAGACATATGAGAAGTGGCTGTCCCCCGTCACCAAGCCAGTCTCTGTGTGCCTGGAGATGGAGCCGCCAGGCCAGCGAGTGTTCTCAGCACGGTGGGGATCGCTGCAGGTCTGCAGTGTGACATTTCCGTTAGCAGCTGGAGGGGGGATGCACATGTCACCTTAATACCTCTCCTCTGCAATAGATCTTGGACTCTTCCCTTCTCAATTTAAACTGGGGTCACGGGGAAGAGAGACCATGGAGGAGGCAGTGGCTTTGCATAGGGTGGCATGAGAGTCACACTCCAGGCCAGCAAGGGCTGGTGTGTGTCTGTGTGTGCACAGGCACTCAGAAAAAACATATTTTCTCCAGCAAAAGCTGGCTTGCTTATGCTAAGATGGCTTAGTATGGTTTAGTCGACTGGGATTAGCTGCATTAGCAAAAAGCATATTTTTGGTAGTGTCACTGCATCTGTAATAGGGATGTGACTCCCTGGAAATGCTACCCCAAACCTTGGGGTGTTAATCAGTGACACTAAATGGGGGGAAACCAGAAGACTGAGAGAAAAGTCAGCAGCTGGGATTCGTTCAGCCCCAAAAGGGACGTTTTAGACTCTACTGTAGCTTTATGTCCTGCAGGAATGGAATTTTTGGCGGGGCAGGGGGACATGCGGAGTTCAGTGCTGGCAGGTGACTTCAAGAAGGGTCAAAGGAACACTGAGGAAAGGTTTCAGAGTAGCTGTTCCCACTTCGCCAGAGGCAGCCTCCATCACCCAAAACACTGGCAGCAAGGGAAAGCAGCGAGGAATGCTTTCCCGTGCCCTGAGCCGCGCTGTTGGCACACGTCCCTCTTTGTTTCTCGCAGGAGCGGGGCCAGCCCCCGATTTCAGCCCTGGGCAGCTCTGGGGTGGGCTCGCGGTGGTGCCTGTGCCCCCCGCAGCGGCTGGGTGATGCGGAGCGCCCTGCTCGCTGCGTGTCGGGGGCAGCGCCACCGCCAGAGCCCGGGAGCGCTCGCTGCCGCCGCTCGGGTGGGGAAGCGCATCCTGGCGGCGTCGCCGAACGCTCCTTAAGCGTCGTTAGAAAGTGCAGCGCAATCAGACAGGAAACAATGCGCTGATGCACCGAGCCCTAATGTGCGGCGGCAGGCAGCCCGCTGCGCGCAGCCCGGCCCTCGGCGGGCGGGGGACACGGCCCGGCCCCGGGAGCTGCGGAGACGCGAAGACTTCTAAAGTGATTGTGAAAGCAGGTTTTGTCTGGGGTTTTAAAAGAGGAGCCTCTGATAAATTGGCCGCAACGTGTCAATTTAATGCTCTTCCTCCCCGTCCAAGTCCCTGTGCCAGGCGGTGCCTCCCCAGGCGCTGGAGGGAGGTGTGTCCGCGGTGCCTCATTGCACCTCGGCGCTGCGAGGCTCCAGCTGGGAAGTGTCAACACAGTGGCAGCTCCCGCTGCGAGACCCTTCCCGTCGCTGAAGCAGGTGACGCGCTGGCATGGCAGACGTCGAGGGGGGTGTGCCGGCGGTGGGAGCGCTCGGCATCCTCTCCCGCGTATGGCTGTGTCATTCCGGGGACAGTCCTGTGAATGAGCTGCCCAGAGCAGCGGCAGGTGGTTAGAATTTCCCGGGTGGCCATGTGGACCTAATCTAATTAGACGGTTTAGGAAAACTCCTTTAGGAAAAGGGAGGAGTGCAAGAGGTTTAGAGAGGGCAGATTTGAAAGGCAGYGAGAGAAGCTGTTGCTAAGTGGATCATGTCCAAAAGAGGATGGATACAAGCTTTTGCTTGCCTGGCTTGGAACTGGAAGGTTGGGAAGATGGGACATCTTTAAATGGGAGCTCACGCCAAAGGCTGGGGAGGAAGGGTTGGTGAATGCAGGGAATGGGTTGTGGCAGGTCTTGGCCTGGAGGCAGAGGAGTTTGCATAAGGCTTTAATTTCCAAGGATCCGTGCAGGGCAGATGGCTGAGTTCCTGGCACGCCAGACGTGCATGATGCCTACATGGTAGTTTTAGGACCTCTTTTCTCTGAAATGCTTTCATTGCAAATGCCTTGCTCCCCAAAACCACTGTTTTGTCACTGTCCTCTTCCTCAGAGGAAGCCTGCTTCAGGTCAGTGTCAGGCACTCAGGTATTTGGGGTTAACAGGCAGTTTCAGGAGCAGGAGCTGCTGGCAGTGGAGTGGGATAAGCAGGAAGGCTGGGAAGAGCAGGGACTCACTCGCACACCTCGGGGATGAGCTCCAAAGGGAGCTAAAGAGGAAGTGGAGCACCCATGCCTGCTGGTCTTCACCACTGGTGGCAAGGCCCCTGCATGTCTGGGGAGCCTGAAGAGAGCAAAGGTGCCGGTGAGTTGTGTCTTCTTAGCAATGTGGCTGAGAGGAGATCCCCGAGCTCCTTATGCTCTGCCTTTTAGCCGYGCTGCATCCTCCTCCTTTGGTACCTCTGAAACACAGCTGTGCCCCTGCTCCCAGGGAGTGCCAGAGAGCTGCCACAGCCACATCTCTGCCCTTTGTATCTCTGCTCCAGGTGTGAGAGCACAGAGGAATACGACTACGATTACCTCAGCATCAATAAAACCTGGGTCCTCACCCCCAAGGCACAGGAGACTGATGCCACACAGATCCTCAACTCGCTGCTCAAGAACTATGACAACAAGCTGAGGCCCGACATTGGCAGTAAGTGTCCCCTGAAGCTCCCGGTGGCCACGGGTGGTGATCCGGCCTGGCTGTGTCCTGTGTTTYCCATGCTTTTGTGACTGTTGTGGTTGGATTGTTGTTGCGATGGAGCCATGATGATCCCAGATGCTCCCCTTGTCCTCAGCCCTCCACAAATGTTCCTGGCTCCAGCTTATCTGTACCCATTTTGTTGTCTTTACAGTCAAGCCCACGTTCATTGATGTGGATATCTATGTGAACAGCATCGGGCCGGTGTCTGTCATCCAGATGGTGAGTGCTCGCGTGGCCGCAGGGGCGCGGTGCCCCCTCCCCTGGGAGGGGCTGTGTCAGCCAGGTTGTGTCACGCTGGCTAGACGTGGTGTGAAGGTGGTGCTGTCATGAGAGGAGGTTTCCCTTCCCTTGGGAAGAGGTGTTCTGACCTGCAGGTAGCTGGAGCTGGAAAGACTTAATTGCCATCCCTGGTTAGGAGCAGGGTCCGCAAGTGCCCTTGGTGAGCTCGGCAACCCTGCCATGCTCAAGAGCTCAGGGAGTAGGGCGATGATGCTCTGTGGTCTGTGACGGCAATGGGTGGGCAGGCATTTCTGCCTGGTGGCTTTGCCTTCCCCTCTCCTCCCTGGGAAGTGTGTGGGCACCAGGATACTTGGGGCAAGGTAGAACCAGGGCAGCGTGCTTCCGGGAGGACTGAGGCAGGTACCTGGAGATGGTTTCCATGGCAGTGTGAAACTTGGGTGCCCAGGCTTGGCCTGTGGGGCTGAGCAAGGGGAAAGCAGGGTACCTCAGGTCCAACATCTCTTCTTCATAGTGTAGCACCTTAGAGAGAGATGCCACCACGACTGTGACAATCTCTCCTCAGGGCTCAGGACTCAGCTGTACTGAGAGCTGTGGAAATGCTTAGCAGAGACATTCTTTGATCTGGAGATCATCCAGGCCGTGCGCTGGAGAGCAACTGTTGATTATTTATTTTTCACAGGAAACTTCCATTATTATTTTCCCTGCAAAGTCATCTTTATTCTCTTTTCTAGCAAGGAACAAACCTGACTGCTGTCAGGTTTTGAGAGTCTTCTTCACTCCACTGCGCAGTGGCGTGGAGAGGACAAAGGAGAGGTACAGCCAAGAAAATTTGGCTTTTCTTTGTCTCCTTCAATGCAAAACARAGCAGGAATGAAACCAGTCCCCTTCAACTGAAAAAAAGCAAGTTCCCAGGATGGGCATGTTATTTTTAGTTTCCAAAGTACAAAATTTTCACAGAACAAACCCCTCTGGGGATGGAGGGATGGTACTGTAGCTGTAGTACCAGTTCCACTCCGAGGAGCATTTTGAAGCAGCCCTTCTGGCTGGCCACCACCGAGGATGTGCCCCCAGGCAGCGCCTGCTCACGAGCCACCAGATGGGCACCTGGCTGGGCACTCGCTCGCACGATCAGGGCACCATCAGGAGGCCCAGCAGGGACGGCCTTGAGGCTCAAAATTTCCTTGCATTGTTCCAGTGTGCCCAGTGTCGAGGAGAAGCACAGCCCAAGCCATGTGGACGTCACCCCTGGCTGCAAGCACATGCCACAGGCTCCTCCATCCCATGGCGGGGTGTGGACGTGAAGCCAAGGTGACATAAGAGCAGCAGTGCAGGGGCTGGGTGTACCCACCTCTCCAGCCGCTGCTGTGCCTGGAGCTAGAGCACAAGAGCCATGTTATAGGTGGCTGCTCTACCTGCTTTGCGCTGCCCTAGGATGTGCCAAGAAACCCACGCAAAACCCAGAGCACATCCTCACTCCTGTTTCCCTCTCATCCATTTATTTCAMCCCTTTCCTCCCTGCTCTCCTCGCTGTCACAGGAGCACTGCATAACCATGCAGGTGGTAGCAGTAGAGAGTGGTTTATAAAATCCAGTCTGCATCCAGAGTTCATCTCTGCTCCTAAACAGGGATCCTGCTGCTAGGCTGGTTTCCTAAGAAACACAGCGTATGCCATGGTGATGGGGACGTGAGAACGTACGTCCGTCCATCGCAGCCGTTCCGTGCTTCGGATGTACGGGGCTAGTACCAGCCATATATGGCTGCAGGTACAGCAGCTTCGGGCACGTTCAGCACCTCCAGTACTCTCGTGAAAACGAGATGCAAGGCAGTGACAACAGCCACCCCCACCAAGGGGAAAAGCTGTTGTGTGAGCTCAACCCTTACTAGAGACCAGGGAATGATGTGAKAGAGCTCAACCCATGTGTTTAACTCTTTCTAAGAGTCAGCAGAAGCTTTTGCTCTTCATGAAATGGGGCYCCACAAGTGCACAGGACCCCCGAGGGTCCCAGCACGCAGGAGTGTGAAGGCAGCTGGCCCTTGGGATTGCCAACATCTGCAGAGCTRTGCTGGGGAAACTCTGCCATGGGGCTGGTCTACCCATCTGCACCTTCCCAGCTGAGGAGGGGATTGCTGTTTGTGGGAATGGCACCGCCAGGAGCTGCTCGGGCAGGGAGAAAACTGCTCAGTGTAGACAATTGAGGGGTTTTGTTGYATCAGTCACAACTGGCTGTGCTGTCTCTCTGAAGTGCCTTGGTGCTACCAGTCCAGGGGTCCCTGTGGGGTCCCAACAGTCACCTGTGATCTGGAGACACCAGATATGACACCCCAAGTAGACTCTCTATGGACATCTCTGCTTCCTTGTTCCCTTAGGTAGCTTTCCAAGCTTGAATCTGTGGTGCCCTTGAACTTTAAAACCTTTCCCTCTGRCATGCTGAAGTGATATTAAAGGTACTGAGGGCAGCTAAACGCAGGTCTCRTAGCCCCAGATGGCATATTTCTGCTCTCTGTGCTCTGAATACTTCCCCCTGCTCATGAGAGAGGCTGCATCCTGCTCCATTGTCTCCTGAAGCAAGAGGAAGGGGCTGTGACAAAGCTGCCACAGTATCACCTCTAGACTTGGCTGCCTCACCCACTTGTTTTGTGTTTGTTTGCTTTTCCATGCTGATGCAGGGAATTAAGTCATTCWGTGGGTCGTGCCAGCCACTGGCAGGCTGGCATCAAACATATGATAGATGGACTTTGCTGGGGACATGTCATTCCCACCTTGTCCCTTTGATATAGCTTCTCCCAGCCTGGGAACCTCTGCCTACCCCCAGCTGTCAGGCCCATCCCACATGTCTCATCTTGCCTGTTTTTCATACACAACCTGAGGAAATGCACATTTCCAAGGGAAGGGAACCAGAATTTGTCTTAGAGCTAGATCTCTCTTGAGCCCATGGTGACATTTCACTCTGCCATGGATACAGGGGCTTGTGTAGGCTGGAAGGTCCACTGGAGGGGAAATGTCCCATTGATCTCTTTTGGGTGCATTGCCATGACAGCATCTTGTGTAAATATTTCTCTCTCACAYAGGCTGTGTAGAAGACGAAAAACCAAGTTCTGCTTTTAAGAGATATAGCAGTATTACTGTGGCTGTTAGCTTGGACCAGTGTGGCTTATAAATCTGCAGCTGAAGACTATAGGATGGCCTGACATGCTGCTGCAGTAGAAGGCTCCAACTTCAGCAGTCCAGTTTAAATACTGRTCTCCTGTGATCTTCTGCTCACCCTGAAAGGGTTAATGACTCACTGCTGTCTTCATCCTGGTGATGCYCTGTCAGGGATTGGAAGCTGGCCCTGCATAGCCGCTGCCCAACCTCCAAATGATAAATCATGTCAGGATACAAAACTGATTCTGGTCCTTAAAAATGAATAGGTGATTTGAAAATGCCCTGTGCTGGGTGTGAATTCTGCATCTCCCTCATCAATCACCTGTCATAAATAAAATTAACATGCAGGAGTCAGCAGAAGGTGGGCAGGTTTGGAGCGGGAAGAAATGTAAAGTGATTTCCTGATATCTCTTGTACAGCAGAATGGCAGTCTTGTTTCCCATTTAGGTGACTGAGCACATTTTACATTCTCTCCTCCCTGGGGAAAGGACCYTCTGTGCTCTCCAAGCYGAAATGTGGCAGTAACCACAAACAGAGCTAGAGGATGGCTAAATGATAAGAAGTGGGACAGGGCTTGGCTGAGGGGGAARAGTGGGACCATCAKGTCCMATGGCTGTTTACTCCAGTCACTGCRTGGACTAGGATTTCCYCCTCAGCCCTATGAACCTGTTGTCTTTGAGTGGGATGGGGGCACCTGGCACCTCTCAGGGTGGTGGGAAGCTGTTTACCCTGTCAGGGGAAGGATGCACTGGGCCATGAGCCCCTCCAGAGCTCCAGCTGCTGCTGAGTGCCAGCCAGCAGCCCCTCGAGCCAAATGAGTTACCTCCCGGAGTGCTGCAGCTTTCCAAGCTGTGTCGTGGAGCTGGATGCCCAGTTAGATTCCCATTAACACAGACAGTGTTGAGGTGTCCTTGGCTTATCACTAAGCTGAGCCTGGTGCAAAGACCCACCTTGGTTCCCCGAGCGTGTTTGTGGGAAGAGGTGCCAGGGAGCGCTGCGGAAGCGTGGGCCGAGGGAGGAGACTTTGGGTTCAAATTTTTCGCTGACTGGTTGTTTGCTGGAGGGATTTGCTCCTGGTTTTGTTTTGTAATGGCTTTATTGCTATAGATTATGGCTTTAACTGGTGTCAAGGGCACCTAGAGCTCTGGATCACCTTCCTTTAGAGATGCTTAACTCTCAGGAAATGATGCTGTAGAAGKAAAGTGGGTGCCAGCTATTTGGGCTGAGTGTCTTTCAGTCCTGAGGATGTCCGTGAAGTGTCCATGAGAACCAGCATGGGTGAGAGGGGGAAGAGTGCTTCTGTTCTGAGCTTGGGGATAGAGCAAGTCCTGTCCAGAGCTTCCCAGATTCCTCCCAGAGGTCAGAGCTGAATGTCCTTTTCTTCCTTTCTTGCACTAAACCAAGCATGTGTCTCGAGGAGCCAAACACTGGTAGCATAGTCCAAACCTGGCCAAGGTGAATGGAGACATGCCACTCAGCCAGGGACCTGCCTTGGTTGCCTGCTTCAGGTGTCTGGGATCAGGGGCACTGCAGTAAGGGCTAGTTTAGGTGCTCAAGACCCCTCTGTTTGGTATGTGTGAGGAGATGCCTCTTGTGTGCCAAATTTTGTAGCAAAACATGATGACAGCTCTTGTGCCGGGGCTGTACAGCACCTCGGTCTCATTACTTAATGATAATAAAGACGGAAAGAGCAAAATTGGCCTCCGTCATTCACTGGGGCCAGATTCTGCTGCCTCRGAAGTGCCTGTGATTTCCAGGGGCTCCTGTGTCAATTATTACAGCAAATTATTTTCTTATCTCTGCCTGTGGGTAGGGGGCTGGAACCTGAAGAGGGTGATCTGTCCGAAGGCAAGTGCTGACTATTCTCCCCTTCCCTCTCTAGGAAGGGGATGCTGCACACTATTAAATTCATAATGCTGTGCTTGGCTACATTAGTTACCATGCAACACACTAACGAAATTGAGGGTGAAGAACATATTTTCCCACATGTGGAGTACTGCAGAAAAGATTGAATAGATTTGCATGTATGGTGCATTTGTGAAAACACTGTGAAAAAAGGGAAGGGAGGGAAGAGGGAAATGTTTATTTGTTATCAGCTGAGGAATAATTAATTTACAAACATTGTCTTGTTAAATATAAATTAAATCCTCATTTGACACACTTTATAATTTAGACCTATAAGCCCAGCATGAATGAAGAGAACTCCCCACTGACTTCTTTCATGTAAATCCCGAGGAGGCAGGGAGGGAGGCTTGGCTTTCAAAGTTAAAGCTGACAAGGGGTAGTGGTTAGGAGGGGGGCTGATGTGACGAAGCCAGCTTGGGGACCCGGGGGAGTTTGTCTTTGCTCGTGGGGAGGTGGCTCAGTGGGGCAGGGAGGCAGAGGGTGTCCGCAGAGCCCTCCGAGCRTCGCTGCTCCCCACTCGCAGCTGCGGGTGCCCGAGCCGCTGGATCGTGGCTCTTGGGGCGAAATCCCCGCCGATGGCACCTGACCGGAGAGTGCAGCGAGGCAGCAGCTGCTTGTGAGGGCTGAGCTGCCCCAGCAGCAGGGGCAGAGATCCCCGAGAGGGGAGCTGGGCTCTACGGAAGACATCCAGGGCTAGGCCGCCCTTGCGGTGAGCCCCGAGGCCGCTGGAGGCTCCGGAAGCGGAGCCGCATCCCGGGAGCGATGGCTGGGCTGTGCTGGAAGGAGTCTGTGTGAGAGCCGCATCCCGGGAGCGGTGGCTGGGCTGTGCTGGAAGGAGTCTGTGTGCGAGCCGCCCGGGAAGCGCTGGTTCCAGCCCCGGTGTCCCGCTGCAAGGCTTGGGTTAATTTCTTCGTTTCTTCCTAATAGATGGGGAAACCAAGACCGGCAATAATTGTCTGGCTCAGAGGAACACTTAAGTCTTGATTATACTTAGCTTTGGCTGCTTTGGAATAAGTAGGAAGGAAATGAATTGAAAATGGCACACTGTTTAAAATGCTTGACTATGTTCCTCTGGAGCACAAGATAAGCCTATAGGTAAAGGAAATTTGCTACCTCCCCCCTTCTTGCCTGATAATAATAGACTCCAGCGGTTGCACAGCACTTCTCAACTGAAAGGACTTAAAAATCCTTCACAAATCATCAGTCTAGGAGGCAATAACCCAGATGCACCCACTTCTAGGGTGGATTGCAATGCCTAAAGCACACTGCAGTGCTCTGCCAAGCATTGCACGCTCTCCTTGGCCTGYCCAAGAGTCGGGCAGCAGCACAGATCTGCTGAGGTTCTGCAGGACCCACTCATGTAATGAGCTAGGTCGGGTTTTGGTCCCTCATAACGATGTCTGCCACAGAAATTTAAGGTGTTGGGAGGTGGGTGTTGCTCACTACCAGCCCCAGTGCTTTTTCTGGCTGTTGTTTTCCATGCCTGAGTGCTGGCTCGGTGCTRCCGGGGCTGGTGCCGCAGCTATAACATCTTCTCTTCACAAACACTCATTGCTTGGAGAGCACTCCCATCTCCTGATGCCTTGGTGTTCAGGAGCTGTCACCGGAGCCCACCCCTGTGTGCCCAAGTGCTGGGAGAGGGACTGTTCCTCGTGCTGGAGTTCATGTCGCAATGAGATCAGGTACAGGAAGGGCAGTGGCTCTCCTGTAGCCAGTGTTTGTCCTTCCCTTCTGAAAAAAACCCTGAGGAATCACACCAATCACGTGTGACCTGTGGGACAAACCACGGACTGCAACAAAAGGTCTAATGAAATAAATAAGTTACTCCCATCCTAAACATATCCCAAGAGCTTCCAGAAGTATCAAAGTTTGCTTCCAAAACAGAAAAGATCTGATTTATTCACTATGAATAATTCAGCCAGCTCCTTTTATTATCCAGAACATACACTAATCCCCTCCAGATATTTTCTGTGTGACATCCATGTTGGTATTTTATTTACAGGCTGTGCAGAAAACTCAAGGAGTCTCTTATCAGGAAAGACGAGCGAAAAGCTGAGGGTTTGCATCTGAAACTTGGAGCTAAATAAAATATGAAAATCTGGACAGTGGCCTCCTGGGGGCAGGGAAAATGCTTTTCCTCAGAGGCATTTCTGGAGAGCAAAGCCCTAAAGTTAATTAACATCTGTGCTCGCAGCCTGATGCTAAATGAGGAACGCGGCTGTACTTAAAGGTTTCTTAAACTGCAGCATCAGTCCTGGCACACAGGTGCCTCCCACAGCCCGCAGTTCGGGCAGCCTCTGCCCCCGGGCGACACGGGATAAATCAACATCCATAATGAAGTAAGCGGCTCTTGTAAATTCCTTCACGGATCCCATTTCCGCCCTTCTGCTGGCAGGAATGACTCAATCCCTCATTCATTTTGTGCCAGCCTTTGGAGAAAACTCGCATTTCTTCAGCTGCGCTGAAGTGTTTGCCCCGAACCYTTGCAGGCAGCCTGGGAAGGATGCTTCCAGTAGGTGCTTCCCAAGGAGCAGCTGTGCTCACTTCGCCTGACCTGGGAGCAYTGCAATTCCTCACCCTTACCCACTGAAAGCCTTTCCAACACCGCCTGGGGCCGCAGCAGCTGCACCTGCTCTCCCTTGCCAGAGGTGCCTGCCAGCAACGGGGCTTCCTGCTCGTTAAGAGGCCACAATGACATTTTTCCAGTGACCAGGCACTCTCCTTACTGGGGTCTGGCCCAGCCTGGAGGGATGTCTCTGCCCCTGCCACCCTGGCAGCTCGCTCTCAGTTTGGCAGGGCATTAAAAGAGGCTTTGCTGTGATCCACAGGCCGCAGTTGCTGGGTGGCAGGAATGCAGTTTTGCCCATCACRCTGGTGGGGATGTGCCTGGGAGAGGTGGGCTCGGAGCTGCTGCTGGACCTGCTTCTCACAAACCACAGCACTGCTGGTCCCATCACAATCACCTAAAGGAGCTGCCCTGCACATCCCCAGTGGCCCCGTGTGCTCCTGGGACAGGCCAGGAAGGTGTGTGTGTGTGATCCAGGCACCGATCTGTGCTCTGACCCTCATTAAACCGATTCTTCCAAGTCAAAGGGAGAGCACTGTTGTGTCAAATTTGAAAGATATAGACTCTGAGCTGTACCAGTAGTTGTCACTTGGTGGGCTGAATGATTTTTAAGGCAGAGTTGATTTATCTGAGCTGAAGGCTTTAGATATCTCTGCAGGAGAGGACGGGACATTTCAGGTGTGTGAGGACCAAGTCAAAGAGCTAGTCAAAGGCCAGGGTTTGAGGCCAGGGTTTCTGGTCTAGGGAAACAGCAGCATCACAGGGGACAGGGCTCATTCTCCCCTCCCACTTGGGACAAACAGCCAGAATTCTTCAGCATTTCCAAGGAGAAATGGGTTCAGGGACAATCAAAACATTTACATTTAGTTTCATCAGATTGTTTTGATTTGCTCTTCATATGGTGATAAATTCTGTCCTATAAGTAAAGCATGAAAATGAGTATTTGAGAATAAACGTCAAAATGAAGTACATCAACTAGATAAGGGTAAAACGCAATATTTTGTTAGCTTACTGAAGAAAAGAAGTTTCCGAATGAAATTATAAGGTTGAGGTAACTCATTTTAGGGTTTGACAATTTTAATTTATTTTCAGCAAAACTTCACTTTTTTCCAGTAGAAATCAGTTCTATTTATTTCCTGCATTCCCAGATGAAGCCATCCTACCATTTCCCTTAAAAGGCTGCTGTGAAATGTGCCTGCTATAAATGTGCTATAAAATGGAGACCATTTCTCAGAATTCAGTGGCTGTGGGTGACCACAATCAATATGTTTCAAGGACCTCTTCATGCCTCAATGCTAAAGGCTGCATATTCAGACTATTGCATCCCATCTCCATGCACAGGAAGGATTTAATTGCCCATGGTACAAACTGGAAGTGAGCAGCAATGGAGCGATGACACTGCCAGCCTGAGCCCTCCTGTGGCTTTGCTTCTCCTTGCATCTCCTCCACACCCTGCCCCACACACTGCCTTGGTGCCTCTGTCACACCAGCTCGGTGTCTTGTAGGAGATACAGTCCTATGGTCAGTGAGTGGGCGGGTGGACACTGCAGCCATTTCACACCAGCGCTGCTGACTGCCCCACCAACTCCCAACTCCCAGCTCCCCAAAGCCCCACAGGSATCATGCTGGCTGCTTGGGGCACTGTGGGTGGGGGAATAAGTCTGATATGGGGTCTTGGGCTTGCTGTGTGCTGGTAGCATAGGGGTCACGGTGACTGGGGACCCCGGCATAAGCCTTGTTTGTCCATCTCCACATCCAGAGYGTCTCGAGTGGAGGATTTGTGTGTTTGTTCTCTGAGCTGGAGTTGGCCAGGAATGGCTCCAACCATCTGAGCAGCTTTGCTCAGCGGGAGGGTTGCAGGTGATGGTCATGGCTGCTCCCAGGCAGGTGCACGTGGGATGTGTGAACCCAAACACTTGGGAGCGTGGGTGGGGGAACACCTTGTCTCCATGTGGCTGGGGCATGGGGGATGTCAGAGCAGGGACTCCGCAAATGTTGAAGCTTTGTTTCCGGCAGTTCCCCTCAATCAGCTTCTCTCTCCCTCCAGCTTTGCCAGTGTACCTGTGACACCTCCCACGCCAGACCTGTGGCCCTTGCAGTGTCATTCTCCTCCACAGACACCCAAAGCCACCTTAGTAGTGTTATAAAAACAAGGAGAGAAGTGGAGCAGAAGGGTAGAGAAGTGGAAAAAACTCGGAGTTAGGTTGGTTGTTCCTATGGCCACAGTTAAGAGGATAATTGGCTAATCTTCATTTGGTTCTTGAAAAGGAAAGCTGAAGGCAGAGACCTGTAACATTCAAGATAACCATTTCCTTTCATGATCTGACAGTGATGGACTGACAGACCTGTCCAGAGCTTGCAGCCTTAGTTTGTCACACGAAACTGCACCTCGTGGGAAGGCAGGATGGACCCCGGTTCCTCTCTCTGGATCAGCAAGAGAGGAGGTGAAAACACCTCGGTATTGCTGCTCTTGCAAAAAGCCAAAGCCAAGTCCTAGTGCTGGGACTTGGTAAGGACCAGCAAAAGATGTGCTGTCCACCTCCTGGGAACTTTGGACTAAGCTTAAGAGCCAAAATTGTTTGGTTTCTTTCTGTGTATGATTCTGGGATATACAAGCTCTGCCAGTGTATTTCTTACACCATGGTGTAGAAGACTGAGCCTGCGTGTTTCTCACCACTTCCCAAAGATGTTCTAAAGTCATGGAGGGGAGCTGGGGAAGGTAGAGTGGTTGAGTCTCAAAGGAGGCATCAACAATAGGCAGAGACTGTACAAAACAGTTGAGGGCTGGAAAAAAAAGACTGAGACTACTGGCCCCTCGTTTCTGAGGAGATTCTTTTGCACCCAGCAGGTGCCATGGGAAGTGAGCAGCCCACAGCAGCAGAGCTCAGCAGGTCCTGCTTGCCTGGTGGCTAGTGGCCTGACTTCCAAATGACCTCCACACTTGGCCTGGAGCGCGATGTCTGCCTGGACAGGAGAATCAGCTGGCCTGGTAACCCTTCTGCACTGCACTCCAGCTGCTGTGCCCTGCGAGTACCCAACAGGGGAGGTAGAAAGCAATTGTTCTTTCTCTGTAACCTGATTAGTTTCTCCCAGCTGCTTTCCACAGCCTGGTGCTCCCTTGAAATCTCATTAGGGCTGGGCTGTGATTGTGTGGTGGCTTGAAAAGAAGAACTGTGAAAGGAAAAACAAAATGAGGCGGAGAGAAGGAACATCAAGGAACTGGCAGGGCAGGAAGAGAGAGGTGGTAAGCTCAGCAAGGGGGCATGAGAGACAACATGAAACAGATTTCCTTGAAAGAGTTGGTGGAGCAGAGTACACTATTCCCATCTCCTTCATCTGGGGCCAGGAGAGAACAGGGTCAGGAGCGAGGATCTCTGCAGAGAGCACAAACTGCTCACCTTTTGTGAAAGCAGAACTTTCTCAAGTGTTTTGAATGTCCTTTTATTTCCTTGAGGATGGGGATTAGAAAGGAATTTATTCAGGCAAACAGTGTTTTTCCTCCTGCCCAGTGCAGGCATTTCCATTCAGTGGGTGGCATCCCAGGGACTTGGGTGCCCTGTGCTTTCTCAGACGCAGCTCYGGGCTCTGCTGGCTGCCCCACCCTCTCACCGTGCTGCCAGCAAAGGTGGTTTGACAGAGCTCAGTGCTTGCTGGTAGTGAGYGGTTCTCCCGGAGCAGGGCTGCAGCAGCTGCTCCCCAGTCCTGGGCAGTGTTAGACTGCCCATCCCAGTGTTTCATTTTAATCACAGTGGGTGGCATGGGAATGGGAAATGCAATTAAAGAAATTCCRGCTTCTCGTCTGAATCTTGTCAAGCTGCTCTTGGAGGAGCGATCCCGGGGAGTTAATTGTATGCAGTGAGAAGTTCTGTCTTCCAGCCCTTGCAAAGGAAATTTCCTTTTGTCTCCTAGAACACCCCAAAAGCCAAAAGGACGAACAAACAAGAGCACCTGCCCAAAGTGCTAAGTATTCTCCTCGAGTTATCCTATATGCTTGTGTCCTCACCTCTTCTCTTTCCCCACCTGCTGTCTTCTTCCAGCACAAAGTTCCTTCAATCCCAACATCATAGGGAGCAGTTAAGCATTTAGCAGTGAGGTGTGACATGAAGAGAGGACTTTGGACAAACGTGGCTTTGCTCTGCAAGCAGCCCAGGTATTTTCCAGAGATTGTGTAACTGGGCTGCACCTTTGTCTCCATCAGAAGGTGCTTCCACGTGATTTTGCACCCAGGGCATGTCCCGTCCTGAGAGTGGAGGAAAAAAAACCAAGCTAAAAGAAAGTGGCTCCTTGCCTGTGGTGCTTTGCATAATACTTCAGTGAAGTGTTCAATAGCTTTCCCTTTAATTAATTCTGCCCCATCGGCATACAGCATCCTGTGTCCACGTCTCTGCCTTTTCAGTAATAACCTCATCGGGGACAGTGCAGACAGACTGTGCTTCTGTAAAGCAGAGTCTGGCTGATGTCATGTCTCGACTCAAGGACTTTGCTTGGTCCTCTGGGTGATGGCTGTTAACAGATGCTGAAACACACACGTGTAGGTCATGTGCCCCTTGGGCTCACAGGGAGAGGCTCTATGTGCCCATTTTCATGTTCGCATGAAAAGAGGAATGGGCGCCATGGCAATCAATAGCCACCCTGGGGCTGCATGGCAGGACGTAACATCACTGAAGGACAGGAAGTGGTGGTGCAAGGGAACATCTCAGAAGAAAGGATTTGGGGGAGAAAGAAGCAGTCTGGGGTGGTTAGCTGTCAGGACTGTAAAACCTGCCTTTTAGATGTCCCCACCTGCACATCCACGGGAGCGGGAATGAGCAGAGGTGTGTGGGAAGGGGCAGGTAGAGATCTCAAAGGCCAGCACAGTTTTGAAAGCCCTGTCCAGTTACCATCTGCAGGCTCCAAGGGTGAGCAACCCATGATTGGGGAGTTTGCAATGGACAGAGCAGCATTTATAGCATGACTTGTTTGACAGCTCCTGGCATGAGCACAGGACATGGAGGTGGTTTTTAATAGCATGTTTGTATTATAAAAAGAACACTATTTCAACCGAGATTCCCTGGACAGAGGCGAAAGACATTCAGGCAAGGACAGCGCTGCCGGTGCTGCTGCAGAAGTGAAACAGATGGGAAGTTCAGTGTGTCACCTTGAAAACACAGATCCTCACAGCTCTGCTCCTGCTGCCCTTGAGAGCTCCCCCAGCATCATGTCCAGAAATCTCTCTGGGGTCTGATTTCGGGGGAGGAGGACCTTGGGAACAGAATTAAACTTATATTCTCGTTCGTTTGCTCTTCGTGTTGGAGAGACAAAACTCGCCCAGAGCAGGGGCATGGAGGCACCACAAACGAGGTGTCTCACACTGCTGATGGGAGGACTGGGAGAAGCCTGACACTGCCCAGCCAGCCGCTGGTGGCTGGAGTCAGGCACAGCTCGTGCTGGTGGTACCTGTCTTCTCTGCTGGCTGCCCTCGCAGAGCACTCACAYGTCATGCTGAGAAGCACCTTCCTGCCCACAAGCTGTGGGGACAAGAAGTTGTGCATTTGGATGTCAAGATTATTCTAAAATGCAGTTATTTCATTTAGATTATTTATTTAGTCTTGAAGGTGTCTCCAGACTTTCCACTATTATTGAGCGTATTCCCTGGGACATGGAGCCAGATGCTGGGTGCAACCCACGATTTGTCAGAGATGTTTGCAGGCTGGGAGGGTGAGTGGGGTGTGGTGGAGAGGAGAATGCTCTCCTGTGCAGGGCTGTGGGGTGTGGACATGCTGAACACAGCTGTGTCTGAAGGGRGTGCTTGCTCTGACCCTGTTTTGCAGAAGAGGGAGACTGGAGGAGAGGCTTCCTGGCTTGCCCTGAGCTGGACAGAGTGACCTACCAGCCCTTGAAAGAAAAGCACCCCCTTCCTGGGTCTCCTCCAAGAACTTCAGAGATTTTCCTGAATTGCAGCATCCCTAAGAGTTTGCCTGTAATATTTGCTTTGCTTGGCTCTGTGATTGACAGCATGGACACATCATATTCACGTCAGACCACCTGAAATGCTGTCCCTGCTTCCCAGGAAAGCAGCCTGCTTTATTGTACTGCAGTGAGGGATTTGCTTGGAGGTGAAGAGGGAAGGGAGCTCTATGAGTAAAAACAAATATCAGAACAATCTAAGCTAGAAAGTGATTGCCTAGGATATTAATCTCTCAGCCCCACTGTTATTTAGGATTTTTCGCAGATGCACAGAACATTTGGAGTTGGAAGCGACCAAACTATCTCTCCAGCAAAGGAAAATGGAGGAATGTGTTTCCAGGTCTCTGACTCCTCTCTTCAGAGGTTTTCTTGTTGCTGTTGAATGCAAGTGAAGTTGCAAAAACCACATTTAAATCCTTTCTTTTATCCTAATTTATAAATCCATCTTATAAATCCATCTAAGACATTCATCCCATGGCTTTGCTCCTCTCTTTGGCATTTGGAAAGCTGAGCCCTTAACTCAGAGAAAGCAGCTCATAGATGGATGGAACAGAGGAACCACGGGGTCCCAGCCCCTGTGGATCCCACTAATTGCACCCTTGAGAGAGGTCAGCTGAACTGAACACACAAACTTGGTTCCAGCCATTTGGAAGGGAAGTTCTGGCAGGGCCCAGCTGCATTTATTTGGTGTATAAGGTAACCTGAAAACACACACTGTTATCAAGTTGTGTCATGCAAACCCTGTGAGTTTAAGCTGTTGGTCTGAAACCCAGTAGCCCCAACTCATATCTGCTCTGAACCCAGGGTGGGACTTGGTCTGGAGTAGAGTTCCTGGAGCCGGGTCTGAYTGGGAATATGGGCTGACTGCCCATCTGTGAGGGCAGAGCAGCAGAGGCTGGGGTGACCCAAGGAGCAGGCGTTAGGGTAGCACACAAGGGGAACAGTGGCCGGCTCCCACCTCCCTTGTGCTGGGCACAGGCTGATTTCTGAACATGTCTATTTTCTTTTGGATTGAAACTTTTGGGGTTTTCTTAGAAATGACTTTTCACACAGAAATCCTGGAGCTTTTCACTTAAATGATATTTTTWAAAGTGAAAGGGTTTGAGAGTGCAATAAAATATTTTTGTTGTTATATTTTTTATTTCTTCCAATATGAAATACCCCTGTCAGCTCCCCATCCTTTTATTTCTCACAAACGTTCTTTTACAGAACACCATTTTTTCCATTAAATGTGTTCAGATTATGCCATTCTCTGGAATTGTGTTTCCACCAGCATCTGTGCTGCCCACATGAGGCAAACGAGGGCTGACCAGGGCTGTGCTGCAGTGCCAGTGATGACAGGGACCGAGGCCAGCAGGGACATGCTGAAAGGCTGGGTTAGACACGAGTACACTCAGCCAGCAGAGGCAACGCTGCAGGGCATTCCTTAGCGCGGGATAAACTCACATGACAGGATTTAGGGTAGGAAGCCTGCAGGGTTTGCCTTACGGGGAGTTTGRTTTATTATTTTATGACTGAAATTTGATGTAATGTTGCATGCATGCCAACACGTGTGTGCTACCCCATGTGTGATCCAAATGGTGTGGCCAAACTGTTAGAGCAATTCCTTTTTATTTCGTTAGCTCCTTCTGTTGAAAACACTAAAAATGCCTGTGCTTTTACAGAGAAGTTAACAACCTCCATGTGCTGCACAGCAGATGGTACAGTAATGGTGGAGGCGTATTTTACAATAACCCTTTTCCACATGGGGAAATCRAGGCATTGAGAAGTCTCTTTCTGATGGCTGAGAATGAATCAGGGGCAGAGGAAAACTACAGGGGCACAGGAGATGAGGAAACAGTGCCCTAGGATTTGGGGTCTGAGCTCATCCTGCCAAACTTCAGCTACYCAGCTTGGACTCTTCCAAGGTCAGGAAGAGTAAGAGGTGTTTCCAGAAGACTGGAATATTGACATCTCTCTCCAGAAGTGCCTACCCCCTCTCTAATGACTGTAGGAAACCCATGGTCAAACACCTCCTATTTTAAACACCTTGGCCAAGTGGGATCTCAGTAGTGCCCAGAGAAGGTTCTGAGCACTGTCCCACAGCTGATCAGTGCAGAGCCCCAGTTCCTCAGCATCAGGGTGGAGATTCCTGATGGGACCAGGTGCTGAAGTCTTCAGGAACTGTTGTGGTTTAACCCCAGCTGGGAGCTGAGCCACACAGAGCYGCTCGCTCACTCAGCAGGATGGGGGAGAGAATTGGAAGGGTAAAAGTCCTCCCAAAGGCCAGAGCGTTTTTGTAGAAATCTTGCCTCAGATAATTCTGAAAGAAAATACATTTGTAAATGCCAACATTTCCCAATGGGCTCCTTACGTAGAGGCAAGGGAGCCAGCTCAGCTACTAAGTTCTTCCTCGTGAATAGCTGTGCTAATAATAGCCACTGAAATTAGATCAAACCACAGGACAGTGACAATAACAGCTTGGATTTTTCAGAAGAGCTGAATGACTTGTGCACYACACCTTTTGCAAAGGCTGGCTATGAATGGCACAAGAGGAGCTCTTTAATGCTGATCCCTCCTGAAAATCTGGGCTTGACAAAAAATGCTAAACCCCTGGGATAGCTGACCCTCCACTCTTCCTAACCATTAGCATTGATTATCCCAGACTTGAAYGCTGAACTTTACAGCAGGACATAACTGAGAAGCCAGCCCAGAAGTCACCAGTGACTCCAGCTGGGAGTTAGATACTGATAATGGCATCTAATGTGAATTTATCACTGCCTTTTTGGTTGCTTTCTCCTACACCAGAGATATTGCTTAGGAGGAGCAATGTAAACTCATATGAACTCAAATAGGGTGTGCAGTRATGGGGGAGAATATGTCAAATATTGTGCTATTTTGGCCCCAACGCTGTGCCAATACTTCTTTTATTTCACAGTTTCATAGCCTGATTCATGTCTTCATCACCACATACCCTACGTCCCAGCAGAACCCAGTATGATCCAGAACATTCAGGTGCTGGAATGGGCTCTCCCAACCCCCCGGTTTTGGGCAGTGKCCATGCCTGTGMACTTGGCTGTGAGGTCCTAGCTCTGTGTCTCCTCACRTCTGTTTTGAATGAACTGTAGAGGCAAAGCCACCCCTTTGAACGTGCTGCACTTGTCCCCATTTTCCCCATTTAGAGATCCATTAGGACCCTGTCACCTTTGCTCATCCCTGTGTCTAACCAGGCTGAAGCATCAGCCCGGAGAGTGACTCGAGTGCCTGATGGCAAATGCTCTTCCCTCATGATCTCATCCCTATGCAAGGGGCGTGTTTGGGACCAATCACTCCTGGCTGTTGGCTGCCAGGGGAGCGAGGGCGAGGAAGATGAAGTGGGGACCGTGCTCTGCCCTGCTCTGCCYGCCCCCGGCAGGACACGCTGTCCGAGGGAGTGCACCGGGAGCTGCAGCTATTTTAACAGCATGGTTTGAAAAGCCAGCTCTGAGCCAGCAGCGAGGGCAGCGCAGGGAGGATGTGCTGCAGTCATAAAAATTCCACTGAGATAAATCAATAGAGGGAGGAGGAGAGTGAGAGGCAGGGATGGCAAAGTCAGACGCTCTTCCTCTCTGCACACGAGAGAGAGGGAGCCGATGCCTCCAGGGTCATGGGGGTTCAACAGGAGCAAAAGGAGCAAGGGGTCAAGTCAGGAGCTATCAGGAGCAGGTGACCGACAGTAGCATGGACTGGTGGAACTGGATTTGGGGTCTGGGTCAGACAGCTGCTGAGTGCCAGACTTGTTCCCGCATGGCATTAATTAGCACCTTCTCAGGCAGGCTGAAAAAGAGTTTAAGGAACAAATTGACTTCGCAGCAGCGAGCAGCAGAGTGGTGGGCTAATGGTGTGGGCTACTGCCAGTCCAATCCAGGCAGGAGCTGCCTCCCAGAAAGGCTGGTTATCAGTGAGCTAGGGCACACTCTCTTGCCAAAACCAAAAGTCCTTATTGTGGTGGAAACTCTGTTTTCTGTCTGCAAAAGACTCAAGATTTTTACCTGGCTGCACCCAGACCTGGGACCATAGCAGCCCCTGCCCTGGCTTCCTTTTCTAATCTCCAGCAAGGGGTATTTGCCCAGGGACCCAGAGTGCCCTGAGGTTTCATGTGAACCATTTACAGTGTAAGTCCTGCAGCAAGGGGTGGATTCTCTCTAGATTTATGCACAGCACTATTATTGCTGTATGTACAAATGAGRTATGTGGAACAGGGCTGGGCTGTATCCTAATAAATAACAGAAAGAGCTGTCTGCTTGCCTTCTCTGGTAAGCTGGTGAGCAGCTTTCCCTGCCTGTGTTTGAAAGGTGTAGCTGAACTTAGGACTGGATTCAGCCAATATCCACCCTGCACCTTCATGCCTGGGCTTAAAAAGAGTTATTGGCTAAGAGGAAGCCCAAGGCCTTGTTTGTATGGTCCTGGTTTTCCAGGCATGGGCCAGGCTCAGCACACCAGTGAACACACAGTCTTTGGCTCTTCCTAAGTGTGCTAAGGATGTCCTGGCCACGAGCTAAAGGTGAGCCTGGAAAGGCGTCAGTGGCCACCAACACCTGCTCCCAGAGTGAGAAAATCAATGTTCTGGCTGTGACTCCAGAACAGTGGCCTGCAGACCAGAAGACCTGGCTCTGCTTTGCCTGAATCCATCTCAGAAAGTMACATTCTTCCTCGTCTTTCCCAGGAATACACCATTGACATCTTCTTTGCTCAGACGTGGTAYGACCGGCGTCTGCGCTTCAACAGCACCCTGAAGGCCCTCACCCTGAACACCAACATGGTGAGCCGCATCTGGATCCCTGATACCTTCTTTAGGAACTCCAAGCGGGCCGATTCCCACTGGATAACCACTCCCAATCAGCTCCTCCGCATCTGGAATGATGGAAAAGTGCTCTACACTCTCAGGTACATCCAGCAGGCACTGTAGCTCTGCTGAGGTGAGGGCACAAGAAGATGGTCAAATGGCTTCCTAAACCAAAATCCTTTAAAATGTTATGTTTGTCAGTCCAGCTGTTTTATTCTGTTAATAAACATTTGGCTTTTTGTTCCCGTAAATTCTCACTTCCATAAATGAATCTGAAAAGTTGTCTAAACAGAAAGGCTTTTTGAAGGTGAAACTTAGATGTTTTTCCTCACTTTGAAAATATCCAAGCATATATTTTTTTCTGCTGGTTTRATATGTTTCTGCAAACAGACTGATCTTCAGCAAATTAGTTCTCCAAGAAGTGAGAATGCCTCTGTCACATTGTGGTGCTGGAATGAAACCACCTTCACCAACACAAAATTTMTTTCTCTCTCTCTTCCTGTCTCAGGCTGACGATTGAGGCTGAATGTCTGCTCCAGCTGCAGAATTTTCCAATGGACACTCACTCCTGCCCTTTGGTTTTTTCCAGTTGTGAGTATACATATTTTTAAAATAGCTTTAGAAGGCAAGTAGAGAAACCTCAGTGGAGTAATACTTTTCTGGGGAGACCATCCTCCCTTTTAGCTACATTTTTTCACCTAATTTCTATGACACCCTTCCCGAGCCATTACCCTTCATGCCCYGTCTCCCACCATCCCTCATGCCCAGTCCTGGGCTAGCAGAAGTCATCAGGGACAGACTCACAGCACCTCTGAGTTTCTCCTTAATTGGGGTGGATGGTTGGAGGATATTATTTCACTGACCTTCTGGTCGCTCTGGACAGAGTATGGATATATCCTGGTAGACAAAAGGCACCCATCCTGCTTTGCATCTTCCCCCTTCTCCCACTCTCGGAGGGGGCAGCTTGGCTTTCCAGACCTCAGCCCRCAGTGAGGTCTGGAAACTTTCTGCACCAAAGGAGGGTTATTCAGACCTTCCCTCTCAGTCACCACTCATCCAGACTCTTCAGCAGAGAGGGCTGCTGATGCTAACACATCTCCACTGGTAATTTTGCAGGGAGCCTTTCTGCACCAAGAGATCCCTGTCCTTGTGCGTGGGTGGGAAATCTGATTTAATCATCCGAGCTCGAGTTCTCCTCTCTTGCTTCCCCTGCCACTGAAGAGATGCAGCTCACAGAGCTCTGAGGTGCTTCAGAGGGAGGCAGCATGCTGAGGAGACCTCATCCCCTCGTCTCCCACCATCCCTCATTCTTTGCTAATTAACGCTACATGCCATCCACACTCAATAATTAGAAGCACACTGTTAGTTGGCTGCCAGGCTCTTGCTCCATCCTCCTCTGAGGGACTCTCTCRTAGGTCCCTGCTTCACAGTATGCTTGTTTCCTTGTCAAGAAAGCCAGAGGCAGGAGGAGCTGTGCTGCTTCTCCATGGAAAAGGCACCCCTCCTTTTCCACAGATCAGCTCCCAGGGCAAGAGGTACAGGCAGCACACAGGGCAGCCAGAACCATGCTACCTCCCACGCTGGCAGCTTGGTGTTCCTGCTGTACTCGTGCCTGGGATGGAAGGTACTCATGAGGTGCCAGCCACCCCAAGGAGGTAAAACCCTTAGAGATTTCAGGCTGGTGGAGTCACAGAATCACAGAACAGTCTGGGCTGGAAGGGGGCTTTGGAGATGATCTGGTACAACCTCGCTGACAAGGCAGGGTCATCTAGAGCAGCTTACACAGGAATGTGTCCGTGTGGGTTTTGAATCCAGAGGTTTGACTCCAGAATCGCAGGACAGAGATGCCACAACATCCCTGGGCAGACGGTTCCATTGCTCTGCCACCCTCAAAGAAGTCCTCTTAGACCAAGCCATGTCTCATTCCCAGCAGTGCAGTCCTTAGAAAGGCTCTGTTTCTGGCAGTGCTTTTCCCATCCCTAGCACCTGAAGCAGCCCACGAGGGGAGATGTGGTCCCTGCTCCCATTGCATGTGGGATTGCCTCACGGAATCTAAACAAAAGGCATCAGAAAAGCCTAGAAAGCCTGAAAGCTGCATGTTTACAGCACAGSTGGGGTGAGATGCCAGTGCTTTTGCAGTTGGGGTGGTGGCTGAGGCAGGGGCACATGACACGCTCTCCCATTGATGGCCGTGCCCCTTTCCCCAGATGGATACCCTCGGGAGGAGATCGTCTATCGCTGGAGACGCTACTCCATCGAGGTCTCTGACCAGCGCACCTGGAGGCTCTACCAGTTCGACTTCACGGGGCTGAGGAACACCTCGGAAGTCCTCAGGACTGGGGCAGGTGAGGCAAAGGGAGGCAGCCCACAGGAGCATCAGTGCTGGAGACCTCGTGGGAGGCAAAGAAATGGGGAAGGAAGGTCACAACAGCACAGTTAAAGAAACCTAAGGAAGGGATGGACCCTGGCTAGAGGGAGCAGAAGTGATGGAGATGAAGGATGAGAGGAAGACAAGGCAGGGATAGGCCAGAACCACTGACATCTGTGAACTGGGGTGTGACAGTGCTGATGTGAATGAAGCTATCCCTAAGTGAAGGGTCAGGAGGGAGAGGAGAGGGACCTTAGATCCCCTCTTGCTGCAGCATGTGCTTGCTGTGTGGTCTCTGGGTGATGCTTGTGATTGGAACGGGGGTGGAGAAATCAGAACTTGCAGGTCTCGATCTTCCCTTCTGTAAACTTATGTCAGGCTGATGAACACCTGAATTGTRCTTTAAGAGACAGGGACAAGGCTGCACGTGTGAAAAAACTAAATAATGGAAGCCCTTCAGCTCCTTCTCCTCCTCATAATAGCTCACATCCCCTTTCCTTCATACAGACAACTGAGGAGAGCCTCTGGATTCCTGAAGGTGAGGTGAGCTCATATTTTAAGCCCTATGAAAAAGCAAAGAGCAGTGCTTCTCCCACTCTGCAGGGAGCTGCTGCCCTCAACAGTGGCAGCCAGCCTCTGTTCTAACCAGGGTAGAAAGGCAGCACAAACTGGGACAAGAAGTTTTGAATGCACCAGTGGCTCTCTGATGTTTGTAATTCTCTTTTTTTGGTAATTGCTTGCAAGCTCCATCTTAACCCTAGAGCTGTCAGGTGGCTTTCTTTCAATACTCACTGTGAGCCTCTGAAAAAAGAAAGAACCTCCACTGTAAGTTGCCAAATGAGCAATTAGGATGTACAGCACCACATGCCTTTTCCAGAGGCAGAACCAGACTCTCAGTGGAAGCAATTGAAGGACACCTCCTTTGTCACAGCTCAGGTAGTTCGTTAGCAAGCCAGGCCATGCAGCCAAAGAGCTTCTACAGAAAAGAAACCCTTGCAGCAATCAGCTGAAGATAAATGCTCTCTGCAGTTTCTTCCCTGAACCTTTCCCAAGCTGTGTGCTTTTCAGTGTCCTTAGCCAGGCCAGTAGAAGTGCAGCCTGGTGGCCATATGGACAGCCAGGCAAGTAGCCAGTTGGGCAACTGCAAAGCCAGCTCTCACATTAGTCACCAAGACATTAAGCAGGACAGCTCCAGAGCCAGCCAGGTAGCCACAGAGTCCACAAGCCACAAAACCAGCGAGTCACCAAACCTACTCAGCCACCACGTGAAGTGAACAATCTGGGCAGCTACAAAACCAGATGGGCAGGCACTTAACAAGAAAATCTCATCAGAAACCCAAATTCTGAAACTTCGCTGGGTTTTGTGTTCTAGGAACCCCCATGTGATGATTGCAATGTCTCTGTTGCTTTTTCCTAGGGGAGTACATGGTGATGACAGTTTCCTTTGACCTAAGCAGACGTATGGGTTACTTTGCCATTCAGACCTACATTCCCTGCATCCTGACTGTTGTCCTCTCCTGGGTTTCCTTCTGGATCAAGAGAGACTCTACGCCAGCCAGGACATCTCTGGGTAAGAGACAGGATGATGCATGTCTGATGCTTGTCAAACTCTGCCAGGCAAGCAGACTGGCAGCGTTGGAGCACAAAATCTCCTGAAGCACTTTGCCATTTTCTGGCATTTTTGAGTTTACCAGAGAATATTCCACTCCTTCAGCCTCCTGTGTGTAACACCCTGCACAACTCAACCAAATTCCTGGCTGTGCTGGCTTGGACTGCTGGATTATCTCAGGATAATCACTCTCAAGTCTTGATCTGAGGACTGAACACAGCCTTTTCCGAGCTGACAATGGGGAATTCTCACGCCTCGAAAGGGAGAGGGAGGGGCTGAGCTGTGGCATTGCAGAGCTGCCCAAAGGGCTCCTGTCATGCGCACGTTTTCCACGTTTCCTGATGACTTTTCAAGGCCTCCATGGAGGACTGGTGACAGGAAGGTTGCAGGGTTAATGGGCAAAGGTGCTTGGCTGTGTCCACTGAGCCCCAAGCTCTGGCAGGAGGTGGAAGCCCTGCAGGTGCAACCTTTTCTGTCAGTCACCCCACAGGACCCAGGACATACCMACAGCTCTGCCTATTGTTTAGATTTTCTCGGCAAACTGCAGTAGCTCTTTGAGGCAAGAAAAAAGCTTCTGTTGATTGAATGCTGCTCTGATAGGTGCTGGGGAGATCTTTGCAAGCCTTTAATACACTATGGCTGTATCTGCATTTTGCAGCAAGCTGTGATTCCCAGCACAGTCCTTTCTATCAGCCCTGCTGACTCTCCCTTTAATTGGAGGTAGCATTCCCAGCCCTGCCTGCAGGTCTCTGTGGGGATGGAGAGGAGAGGAGGGGCCATCAGCTAGTCAGAGCCCATCCACGATGACCATGTCTCCCCACCTCCCTATCAAAATTAATTTCTTTGGTGCCCGTGGAGAGAGGAGGAGGAGGAGGAGGGTGTCATTTCCAATGAAGGTGAGGGTGTGCCATAGTCTATGGCTGGTGAAGGAATGAACAGCAAGAGACAAAATGTTGTGCATGGCTCTAGTGACTGTCTCGAAAAACAAAGACCAGTTTTCCCAGGAGAGGGGCCCCTCTCTATGGGAAGGGACCTCAGCACATGAAGAATAACTTATTCTCTCCACAGCCCCTGTTGTACTTCATACAAATGATCCCCAGCACATTTTGAGCCTGCCAGCCCACATTAGGGAGATGTAAACTGGACCAGTTCCACCGGCACTTCAAAAATATGRGAAGTCACATCACATCTGCTAGTGCAACTACAGCAGGAAAACATGAAAATATCTTGCCATGCTCACCCCCAGAGCCACCAGGGTGACCCCTGGAAAGGGTGGCAGGTGGATTTAGATGGATGCTAGAGAAGGAGGAACAGATGGACTTCCTGCTTCTTCCCCACATCCTAAAACTCAGTGGATGAGATCACAATACCAAGTCCTGCAGCTGATCCTTTGCTGGCTCCTGACACTTTATCTCTGGAAGCAGAAATGTGAGCATTGCTGCTTCTGCAAAAACAATTCCAAGCCCCGTTCAAGTCAAAAGAAATTCCCTATCACTTCCCACGCACTTGTCCTCTGCGTCAAGAATGGATAGATTGTGAAGAGCTGCCTCTGAAGAATAGCCAGGAGCAGATTGAAAGTTTATGGGTAGGAATCAGACCAAGGAAATAAAGGGAACCTTGTGATTGGTGTCTACTACAGAGAAGCCTATTGACCAGGAAGCAGAGCAGCACTGGCAGATCCTTCAGGACACTCTCCAAAGAGCACAAGGGCTCTCAATCCCCARGTGTGAGAAATCAGGAGAGGAAGGCAAGAGACAAGCATGGATGAGTCAGGAGCTTCTGGTCAAATGAAAGGGCAAGGAGGAAATGCACAGGCAGTGGGAGCAGGGGCAGGTATCCTGGGAAGAGTGTGGGGACACTGCCCACTTGTCTAGGGGTGGGGTTAGGGATGCAAAGGATACTAACAGGGCCTTCTACAGGTTTGTCAGCCAGAAAAGGAAGGTCAAAGAAAGTGACCTCCCCAAGGAATACAACTGGCAAACTGATAACAACAGATGAGAAGGAGGCTGAGGTAGTTTTTTGCCTCAGTCTTCACTGGCAGCCCCTCTTCCCACATCTCCACAGTGGATGGACTGCAAGACAGGGACTGGGGCAGCAAAGTCCCTCTCACTGCAAGAGATCGGGTTTGAGACCACCTGAGGAACCAGAACATACATAAATCCATGGGATATGACAAGATGCATCCCAGAGTCCTGAGGGGATTGGCTGATGTGGTTGCCAAGCCACTCTCCGTGATACTTGAAAAGTCATGGCACTGACCAGAAAAAGGGAAATATTGCACCCATTTGTTCAAAGGGTAGAAAGGAGGACCCTGGGAACTACAGACCTGTCCCCTCTGTGCCTGGGAGGATCAAGGAGCAGATCCTTCTAGAAGCTGTGCTGAGGCACATGGAGGACAGGAGGTGATTAAACACAGCCAGCACGGCTGCACCAAGGCAAGTCCTGCCTGACCAACCCAGCCTCACGTACAGTCTGAGTTTCCCACTCCTTTTCCAGCCCACATTGATGGCCTGTGTGACACCTGAGCTTTGAACAGCTCTCTTTTTCATRGAGCATTGTCAGAGGGCTCCTCAAGACCAAAGTCTGGCTGAGCAGCACAAAAATGGGACGAGACAACCAGAGGAATTTCTGTGGTGGAGTAAAGGGAAAATGGGGCTGTTTTGAGGGCTGGATGTGTGTAGAAGACAGAAGTGCTCCTTGTCCTTAATCCAGCTCTTTCCTCTCTCAGGTATCACGACTGTGCTCACCATGACCACCCTGAGCACYATCTCCCGCAAGCACCTGCCCCGTGTTTCCTACATCACAGCCATGGATCTCTTTGTCTCTGTGTGCTTCATCTTCGTCTTCGCTGCCCTCATGGAGTATGCCACGCTCAACTACCTGGTGGGAAACAAGAAACCACTAGAGCACCACCACAGGAAAGCCAGGCTGGTAGGTCAGAGGGCCCAGCAGAGGTGGATGCTGTTAGAACCCCAAGCTATTCCAAAATATTCCTAAGCCTGCATTGGGAACTGCTGATGTGGTTTAGTGCCTGACCCATACTGTGTTTAAGTCTTCAGACCACTCTGTGCTGGATCTGAGGTCAGACCAGAAAAAGCAGCTGAGGCTCTCTTAAAACAAGGAAGCCCCTGCGGGGCCCGTCAGAGCCAGGCACCCTGTGCTCTCTTCAGAATTGCTGGAGGCCTTATCAGTACAGTTTAGGATGACTCACATGTCCACTTTAAGACAGGTTCTTCCACCTGTATCAGTTTGATCTCTGGATTACAGAGGTATCTTAGGTCACAGAGGTGCAGAAACATACTTTCTTTTGTGGTCTTCCATCAGAAGACCTCCTGAGTGTGGGGATAGTGAACCCAGGGTGGTCATCATTCTCCTCATCCTCATCCTCCATCATGAGATCTGCCCAAGCTCATGGCAGGTACTTCTGACACAYGAACTGAAACAGGCCTCTGAACTGGGACAGAACCGAAACAGAAAAAGTCGTATCTCTTCTGTGCCAGGCTAATTTCCCAGTATATGTCTTATATCCCCCCACCCTCATATCCAAGGGTGGACAGAGCTCTTCCATGATGCTCATGATGTGCCTCCTCCTGGGCCAAGAGGAGCCACAGCCACAGCCACAACCTTTCCCCAGCTTTTCTTCAGTAACTGGCAGCAACCAGCAGACACATCTGGGCTGTGTGCTGTCTTCAGAGACAGCTGAGCTCAGGGGAACGAGAGAAGAGGCTAGAACAGATCGAACAGGTCGTGTTTGTGCACTGACTATTGTTGGCACAGATGGGGAATCAGAGCAATCAGAGCTTTGCTGAGTAGGGCTGTGCCCTGGGGTGCCAGGAAGGACACTCACAGTCATGCAGGGAGCTGCCAGTTCCCCCACTATGCACACGGGCTGATTCACAGTCAGGTGCAGAGACTGGGGATGATCAGTCATGCCTCTCCATTGAACTGCACCATGATGATCTGATCTCTTGCCAATTGGGCTGGTGTCTGGAACATGTTTTCCGGCCTTTTCCTCCCCTTTAACCTGCCTGCCTCTCGCCTTACAGCCRCCTGCCGGTGCACAGGTGATGCCAACCTTTACCGCCATCAACATCAACCACATCATGCACTGGCCTCCGGAGATAGAGGAGGATGAGGATGACGATCCTGGCTCCCCGTGCCTGGAAGGAAAAGAATGTGAGAGATTCTTCTGCTGCATCGAGGACTGTCAGACGGGGATGTGGCGGGAGGGGAGGGTGCGCATCCACATATCCCGCCTGGACTCCTACTCCCGCGTCTTCTTCCCAACGGCCTTCCTGCTCTTCAACATTGTCTACTGGATTGCCTATCTCTATCTCTAGCCCTCCTTTGTCCTCAGCTGGAATGGACTGGACAYCAGCAAGATGGGCTTCTCAAGGAGCACAGAGAACAGCGTCTCTTCTGTTGTAGTCAGTTGTCAGTCTGAACAACCCAACCTGGTGATTCCCTCCTCCTGCTCTCTCATCTCTTCTGAGAAGAACCAAACAGCTTTTTTTTAGCCTTCTAACATATCTTTTTAGAGAATCTACTACCCTTTCCCAAACAACCCCCTCTCCAACACCACCAGCATTGTAGTCCTTGTAAGATTGCCCAAAAACATCCTGCTCCCCATCTCAGGCATTGGGGATTTTGTCAAAAACAAAAACCTTAATGCATTCCATTTTTCCATCCAATCCTACTCCAAAATTTCAAGGGAAGTGATGGCAAATGGAGTTTTCTGCATAGTTATTAAGACTGCAAAGGAAATAAAGTACCTCTTATGACTTCTGCACCATTTCCACCAGAACAGACCTTGTGGGGTGCTAGAAGCTCGGAAAGGTCAGAAGGAAATAGTGTGAAATAGGACAGCRGTGCAGCCTTCCCACAGTAGCTGGGCTTGGCTAAAGTGTTGTGAACCTGCCCAGACATGTGATGGTGGCACTGACGAGGATGGAGTAGCTGCAAGCCTCCCCCAGCTCCCCGCAGAGTATCTATGAAGCATTCCTCACGGATCACTCCAGGACATCCACCCACTGAGGCGTTGCTGATTCCCATCAGACGGTGGTAAAAAGCACTTCACAAGTTGGGAGGGCCCATCTGCCTTACTGGAGCAGACTCTGCAGGGCCCACGGTGACATTTCTGCTGTGAGACTGCGACTTGGAGCAGGCTCTGCAGCTCGCGTTGGGCACAGCCAAAGGAGGGAGGGAGGCCTTGGGAGAAAGGCCAGAAGGAATCTCCTGAGCCTGTTACTGTTGTGAGGTAGTTTCCTTTGGCCTGTCTCACGGGAGCTGGGCCCTCTTGTGCTGTGCATCACAAGGGCAGTGCTCTGCTGCACAGGGACACTCACTGAGACCATGGGATCTGTGCTTGGTAGTAGGTGCCAGCCTGAGGAAGGGGGCACGCAGCTAACAGTGCATTCCTGCAGCTCAGATGTGTTCTCTYCTTTATTTTTTTCATAATTGCATAAAACAACAGTCTTCACTATAACTGGATGACCCTTCCCAGTTGCCATCAATACTTGGCCCCTTTCCTCACAAAACGGAGTGAGTTGTCCTTGATAGGTTTTAAGAAAGCCAAAYGTAGTGAGATGGCTCCTTCTGGTCCATCTTAGAGGGATAGAGAAATGCGTAATACAGTTTCAACTGGGGAGAAACTGCAGCATGTAGAAGAGGAAACTCAGGCCCAAGGTCCATAATGTGCAAACTGGCTGCCTCCCCATTTATACCAACTGCTGATGTGGCCCACAGCATGATGGTGAAAAGCAGCGGGCCATTAATAGTTACTTACTGTGTAAATTAGAAACAAGATCTTTTTATAAAAACAGCATGTTTTAGAAAAAATTAGAACTTAAAAGGCTTCTCAGGAGAAGAAAGCCAGCATGGCTGCAGAGAAAAAGTTAGGAAAGGTTGGCTCACAGGACAGCTCACGGGCAGGAAGTTTTACATATTCTTGGAGAGCAATTTGATCTGGTTTAAAGACAGATTTTGACACTGTTAAATCTGATCTGTATAATGAAGTGTCATGTTTAATTCATTCATAAACACAGCCTTACCTGGGTTCCAGATGAACAGCTAGAGCAACTTATTAAGTATACAATAGTACAACACTCAGCTAAGTATAACCTAATGGGGTCAGACCAGCAGAGCTCTGAAAGGGGAAATTGTGCCTGTCTAACCTGTTACAGTTCTTTTAAAATACCAAGTAAGAGATAAAGGTTACTCAGAAGCATAATTTGCTTAGCTACTCCGACAGCTTTTGAAAGGGTGGAAAGAAATTGTGGCGGGCGGTTCTAACTGAGGAAATTGATTTAGCAAAAGAATTATTAAGGAGGTTCTAATTAGAGGAAATTAACTGAGGAGAGGGGGGAAAAAAAGAATTGTTAAGGAGGCTCTAATTAGAGGAAATTAATGTTTTAGAGAGAAAGACACAGAGAGGGAGAAGTCTAAGAAAAGAATCAAAACAACTTGCAGACAAGGGAAGCTGCTGGGTGACAGTGCCGACTCCCAGCCAAGCGGGTTGATGTTCTGCTCCCGGTAGCAGAGCGTTATTAGATGTAGCAACAGAAAAACCTCCTATGACTCAGCCCTATGCCGCCAGGGAGCTGGATTAAACAGGGTCCTGTGATGTCTGTGGGGAGCCAAAAGGAAAGAGCATCCTAGATTAGACCTGGCGCACACGACAGGCTCTGAGTGAAGCGCTGTGCGCGCTCGGGAAGGCAGCTGGGGGTGTGTGGGAGAGGACGCCCCGGTGGCAAACCACGGCCTGGGCCAAAAATCTCCCTAAGAGGATGGTGGCGTGAGAGGTGTGCAGGCAATGTTGGCTGCACTGAGCACAGGCAGCAAAATGTGGAAGGGGAGCATCTGAGAAAGGGAGGGTGGCAGGGAAAATTTAACAGCCCCGTGCAAAGAAGCCCAAACAGCTGCAATTTGCTGTAGCTTCGAACCTCTTGGTGAACACATATGATTATCATGGGCACTAGAGAACAGATTTCAGCCCTGAGAGCAGCAACTTGTTGAAATTAGACCTTTTACAAAATCAGCAAGAGAGAAACAGGGTGTACGAGAAACCTAAGAGGATGACAGGGTCTCGGACAAAGTAGACTTGAAAGATTGTAAGATTTCACCAAAAAAAGATAAAGCCAACACACACCTAGGTAATTTAACCAATGATGGAGGATTTGACAGAGGAAAATAGTCTAGCGTGGGCTGGAGCACAAGGAAGCTGATTACTAAGGCTGGGGAAGGAGGAGGGAGGGGGCTTTTTGGCTTAGGGAAATCTGTGCCCATCACCCATAGCGCAATAAATAAAGGCATGCACAAATTCAATCATGTTTTTAAGTTTCTATAGTATCTCAAAAAAAGGAAAGCTAAGAAAAGCCCAAAAGAAAAATCTGCCATTTGATTGGAATTACTTTGCAAAGCTCCAGTTTCCTTATAAAAAGGTCTCCCAGCTMTCAGGAGGGAATCCAGGGCTCAGAGACATCCAGTAGCCATGAGTTGCCCTGCTCAGCATGGCAGTGGGAGTCGAGCCCCTCTTGCCCTCCGAGGCTGGCATAAGACACAGACCAAAAACATGAGGCTGAGCTGTGCTGCTCTGGGCAGGAAGGACAGAGGCACCAGCGCTGCTGCAAGACACTTGGATGGCTTTGAACAGCGGCGTGGCTGTGCCGCCTCCTCCTCTCACGGAGGTTTCAACATTCTCCCCCTCTCAGAAACTTGGTGGAGGAGCTGCATRTTGTCAGCCTCACAGGCCAAACTGGCACTGGGCTTCTCTCACCTCCTCCCTCCCSTTCCCAAGAACCAGCAAGTCACATTCCCACCCCTACACATCCCCCTGCCAAGGTGAAGACAAACACATCCAAGGCCAGCAGGACCAGGGCAGTGACCATCCCCCTGTGCTGGGCACTGGTGAGGCCACCCCTTGAATCCTGGGGTCAGTTTTGGGCAAGAAAGACCTTGAGGGGCTGGAGTGTGTCCAGAGAAGAGAAYGGAGCTGGGAAAGGGTCTGGAGCACAAGTCTGATGAGGAATGGCTGAGGGATGTGGGGGGCTCAGCCTGGGGAAAAGGAGGYTCAAGGGRGGGACCTTATTGCTCTCTACAACTCCCTGGAAGGAGGCAGTGGTGASGGGTGGGTTGGTCTCTTCTCTCAGATAACAAGACACAGAATAAGAGAAAATATGCTCAAGTTGTGCCAAGGGAGGTTTGGGTTGGATTTTGGGGAAAATTTCTTCACTGGAAGGGTGGTCAGGCTTTGGAACAGGCTGCCCAGGGAAGTGGTGGAATCACCRTCCCTGGAAGTATTTAAAAGACATGGAGATGTGGCACTTGAGGACATGGTTTAGTGGAGTGCTTGGCAGTGTTAGATTTACATTTGGACTCGATGATCATAAAAGGTCTTTTCCAACCTAAATGATTCTATGACTATCACTCTACTATCCTAGTATCTAATGATGGGGACTGGAAATTATGATCTCAGCATTTATGTTTTATGACTTTTGTTTGGAATATAAAAGGAAATCAGGAAAAAGGTTAATTTCTCATTTCTCTGCCTCCAATTCCTATTCTTCTCCTCCAAATTATGCCACATAAGGAACCATTTTTAGCCTGTATGCTCTTCAGGGCAGGGACTCTGTTACTGTGTGTTTGTACAGGGACTGGCACACCAGGGCTTGGTCCTTAACTGAGATTTCTGGATGCTACTTATTATACATAATAAACATTATACACTGCCCATCTTCACCACTGTCTATCTACACCTTGCAAGAAGGCTAAAAATTGTCCCCTGTCCCCCTCCTGATGGAGTTACTTGAGCTGGTTAATTTTTTTATTTCCTCACAGAAAACTATCTTGTTGGAAAGTAGGGAAAAATGTCATTCCACATTTTGGGGATGGGTGGTGGATATTTTTGGTTTGGGTTTTTTTTAAGAAAGGCAGAAGTTGCTTCAAATCAGCACTGCTCAGAAGCAGTCTCAGCCATTTGAAGTCATTACTTGTAGTGCAAGAGGAGGCCTTGCTTGGTCCCCTCAGTCTGTTGCCATTGTACAGAAAATAACTGATGTTTCCCCAAGTGCTTTGGGGTGGGGGGGGGTTGGCAATAATATTTGGTGGACTTTATTTCAGCCTTTCTATTGCCTTTTGGAGTGATCATAACCAAAAGGACAACCCCAGCTCCGACGGAGGCCTCCCTCAAGAGCCACCCTCTTGTCCCTGGGCCCATACAGCCACATCTGTGGCACTTTAACGTTTTAATCATTTTATTCCCCTTTCTTGCCCCACTTTTGAGTGCCAATGGAGGTGTTGTTATTTGTCATTGAAGCACAGGGAGGAAGGTGCTGGTTTCTGAGTGCCCTGGGCAGAGGTGCCTGGTTTGGCACGGTTCACACCAGCCCACAAAGCGAGCACCTCCTGCCCCTCCCTGGCACATCATGTATCCCTCCAAGACATAACAGTTCCCAAAATGTTAAAAGCATGAGGTCATGAAGGAGGGGGGTGAGAAGAGAAAGTTATATTAAGTCATTACTTTTTATATTCCTAATATACATTCATTATAATTTGTCTTCCTCTTAATGCCTCAGATTTATAGGCTTGGGGAAGATTGAATTTAAGGAGAACAAGAGTGTTCAAAAATGTTTCAAATTGTGTGCCCCAGGGCAAGTGGGGAGACAAACAGTCCTGCCTGGATGGGATGGGAGCCGCTTCTCCTCATGGAGACATGACTCCATCAATGGCTCCAACAGCACCACACAGCTCCTGGCAGCCCTCGAGGGGCAGGAGGCACCTGCTGTGAAGGGCTGGGGTAGAACAAGGCTTGGYTCCCAGTGTTCCCATCAGACTGGGTGAGGAAACACAGGTACCCAGGGGAAATGCCCTATTGCCTGCAGACCTTCAATTACAAAAAAAGGAAAAAATTTATTTTTTTTTTCTTTTTTTTAAGGATTGTTCAAGTGAAAATTGACTCAATTTTCTGTCGGAAAGAATCTCAGGTCTTTCAGGTTGATTTTTTTTGTTGTTGATTCTTTATATTGCTGCTTGACATGATTTTACCCCTCTCTACTTGTTTTTTCCCCTTCTCCCCACATATTCCAAAAAAGCAAAGAATAGAGTCTAGTCCCTATCTGTCCCTGCCACACTTCTGGCCCCACCTGAGCCCCTGCGACAGTAAGAACAATGCAGGATGGAGAGAGCTACAAGCCTCAATAGCTGCTCTGAGCGGGTCGGCATAGCAACATCTCCAGAGAGAGCGCTCCATGGGGTAATTTCCATTCACTTTAGAGCCCACTTGGGCTGCTGGAGTGATATAAAAGGGACTCAGAAAGCCTGTTAATTAGGATTAGCAGCTTCAGGAACATCAAGCCACAGTGCTCTGAGCTGAGCCGAGCCATTTATCTGAGAGAACTCAAGGCTCTTGACTACCTCCTTAATGAGGCACAGGATACCACATGTCAGGGCAGACAACTTTGGAATCAGATGGCAGAGCCATCCATGAGAGAAGGTTCCTCCCCTGGCTGCTGAATGGCACTGCAGCACCTCTCCTGTGCTCAGAGCACCCTTTGCTGGGCTCAAGTGGTTGGCAGGTCGAAGATGCACCAGCCACGAGCAGGGTGAAGGCACAGACCCATCTTATGAACACAAGCTGCACATGCTATGATATCCACAGGGCACGTGCTGGGTGCCCCCGGGTGAGGTTTTGGGATGATGCACATGCCATGAGATGTCTGCAGAGCTCCAAGAGAAAGCAGCCACTGGGGACAGGAGGTGGCAGCCATGGGTGTCACATGTTCTTTTAAGGCCAGACACAGACTCCATGGAAGAACAAGGTAGGGACTTGTGTTTTACAGTTGCTGGGATATGACTTTTATTCTACTGCCATAAGGTTCCTGCCCTTCATCAGTCTGCTGCATGAAACGCCCAGGGAAGGTGGTAAGCCTGTAAAAATGAAACCCAGCTTTGCAGCAGCCTTTATCACATACATAGGTAAAACAGACTGCAGGGAAAGGTTGAGTCATTGCCAGGCTGCCATTGGGCTGATTTACATCTCTCGAGTGTTACTGACCCTGGCAAACTCCTCAGGAACCTTTTCTGACACCTCCCCTTGCCAAATGTGTGGTGAAACACAGATGTCTCCCTCACATTATTCTGCTTCTCTTGGTGTTTTCACCTCCTCAGGGTAAAACACTACCTGAATCTGAGATGAGCTGAAGGCAAAGCTTCCCATCTGGGACTGGAGTACCAGTTTCCTGGTATGCATTGCTCTTCCTGGAGAAATACATAGGTCTGCTCAAAAATACCCGTGGCAGCAATTCAGTCCTTCACACTGCAATCTGTTTTCCAAGATCATGCACTTCAGGGCTGCTGGCAGCCATGCTCTCCGTTGTGCCCATCACAAAGGAAAAAGTCCTTTACCATACTGGCAGCTGGACCAGGTTCAGGCGGGTCTGAAATGCATTTTAAGGCAGAAATGGGTCTGTACTCTTCTCCCATTTAGCCCCAGAAACTCCCAGTAGCCTCAAAGAATACATATGGCAGCAGGAACTCACCAGGCCAGAAAAACAGAAATCCCTACCCAGGAGTTTACAGTCAGCCTCTTGAAAAGGTCAGTATGTGCTGTGATCCTTGCCATGAGGACATTCCCTGAGGAACATCCTTCACCAACCAACCCTTTTATCACAGAGCTTCAGCCAGCTCCCCCCAGCATCCCACAGAGATCAGGAGCTCGGGGAAGGAAGCCAAGACTATGTTTGAGAAGAAAAAGCTGTAGTAAGACTTTAGTAACCAGAACTATCACACCTCAAAGTAACATGTGCAATGCTAGGTGACTGAATGTCCGAGTAAGACCATACATTGGTCAACCAGGTAGAATCATAGAACTGAGGAATAGTTTGGGTTAGAAGGGCCCTTAAAGTCCATCTAGCCCAACCCCCCTGCAATGAGCAGGGAAATGTTCATTTAGATCAGGTTGCTCAGAGCCCTGACCTTGAATGTTTTCAGGGATGGGGCTTCTACCTGGGCAGCTGTGCCAGTGTTTCACCACTCTCATTGTGAAACACTTTTTCCTTGTATGTAGTCTGAATCTACCATCCTTTTGTTTAAAACCATTACCCTTTGTCCCATTTTGACACTAAACCAAAGAGCAAAAGGAACTGCACAAATCCTGTGGAACCACCTCAAAGTCCCTGCATGCCCCCTCTGCTCAGCAGCACTGGGATCTTAAAGCCTGACAGCCGAGTGGAGGAACGTGCTGAGCTCGTTCAGGCATTTCTCATTAGTTTGCCATGACTTCTCAATATCATGCTACTCAATATATTCATGTGGCATCAAATTAGAGATAGGGAAAAGCGTCTCTCCCTAAGTCATCCAGAGAACACAAAGCAACAAAGCAAAATAACAGACAGGGAAACTTCATGTGAGTCATCACCTTCCCTCCTTCCCCTCTCCCTTTGCAGCACTGCTGATAGCCCCAGGATTGTTCCAGGAGGCCTGGAACCAGAAGGTACCTATTCCTGCTTTTTTTGCTTTCATTTCACAATAAGTAAAGGAAGAAAACAGCAACTGGATCTTTSTATCTCTCTACTTCAGGCACCTTGTTCATGCTCTGCTGAGATTGATGGCCCAGATAWGCCAAATGCATGACATAAATTAACTATCCCTTTCCCAAAAGACTCAACATCATGCCCAGTAAAGTCTCACATACTTACGCAAAAAAAAGGAATACCAAACCAACAATAAAAAAAACAAAATCAAACCAACAACCAAACAAAATAAATCAAACAAGTGGATTCATCAAACAGCAGAGCAGTTGTGACCAGTGCAAAACAACCCAGGGTTGTTAAATATGTAAGAAAGGAAAATGGTCTCATGTCTGTAGAACAAAGAACGTGTTTCTGTCAAATCTCAGATCCGTGTGTCCAAACTGCAAGGCAATTTCAGTGGCATTGGTTTTGCTGTATCCTACCACATATTTCAAATTATGGCTTGATCATCAACTTTCACTGCTCAAAAAGGAAGATAAAACCTTGCTCTAGGCTGATATATTTTAAAAAACCATTTCTGGTTTCTTTGGCCAAATTTTTAGAACAAATACATTTGTCCTTGAGAKAAGTTTTATTTGATCTGCATTGATATTCACAAAGTAACCCACTTCTCCTTGGCTGAAGAGACTGGAATGTTTGCTACAGAGACTTCAGATAAGCCATTAATAAATGTTGCTGGGTTTAGGGGTTGTAGGGTCACCATTCCATGTGGACCTATAGGTAGCCAACATTTCTGCAGTGTCTGGGACCTGMATTCAAATTCAATACCAGTATATGTGTATATATTACGGGGAAACTTAGCAACTTAGGTTGAAACCATCCCCATCTTTCATTAGCTAAAGCAATAGAAATATCTAGTTTGGAACTCTTGGGATGGAGAAGCGCAGAAAACTGAGTCCACACAGGCCATCTCACTTGTGAAAAGAGGGATGAAAAGCAGTGAGGTCTTGGCACGGCACTCTAGAAAGGGAATGCCGTGAACTCAGCTTACCCCTGGTGTCTGCCACCCTCTTTCTGCTCTGTGATTCCTTACACTGAGGCCACTGCCCTTGCAAACTGGAAATCCATATTAAGTGACGTGCAAAAGCCATCTAAAGACAAGGAGGTTGCTCACCCTGTTTGTTCCCTAAGCCACATACACACACAAAACCACCAAATTTTTGACCCCAAATACCTCTTGCAGTAGCAGCTTTCACCTGCTGATTGTCCTGGCTCCTCTCCAGGGAAGAGTTTGTCTCGCTGACTCTTGAAAMTACCAAGTCAGGAGGAGAGGCCTGGAGTGCTGTGAGTGATGTTTGTCCAGGCTGGAGCACTGCAGTGTATGGACCATGCTGGCTTTTCCCACCTTGAGCCAGCCAGAGGTCCAGGCTCTCCAGGAACAGGGGTCCCAAGGGAGCAGAAATACATTTGCCTGATAAATGCATTTGCAGGAAGGAAGAAGAAAAGCAGGACATGACTTTAGAAGGGGTTTTACTTAAAAAGGCAGCTGATGAATGCAGGAAAGTCACCTGCCCTCACACACAGCTCATGACTTTGGATGGAACAAGCACAGAGGAAAAAAAAAATCCAAAAATAATATAGATTTTTGGCTGCCTAAAAATGTATCAGAACAGAAACAACTTCTCACTGTGATCAGATTCTAGAGCAAAGCCAGAGCTCGCCTCAGAAGATCAGATTCTTTGTTGGCTGCTTAAAACAGAYTCTGTGAGGATAAAGCACGAGGATCTCCCTTTCAAGCAATTAAAAAGCCTGCTGACCCCAAGTCACCCATACCAACTTGCTGTACTATTTCCCAGACCCAAGCCTGGCCAGGATAAGTCAATGGCTCCTACACAGTCACACTCCACGGAAGCAGCTGAAAATTGCTCCAGAGACCTCCAGTACATGGGAGCAGGACTCCTTTCCCAGCAATCCTACTGTTTTCCCACTCTGGGGCCCAGGAAATTACATTATATCTATGCTGCATTCAGACACCCTGCTAGAGATGACCCCTAAAGGGTCCAAATTGAAGAGGAAATAACCAGACTGAGGCACTGAGACCCTGCATTAGAATAGCACTCACCCTTCCTCTACACAATCCAGAGCAGCCAGGACACAGCCAAGCTTTTCCTGAGCCCTGAAATGGGAGAGGGTCCATAGCAGGACCTGCTCCATGCCTCATCTCCTCATCTCAGGGACTGCTCTTTKTAAGGGCAGATTATTATACTGCAAATTTTATTTTAGCTATAACTGGAAAAAGTATTCAAAGCAAATGCAACAGCTCAGAAGGAATCAGAGCAGGATTAGACATTTATATGAATAACAATAGCTTCTGCACTTTGACTTGCTGTGATAAAAATAATAAAAACCTCAGTTTTCACACTGCAGGGCAGAAACCYGATCTCTGAACAAGGTGTTAGAAATAAATTTCCTCACACAACAGCAGTCCCCAACTGTCCAGGCCAAGCACATGGTTTAGGGATGTGTAGTAGCCACTGCTAGAGACAAAGCTGGCTGGAAGCCCGTGGGCTTGGTTAGGTGCTGCTGCAGCCAGGAGAGCATGAGATGAGTTGCAGTGTATGAGATACAAATGAAACAAGCCCATCACTCCCTTTTATCTTTGCATTTCCTTGCAAAATCTGAGTCCACGCCAGATCAAGMTCAGTGAGATTGTGTGCTGGATTCCAGGAATCTCCTCACTTTTTTTGGTTTGTTTCTCTGCAGGGATGGATCACTGCCACCCCTCRCCTCCTCTCCCCCACAAGCTGAGCCTTTAAGAGGTAATGGCCTGAGCCCCAGCTGATTAATAAACTTGCTTGAGACTGCTGATCTCTTTGGACCATTAAACCTTTCCCCAGTGACTACTCATTAATCCCTCCAAAAGTCCTCCCGGATGAGGTTGTTGTTAGCACCATCAATCCTTTTTAAGGCCTCAATTTGCAGTGGAAGGGAGCAGGGAAGTGGGGGACAGTGTGCATTTGTCAGGAGGGGCAGAGCTTAGTGCTTCCACCCAGGGGAGTGCTGTCCCTGTGCAGCACAGACCATCTACCACGCAGCACTGCACCAGGCATGTGGGGGATTGAGAAAGGCCASGAGAAAAAGGTGACATTCGTTTTCTTAATTGCAGTGCCTTTGGCTGGGACCAGAAGGCTCCAGCACACGTGGTGACCGAGGAGTACCTGCTGATATCTGCAGAGATACTTTCAAATAAACAGGGCTGGGACATGAATCACCCAGAGCACTGCTACCTATAGACCTGAGCAAGTCTCTGTCTTCCCGGCTTCTCTTTCTATTCAAATGTCTTCATTATTAAAACAGCCACACCTTCAGCCAGAATCCTTGATTTGCCTTAATGCTGACTCTTGAAAGTGGAATTTCAGCCACCTGGTCCACAGCCTGCCCCCCCTTTCAGCCTCTTCCCCCACTGTCAGCACAGTAGCTCTGATTATCTCTCCTTAGCTCTTCTAGGACTTTTTCACATCCTTAAATCTCATTACTTTGAGCCGTGCTTAGGGGCTTGGAAGGAGGATGGTGGCAGCAGAGCTGTTGAACTATGCCTGCCACTGATGGTGGCAGCATGGAAATCCCATCTGCAAAACCACAGTCCARTGTTTCTGGATTTTAACCTAAAACCTCACAGCTATTTTTTCCCTCCCCTGTGTCTGAAAAGTTGCAGCTTTTGAACTCTGGCTTTTATGTCCACATGAGGTTTTCAAATGAATGTTTAAGATCAGGCTTTATAGATACGGAGTCTCATAAGCCTCTCAGCTGGAACCAAGCTACATTTGTGGCTGCACACAGAACAAACTGTGTCCCGGTCTGGGCTGTGCTCCTGCACAGTGCACTGCTGTCAGTGGTCTACTGCAGTGGCCASAGAAGGGAAGGGAGTGAGGGATGATGCTGGTACACAACCTATGGACAACAGTTTTCTTCTGCTCTCAGTTGTGTGAAGGATGGCTGCTGTTGAAGCCCAGTGTTCAGGCAACATCAGAAAAAACAGCTTCAAAGTTTAAATTGGCAGCTTGACTTAACCATGGTGCCACTGCTCCCACAGCATGTCCAAAAAGGGCAATGAGAGGGCAAATCCCTGGCACAGCTTGGAAAAGGATGTCTCCATCCTTGGCCAAGGAGCTGATCAGTGCTATGCTCTTGATTAGACTTCCCATGTGTCTGYGCCTCATTTGCCAGCTATAATTTGGAAATGACCGTGTCAGTTCTGGCCTTTCAGTGTGAGACTTCTTCTACCACGGAACATGCCTTACCATTAAYAAGCAAAGCTTCTCCACATCATCATCATCAGAAGTCCTGGAATGTTTCTTCACTACCAGCATGGCCCGTGACTTGCGTGAATGAATCACCAGATTAATGTGAAAAGGAGTTTTCAGAAGTCGTTGTGGCTTTGGCAATGGCTTGGCTGGTGCTGAGCACACCACATACAGCCAACAACAGCTGGACTCCACAGGGAGAGGGGAAAAAAGAAAACAACCACACACACATGCAAAAATCATCAGTCAGGCTCCTTTTAAAAGATTAATGCAGTGCACAGTGAAAGGCCTTTCAGCTCTCAAATCTTCACATGATTATATAAACCTTAACTCACTCCAGCTACCRAGGACCTGTGTGTGTTTGTGGGCATTAACAGCTGCTGTGGTGTTATAATTAGAGCAGAGAGTGAGGAGTCCCATGGGGAAACAGAGGAAACCCCAAATTGCTCAAGTCATTTAAACATTAAGGGAGATAAAACAGTGCAGAGAGGTTCTGGAGTGAGCAGTGCTCGAGGGAGGGAGGGGTTACAGCCACCACAAAAATTGTTTCTGCTCTCTTGGGTCCATACATTACAATTAATTATGGTTATTAATTATTTAAGATGCTACAGTAATAATTAGTGCCATAATCATCTCAGCCAGTGAAAATGTAGAATTGTTTGGGTTGGGAGGAACCTTAAAGATCATCTAGTCCAATCCTCTGCCATGGGCAGGGACACTTTCCACTATCCCAGGTTGCTCCAAGCCCCGTCCAACCTGGCCTKGGACACTTCCAGGGATGGGGCAGCCACAGCTTTTCTGGGTAACCTGCGCCAGGGCCTCCCCACCCTCACAGGGAACATTTTCTTCCTAAAATCTAATCTAAACCTGCCCTCTGGCAGTTTGAAGCCATTACCCCTTGTCCCATCGCTAAATATCCTTGTCCAAAGTCCCTCTCCAGCTCTCTTGGGGCCCTTGTAGGTCTCCCTTGAGCCTTCCCTTCCCCAGGCTGAACAGCATGGTCCAGTTAACCCTGTTCCCGAGCCCTCTCGTGGGCATCTGTCCAGGAAGAATGTGCATGTGACCCCAAATTMATCTCTAAAGAATGGCTTTCCCCAAATCCATCACCCATTTCTGTGCTGGTGACACCCACAGCCTGTCCCAGGAGTGCTCACATTTGCAGCACGATGCTGTGGTTTCTCCCTCTGTTCTCCCTGGCTGTGGAGATCATGGGCCAGGAGACATCTGAGGACTGTGGACATTGCACTGATGCGAGAGGTTTTTTCTTCATCTTAGGGCCTCATAAGCAATTGCCTTTCTCAGTGAGGAGTGATCAGACAGAGGTCACTTCCCATTCCACCTCCATCCATCAGGTGAGCCCAAAGGACAGGAATGCCCCAACTCCCCTCCAGCCCCTCTCCTATCCATCACATCAAGTGGCACCTCATGCGTAAGGATTTAACTCAAACAAAAATTAACATATTTTACAATGCCCACACCCTGAAGAAACACCAGACAACTCACTCCATCAAAGAAATAATTCTGAAACCCAAGAACCAGCACTTCTTCTCCACATCCAGCCTCTCCTTCCTGACCCCTGGCAAATCCCTGCTGCTGCTCACCACATCCAGGCCCTGGTGGCGACCCAGCAGGCGACATCTCCCAGCCTCCTGGGGACTTGCGTAATGGGGAAGTGTCAGAGATTAGAGACGAGAGCAGCGGCTGCACTATAAAAGCAAACTGAATAATTAAAGAGAGGAACTGTTCCTTGCAGAGAACAAAATGAAAGAGTTGTGTGATTTGAGCAGAAGTGACCTTTACACTTCATTACAAGGAGGTGGTGTCCTTATAGGGGTATTAATATTTCCAGCTGAATTAGCTTGGGTTAAAAATGGCTCAAAGGAATGAGGGAGAGTGAACAAAAATATATCATTCTGTCTTTTTCTCCTCCTCTTTGCTTTTTACCTTTTTTTTTTTCCGCAATTTGTTGTCTTGAAAGCAGAAGGGCTGAGTGGCCATCAGGAACGAAGCTTCTTTAGAAACAGGGAGAGCTGCAGYGTGTCCTGGCTTAGGGATCTTCCTTGGCTGTGCGATCTTCCCTCCACCTTGGCTGTGCTTCAGAAAAGCCTGTGTGGTGCCTCTGTGGCTGTTCCCATGTTCTCATCCAGGGCACAGAGCGAGTTGTCACTCACCAAGCTGCAGACACCACAGGACTGATGTTCAGGTGGTTTTGAGCCAGGAGTGGAGCTCAGCACTGCTGCTGTGGGTCCACATGAAGTCACTAGGATGTCCTAGGGCACATGTGCTCCTGTGGTTACTGTTCACCACCCTGTGGGCCAACTGAGTCCTCATCTCACAAAACTTCTTTCTGCTTTCATTAGTGGGGAGATGGACCCTGTTCAGGACACTTTAACCCACCCAGCTGTGGAGCAGTCACAGCCTGACACAAAGGACAGACAAACACCCTCCCTCCCACACAGAGCCAAGGCCTTCACTAAGGCTATTTCAGCAGAGGACAGACCATACAAATGCCAGAGAGGATAGAGCTGCTTCAGTTCTGTAGTTTCACACAGAAAAGGACCTGCACGTCAGCATGTCCCAGCAGATGCAGCCCCACACAGCCCCACAAAAGCATGACTGCCAATAATGTTCCAMAGCACTGGCTGAATTAAATAAGCAAAGTTGAACTCAGCAATCTGAACCTAAATCCAAGCTGCAATTTGGCTGCTCAGAGCCTCGARGTGAACACAGTTATGCTTTTGGCTCAGATCACTCAGTCTCATATTAGTCCCATCACTGACTTTGAGATGCAAAAGCGTTGCTACCTTGATAACACAGCCAGACACCTGGATGCCTCCCCATAAGCCTGCGCTAAACAATTTCTTTTACTGCCTCTCTCTGCCCAGCAATAACAGGCATCAGGAAAACCCACCAGAGCAAACAGAAGAGGAAAGAAACATAAAAGCAGGTGCACGTCAATAAGGAACGAGGGTGCTGTGGTGGAGCCTGCAATCACTCTCAGGGGCTGTATTGTTACCTCAGTGGTTCCTTCCACACCATCCTTCCCACCTTCCCAGGGGCACAGCAGGTCGCCTTCCCCTGCTCCACTCCTGCAAATGTAATGCAAAAACACAAATCAAATAAAGACTTGAGGCTTTTGAAGTGATCATGAAATGGACACAGTGGCAGCTGCTTCTCCCCCAGTGGCTGCTGAATCACAGCCCCTCACTTATTTATAGGCCTCCCCAGGGTGCTTGCGGGCGAGTCGATGACAAATGCCAGTGAACATCCACCCTCATCCCCACAAGGTGTTGTTATCCTGGCTGTAAAGGAGATGCAGAGCGAGGAAACAACACCCTGTCAGCTGTGCCAGACGGGTGGAGTGGAGGCAGGCACAGCACCCAAGACACTTCACTCACCAGCCAGTGCCTCCAGCATCACCTGAGTGCTGCTCTCAGCAAATGCTCTCGCCCTTCCCATGTCCATTATTAAGCCCCACCGTTTTTGATGCCATTTCGATGCCACTTTGACAAAGGGCAACGCTCTTGTGACCACAGTAAAGAGGATACTGACACAGAGCAGGCTGAGGGCCTACCTGGGTTCTGAACTGAGCAGGGAAACATTCCAGGGATGGAGGCCAAGATGCTGATGCTCCAGAGGGAGAAGCAGAAGTAGATGTTGAGAGCCAAAGTTTTCGCCTTATTACTGGAGACTATTGCACATGGGACAGACAGTGAACGGTTCCAAGGGCAAGAGAGGAGAAAATTCAGACTTAATATGGCCTTGGTGCTAGAGGAAGGCATGAATGTGAAGGGAGAGGAAGGAAAAGGCTGAATCTTCCCCAGGCTGGGTCAGGGAGGTAGGAATACCTTTCAGGGAAAGCAAAGGTGAACTGTACCACCTTGTTCTGCCCATAAGAGCATCCCTCCCAGGCAATCTCCACCAGGGCTATGCTCCAGAAGGAAGGGATCATTTCCCTTGCYGTAGTGCCAGGGAGCACTCTCTGGGTGCATCCACAGACTCTGGTACTGTACAGCTGACAACAGTAGGAGTCAGGCAGCAGGATCTCCATTATCAATGATGATTCACAGGCCACAGAGATCACAACTTGCCTTGTAGATGTCACTGGGACCTGGCAGTCAAGGAAAAGCATCTTATTTATAAACTGGGACGAATTACGACTGCTGAGGTATAGCCGACACGGAAGCTGCTGCCTGCTTTCCAGAAGAGAATGACTCTTTAAATGAGGCTGCAGGACCCCTCCACAGGGCTCTCTAGCTGGGAAAGGGCCCACCCTGGGCAGGTGTGCAGAGCCTTGTCACTCACAGCCAGACCAGGGCTTTCATAGGCTTCCTGGTGTTCGTGTCACTGCGCTGCTGTAGCTGGTTTTTTATTCAAGTTATCATTCATAGATTAAATCTGAAGTGGCTGTTTGGACTAGACATGTTTTCTGTGAAAACTGTCACAAGGGCTGCAAAAGCAATGGGATTTACAGGGAACACCCAGGGACTTGCTCCAGTGCAATTCCAGATGGACCCACAAAGCCAGTGAGCTGCTCTGGGAAGGAAGCTTGGATCTCTGTGGAGTTTCTGGGATGAAAATCTCAGAGGTCTGATTTAGGGTTGAGCTCACAGTGAGACCAACAAGACTATTGATAAAGTCTCTCCCCTGACTCTTCAGTTTCATGATGTTTTTAAGTTTACAGTTCCAGATCCAGGCGGAATTAGCCGATGGCATAAAATGTCATTGAAGCATGAGCTGGAGTCAGATAGACACAAAGGTCATCTACATTTTGTCTTCTTTGTTTCAACTTTTTTTAGCCAAACCCATGACTGATCCGAAAGGACTAGAGGCAGCAGCAGTCCTACACACCTGGCTGAGGTCCACTGGGAGGCAACTGTGGAGCAGTGGGGAGAAAAAGAGGGAAGAGTTAGGAAGAGGAGATAAGAGGTGCAGAAGACTCCTTGCTAATCTCAGCAAGCAAGTCCCACTTTAACTCCACTAACACAGAAAGCAGTAACAGCAGTAGCTCATCATCTGAAGACTGTGACACGAAATTTATCTTTTTTCATTGCTTTCACAGCAATTTTGCACTGTGTTTGATAGCTGATGTGCATATCCAAATTCATGCAGCCCTACCACCCCTCTCCCTCTGCCTACTCGCACTCACCCACGCTCTTCTGCGTGTGACTCAGGATGAAAAGGGATTTAGAAAGATGCAGGGAACGTTTACAAGCCACCCACCGCTTCACCCCCAGCCTGGATGGCCACATTAGCATGTCCATTTTGCATTTTGAGGTGAATCCCTGGGACATTTCTTCTGTCCCCTGCACAGTCAGGCACAGAGCAAAGCTGCACCAGGTCTGCCTCAGTGTTTGCTGTTGGCTGGGCATTGCAAGGCTGGATTTGCTTTAAGTCAATGCAAATTTCCCTACCTCTTGCTCAATGCCTTGTCCATATATCAGACCAAAAGTGGTCACTGCAGCAGACCCCTGAGACCTCCTGCACATGGTCTCACAATAAGGGGGTAACTCGGTCACACTGGGCAGTGCAGGAGGCTGGGAGACATTTGCCAAACAGCCACAGCCTGTCCCGCTCAGGAACACCAGGAAAAACATGATTGTGTGGAAGTCTGTGGCTTTTTCCAGGCTGGTTGAGTTCGGTGTGGAGGCTTGAGCCTGTGAATTCTCCAGCAAAATCTCTGCAGCGTGGGGGCACTGGTGCAGGTTCCACCAGTGCAAAATGGGCAGCAAAAAATCCCCCAGCAGCAGCTGTCAGGGACTGACAGGGGACAAACTACCCACATTTGGGTTACAAACTAAAGCCAGTCTCCCCCCTTAACACGGCTGCTGAGAAGCCATTTAGGGGAGTGTGTCACCACTAACATCATCCTGTTTCCATGGAGACCAGATTAACAGAACCAACGAGAGAAGCTGCACTCCTAATCTCTCCCAGAGAAAAGAGCTTGCTGATACAAGAGACTTTTAAACATCTTTAATCCAAATTCAGGGTTTTCCTTTCCATGTTCTCTCTAATCCTTCTAGAGGTTACCAGCCCCTTTCAACCCTGAGCCCAGCACAACAGCATCAAGCAGTGCAGTYACCCACAGCCTCTGCAGTCCCTTGCTAATATAAAATCTGCCATCTCTCTCTCCAAAACTTTGGCRGTCTCAAAAATAACAATTCCCCCAGCCCATCATGTGCAAGAGGCCTGCAAAGTGATGTCTGCATTGGTGCACTCAACCTGCTTTCTGGAGATGGAATCAGGCCCTGAGGACAGAGATGGAGGCACCTTCCTCCATCAACAAAAAGATGCAGGTCCTGCTTTCTGTATTGCATGAGACACTTTCCATTGAMTTTTTTCTCCTGAGCTTTTGCCTTTCCTGTGTAGTATCCCAGACAAGAGCAGATCCCACAACAGCATCAGATAGTTTGCCCAGTGGACTGGCAATAAATGGAACAAAACCTAAGGATTTATAGAATCACAGAATGGTTTGGGTTGGAAGAAACCTTAAAGGCCATCTGGTCTAACCCCCCTGCCACRGSCAGGGACACCTTCCACTACCCCAGGTTGCTCYATGCCCTGTCCAGCCTGGCCTTGGACACTTCCAGGGATGGAGCAGCCACAGCTTCTCTGGGCAACCTGTGCCAGGGCCTCCCCACCCTCACAGGGAAGWATTTCTTCTTAACATATAATCTAAATCTACCCTCCTTCAGCTTAAGGTTATTCCTTTCCCAAAGTCCCTCTCCAGCTCTCTTTCCCAGGGTAAGCTGCAGACCCCCAGTTTAATTCCAGTTTGGGAGGCAGGGGCACAGTTACCAAGTTCTCTACTTCCAGCAGCCCCACAGATTTAAGCACAGCAGAATGAGGTTGGCWTCCCCTCCAGAGCTTTTTGGCTTTGTTTGTCCTTTTCCTGATGAACTATTCATATCTCCAAATGCTTCAGGAGTTCCCACACCTTCCTGCCCATCCAAGGCAGGCATAGGCATTTTCAAAGCAGCGTCTTTGGCAAACAACTTTTGTTGATTTTATTTCCAGTGGGATTCATGCTGATTAAGCCTCTCAGACCCTAAGGCAGGTGGGACACTGCACACAGCCCTTTGTGCTCCCCATTGAGGGCCACACTGAACACTGCACACGTGGCTCATAAAGCACTCCAGCTGTGCTGAGTCAGAGCCATTTGGAACAGCTCTGTCTGCTAAGCTGAACAAGGCATCAAATGCTCTGCCACCCCTTCCTGTTGCTTCCAGAAGTTAAAAGAAATTTGACTACTTGTTTTTTCTTGCCTTTACCCCAAAAGCTTGTCAGGAGGCTCATGACAAGGTTCAACAGTGCCAGCATGATGGAGAAGGAGTCAGTGTGGCTGGGAAAGTACAGTTCAATCTCAATTTCATTCCTGCTCCCCTTGCCAGAGGGGTTGATGATGTTCTGCACATCTGGAGGCACAGCTGTGGCTTTGCACAGCCTTGKCCCAGAGGCCTGGAGCTTGTAACTCAGCCATACTACAATGTCTCACCTACATCCACCCTCTGGGCCTTCCCTGGATCCTGCGTGTCCTGAGGTTTCTCTTGGCACACAATACATATGAAAGCCTGAAGCTGCCCAGAAGCTCTAAAACAGGCACAACATGGATCTGGAAAGGGCCAGGCTGAGGCACATTTGTGTCCTACAGCTGTGGGCAATGAAGGGTTAGTTTGTCTCCAGGCTCTGAAAGCACGTCTCTGAAGCATCAGACTATTTCTGCTCGGCATCTCTGATTTCAGATGAGAGCTCTGCTGTGGGATAGAGCTGGCATGTGGGCTAAGAGGGAGTGAAATTATACACAGGATATTTTGGTGCAGGTTTTCCTACACCTACTTCCATTGTCCTCCTCTGACTGCAGGGTCCCAGCTGGTTTGTTCGTGGCTGTGCACAGTGGTTGGAGTCAGCAGAAGGGGAAGCAAGGGCTAAGTTAAAGCACAGTGCTGCAAAGGCTATTTTTATAGCACCTGCAACTACAGATGACTGAT
>JACAXG010000080.1:60171-94348 GCA_018881555.1 Amblyornis subalaris | reverse complement strand
TTGGTTGGGGGTTTTTGGCTTTTGGGGCTTTTTTCCTTTTTGTTGGTTGGCCAGATCTCAGCCCCTGGGCTCTGCTTTGTATCCACAGCCACTCTTGGTCAGACAAACAAGACTTTCATCTCCTCAATCCCACCCCTCCAGCCAGTCTCTCTGACAACGTGATGCCCAGAACAGAAGACAAAACTGCAGAATATTATTATTATTGCTTTTATTATTATTATTAATGTTTGGCGCAAACAGGCTGTACTGCCACCACCAAGGCCGTGTGTAGAGGCCCAGGACTCTCAGGAAGGATGATGTGCGGGGTCTGCTGGGGCCAGCAGTGCCCTGGATGTGCCCCTCAGTCCGCGGGGGCTGTCGGCGGAGCGCGGGTGCGAGGAGGGGCTGGGGAGGAGCTGACCCAAGGACACCTCACAGGCGCAGGGGATGGCACCGCTTTCCTCCCTGCACCTTTCAGGACCTCGGCAGTCCCGGCAGAGCAGGGGCGGCACAGGCAGAGCTGCCCAGGCTGCTGGGGCGCCTCGGCCGGTTGTTCCCAGGGCCGGGCCGGTGCCGGGACACGAGCGGGCCCGGCCGTGGGATGAGGCGGCTCCGGCGGGATCCACCAGCTCCGCCGGGCCTTGTTTGTGCTGGCGGGCAGGAGCTCGGCCACGGACAGGCAAACCGGGGAGGAGAGGGGGCAGGCGAGATAAATAGGTAGCGTGAGGATAATAAAGGAGGACAGCTGGCCTAGAAAACTCGAGAGAGAAATCGGCAAGAAGAAAAACCCCTGAAACTAATTCCAAAGCGTGAGGTTCCTGCTGAGCCCACAGGAGAGAGGCACCTCGCAGCASCCAGCCCCTGCGTGAGTCCCTGGTGCGGAGCATTCTGGTGGGCAGCACAGCCGCGGCGGGCGCTGGCACGGCCCTTCACCCCGCAGCGCYCACAGCCATCGAAAAGCAGATGGCTTTCCCCAGGAGCAGGGCCCTGCTCTGCAGGACACACTCGCCGACCCAGGCTGTGCCAAGTCCCTGTAYGCCTGTGGGATGCAAACAGGGCTGAAGGGACCAGCAGGGATTTGTCTTTGCCTCCATATTCCAGTCCTTTCCTTACCTTGTCATTATTTCTGACTCTGAACCCCGCCAAAGGGGCCGGGCGAGTGTCCCTGTACTGCCCTAGTGCAGTATTAAACCCCGAGAGCTCTGTGGAGACCAGACATGAGGACTTGCCACCCTCTCAGCTGGACCAGTGTGTCTACATGAAGCAACACACCAGCAGTCACCAAAGGAACTGAGGCTAAAAGATAATTTATCACTCAGGTCCTCTGATGCAGCATGGCCCAATGCAGGAACATCATAAACCTCTTCAGCAGCAAAGACACCACAAAGGGCACCCTGCTGACCCGGGCAGGGTCTCACAGGAGGTCCATGGCCTAGGCACAGACACAAAGCTGTCTCTCAGCTCAGCATTTTGCTGTGCAAATGAAGCCGGCACACGAACACACAGCACCGGTGCGTTCACAGACGGCATCAGCAAGCAAGCAAAGTTTCCCGAAGTCGCAAACAAAGCTGGAGGAAGAGTTAAAACAGGATGAAACATGAGACCAGGGAGCAGCCTGTGCTTTCCAGTTGGACAGGAAAAGAGAGGAGGGACTTAAAAAGACAACTGAGCAGAGCCTTTATTCCCTTCCAGCCACCCTGTCCACAAGCCTCTCTCCCAGCATAGGAAAGGCATATCACGCTTAATCCTCGCAAGAGACACTCCTCCCCCCGCCCCTCCAGTGCCTGGAGCCTGACTTGGAGAAGGGAAAACAGCCGCCACAAAGTCAGAGCTAAGTGGCAGCTTCCCATTTCCCCAGCTCTAATTGCCAGCTGAGCAGACGGCTAATCTCCCGGAACGTGCTGCGATAAGGGTGCTGCTGAGTCCCCGTAATTGCTTAAGAGCTGCCATCAAGGATGCCGGGAATTGCCCAATTATTCTCCCTGGTTTCTCCACACCCCACATTCCCTCCCTCCCCCCTCTAAGTTTTGTAAATTAGAAAAGAGCTTGTTGTTTGGTTTTTTTTTTTCTCAAAAACAGCTGGCACAGGATTTCTCAGCAGTTCAGTAGGGATGAGGAGATTATATCTGGGCTGGCTAATCCTGTGTGGGCAGGGAGAAGAAAATGGGGGGAGCAGCAGTGGGGATCTCACTGGAAGCAAAGGAGAGGGAAGGCTGCACTCACAGGTGATGCCTTGAACAGAATTCATCCCAGCAAGCCAGCACTGGCCCTGAGTACAAATCACATCCCATTTCCAGCTCTTCAATGGCTCTTTTGAGTAATAAATCAGCTCCACATCCGAGCAGGCTGAAACACTCACACTCTCACAGTTACCTTATTCAGTGCTGAGAAGTTAAAACCTTGTCGCCAAGGCCAGCAGGCTGGGGAGAGCCAAGTATCCAATTCCCCTCAGAGCTCAGCAGTGAAAAACAAAACAAAAAAATGCCAAAAACCACAAGACAGAAAACAAGTCCCTGAACTGCAGATCACCTGCATATCTCCATTTGTTCAGCTCTTTTTCTCCAGATGATGCAGAGGGCCAAGTAGTCATCTGGTGTCATCAGCTCAGAGGCAAACAAGCCAGGCCACTGTCTAATTCGCTGCTGATCTACACACACAGGCAGCAGGACTCAGCTCCCAGCCCTTGGATATCTTGGCAGCTGTTTAAAGCTTGGTTTYCTCTCGCAGTGCTTCATGACTGTCCCTTAGATGCCACTTTTAAGCCCCAGAATAGCAGCTGTTCTTTGAATTGACAATACAGGCAGAAGTCTTCAATGCTACCAGAAGGATTGAGGGACTCCAAGTCTATTAATTTTAATGGGATCAGGTTTGTTCTTCTGTAAGGTGTTCCTGAAAGTTTGGACACAGACACATTAAAGATGCTCCTGMAGCACATCCAGTCTGCCTGGGACACCTCTGGGAAGGGATGGGACACMCAGGTGGGTTTGGGCTCTTTTTTGTGCCCTGCACTGCCAGCRCATGTCCTAACCCAGCTGCAAGGCACAGCAACCACAGCACCTCTACCTCCAACACATCTTCAAGGGGYTCTCCATCTCACAGCCCATTCCTCCTATCCCACCCATTCCAGACCTTGAAAGCACCAGGTGGAACGAGTGTAATGGCAGCTCCTGCACTGGTTTAGTGTTGGAAATCTCTTAGTGTCCCCTCTCAGCTGGATGGGGCTGGGGAGCTAATACTGACCCCAAATCCACTGAACACAAATCCACTGAACACAAATCCACCCCATCCCACCCATGGCAAGCTGGGAAGTGAAATGAAGCAACAGAGGACACAGAATCTCAGCAAGGGGCAAAAATGGAGCAGAACAGGAGAAAAGATGATTTAAAATCCCACAGTGCACCTTCAACTCAATGAATGTCACCCACAGTGTTGCAGGAGAAGAGTCAGAGATCACTCAGGCAGATCTGAGTTCGAACTTAATTTACTGAGTGTGTAATAGGCTGGTAAATAAGATAATATGTTAGATTTGCTGATCCCTTAATACTCACATGTTCACTCATAGCTATTATACATTGATACAAGCACTGTAATTTGACATATAAACTAAGGTATAACAACGAACACAAAACTACAATGATTAACAATACTACAATTAGGTATAAAATCTAATTCGTAGCTCCAGTTGCTGTTGGTGACCACCTGAGCAGAKTTCCTCATCAGTGATGTTTTCCATCTTTCCTCACTCTGTTTGGGACATGGTGAGTTTTGACAGGAGCTGAATAGTTAAAGTTGCACCCCATAATTTTAATAAAATTACAAATACAGATATTTGAGGGATTGTGTATATTGTCTATAAATAGAGACTTGCAAAGGGCCCTCATGCAAACACAGCCATTCCCAACATATACAAGTACAGTCTCGGARGTCTCTCTGGGATGTATTTCAAAATGACAAACATTTTGTTCAGTGTCAAGACAAATGTCTTGGGTCTTAACAGTATTACATTCACAAATAAATCCTTGTTGTTTCTGCACAACACATGCGTCAGCAGTGACAGTTTGCCATTTGTTCCCATTTTGCAGGGCCCATACTCCAGGTTSTAATGGACAGAGAACAATTCCATGGTGATTTGACCCCAGCACAATGATTTTGGTTTATAGAATCATTTAGGCTAGAAAACACCTCCAGGATCACTGAATCCAGCCATTAAGGATTGTGCATGGTTAAGACAAAAGCTGTGGCCCTACTGCTGGTGGGCTCATAAGTGAAGTTTACTAGAAATCACCAAGATTGGAAATATTTTTTGAATTAAAATAAATATCTTAAAAGTATTTTTTAACTGAAATTATTTTCCCAAATGACCTTTTGAATCTCAGTGGGTAAGGTGCCCTCATCGCCTTCCCTTATAGTTATTGCTGTAATGCACCCGTAACTGAGCTTGGGTTCAGCTGAGAGCTATGGAAACATTATTCTGGGTGACACCAAGTGCATCTACAATTAGGTGTGGGTCCTTTTGATTAATTCTCTGCCATTTAGACAATATACCAGCCAAGAGCCATTGACTAGTTCCTAATGCCRACAAAGGAGCTTGTAACGGTGTTCTTGTTTGTACAAATCACTTGTTGCCAAGCTTAATTTATTTGCCAAAGCGTCCGTGTCTATGCTGTTTATTTAATACTCCTAATCCTGTTCCCAGGATGCCAATCACATCTCACCTTGCTCATTTTGGAGAGGCGAGGGTTCACAGGCCCTGTGAACAGTCCTGTACAGATGTATTTAGGAATGATAAGCAGGTAGGTTTCAGTGCAGAGATATTAACCTGCAGTGACAGTGCCACTTGCCTGAGGCTCCATAATGGATTAAGTATCACTTGGGCTGGCCTGTCTATTTAATACCATAGGGCCCAGTTTCAGAAAGCTGTGGGGTTAAGGCTCCAGCAGTCTTATCGGGCTCTAAGAGGTAGTAGGGTACATTTTGGGGGGTAAGGTAGTTTTTGTTGTGCTGCTATAAACGATCCTAGTTTCAATTAAATTATATCTCCAAGATAAATAGATAAATTATATCTCATACTATTTCTCTTTCCATATGTTCTTCTGATGTAACCCTCATTGAACAGCTACCAGCCTGGTTAGATCTATACACTTTCAAAAGGAACCATATTGAAAACTAAGCAAATAAATTTCCATTTCATTGTTTGGGGGTTGTCTTTCAAATATTGYGCTTACTTTTCCCTCTGCCAAATTGACGTTAATGGGTGGAACTCCTAAATTTGTACAATTACAGCTTGCTTTGTTAGTGATTGTCATTGCAATGCACTCCGGCTTAGACACAATTACAACCATTTCAATATTGATTTGTACCAATAAAGAACCTGTGGGTCTGCAGCCCATGCATCAGGCTTGTTGATGTGTGAACTAGATCTGGTTCACGTTGCTGGTTTTTGGTATTTTGGTATAACCCAGTGTGGTTTCTGGAAAGGGAAATAGGACAAGTCTCAGMAGGGAGACTCCAAACTGGTTACTCCTTCTAGTGAGTGGCTAAGGGGTATCCACCCAGCGTTAATGTGATGTTTAGCTCCACTGCTGTCTTTTGGTCRGTCTCTTTTCATAATGGGATAGAGTTTTAAAAGAGCAGGGGTTCCCCCTATTAGTGGCTTCGAGGCCTGGGATCTRTGGGAGCTGAGACAGGGGAGCTGCCTTGTTCATCCCCATCATTCATAGRTTGAACTCAGGTGCCTTTGTAAAAGCAGTAGAAAGTTGCTTAATGAATATATAGGGGATAGCAATGGCTTCTCCTCATTCCCAAGGGTCTATGCCCTTGCACAATAAGCTGTTCAGGGTGTGATGGAATGTGATTCATTGTTGGAGTCTGGTTCCTCTGTTAAAAATACCCCTGGCCCCCAAAGCTGTCTGCTTCATCATTGGTTTAATATGATCTCCTCCAGTTAAAGAGACACACCACAAATACTCAGTTCCACTCTTGCCAGGCTTCTGCCCATATTTTTCTTGCAGATTATCCAGTTGAAGAGGGTCCCACAGAATGGCTTTGGTGGTATTTCTTTGGTTACCCCCTTGGGGCCCAATGGACACTTCAGTTTTATTAATAGGGGCCACCTTAAACTACAATTCACCTAATTCACTCTCTTCACTACTCTCATCCCCAAATTGCTGGTCAGGGTCCCTCCATATATCTCCATCCCAATCTTCTGGGCATGCAATTAACTAATGGATCTTTATGGGGCCTGTGGGATTGGGGACCCAATTTATCATAAATTCTAGTTTGTTCTCTACTCTTTTTCACTTTTCCTTCCCTCTACCCCAGTTGTTTCTGCAATTGTTCTATTCACAGAGATAACAGCATTTCWTGTGGCTTCCTTTGTTCAAACTCATCTCATAACGTTCTCATTTCCTTTTCTTTGTATTCCTTACAATGACAGTCTGCTTCCAAACACATTTACAACATCTCGCATATTATTCCCTTTTCTTTACCGTTTTTCAGTTTCCCTCTCATGCGGTTTAACTGTTCCTCTATCTTTACTCCAATTACACCAATTTTTAAACGCTCAATCCTCAAAAAGTCTTGGAGAAGGTCTAATTCCATGCCTCCATAAATAGCCAGGAATTGAATCCGCCACCCTACTGACTGTGCCCATTTTGTCACAGGAGAAGAGTGAAAGATCACTCAGGTGGATCTGAGCTAGTAGTCAGTTTATTGAGTTCTAAGCAGCAGATTTAGGCATGTAAATCTCAGCCCTGCCTTCCACCTGTATGCATCAGAGACAGCAGCAAATGATGGACCATGAACACACCACCAAGTGACAGGAGGATTTTGTGCTTAGCCAGCAAGGCCTCAGTTTGCACTGGGAAAACAACAGTGCTGGGTCTCCCCAGAAGCTCTCCGGAGACAAAACAGAAACCAGGGGAGGAGTGCAGAGGTGCAGAGGGTACCCATCCCAAGTAAGGCAGCCCTTTCCTCCTCCCCCATGCCCCCAGATCCCACAGCATTCTGGGGCTGCTCACTCCCACTACACAGGCTGATCCAAGAGCTCCAACCAGCCCTGWCCCAGCAACTTCACCACCTTAAAAGCCGCAGGGACAACTTCCTTGCTATAGCCAGACAAAGTTCACTTGAGGTGGGTGAGGACAGAACAAGAAAGTGGTGACATACTGTTCTGTGCAACCCAGAAGCTGAATTCTTTGTTCCTGCTGAGCTCTGCTTTGAAATAAAGGTTAATCCCTGCTGTTTTCCTGCCTCCTCCCCAGGGAGGTGGCAGGATGAGGATCAGAGAGACCCAGGGCAGCCTCATACCCCTCTTGCAGCATCATCAAGCCAAGGGGGGCCCAGCAGATGCCAAGAGGGTGCCCAGGGAGACAGCATTGCACCAGCAGCCCAATTCTCAGGAAGGGAAAGTTGGGATGAACCAGCCTGGGACACTCACTTGCCTTCCCTCCTCTCCAAAGTCACAAACCCTGGGGAGGAGGGTCTGCTTCTTTCTCCATACACAGCACTTGTTCACACTCATCCTCGTGCTGATAGAGGAGTTCATCACCTTTGCAGGTGAAGGTCCCAGCCCTGTGGGTCACTCTGTGGTCAGTGCAACAGCCCCAAGAAATCTTCCACCTGAAAGGTGCCTCCAGCTCCYGAGCAGCCAAGTCCTACACCGGGGGGTCACTCAGGTGGATGCAGGAGCAGTGTTCTGCCTAGAATGAAAAGATCGCTGCACTTCCATTTCAGACAAACATGCAGYTGAGCCCCGCAGGAGCTGAGCCCTCCCTCAGCCCTCTTCTGCTGCCCTGCTGCTGCCCTCCACCCCAGGGGCATTTCTGCTCCGGAGAGCCGGCCCTGTGCTCCCGCTGCCTCCCCTTGCCACGCAGAGTCTAGTGCTTTTCCTTATGGATATTACACTTGGCTGACCCTCGGGAGAGCCACTAAGCCCTTCCACAGCTGCTCCTCGTGCAGAAGCCCGTGTGTGGGGCAGCAGTAAGGCAGGAGACCATATGCTCCAGCACGGGGGATGATGAGCCACTCACTGCGTGATGAGCCATTGTCATGACTGATGGCACGAGGACTCTGGGGGAGCAGATTTTCACAGCAGGTAAGCCCTAATGAACAGAGAAATAACTTCCCGTGATGAGGGAGATGTACAGAATTCCAAAAGCTGTGGTCCTGTGAGGAAGGAAATACTTGATTGCCAGCAAGGCCAGAGAGCGCTACCTGGGCAGCAGAGCTGCGAAAGTGCATCTTCCTGCTGGCCTTGGGAACGGGRATGAGCAAACGCTTCAGTGCAAGAGGAGGAGTAAGAGCACAAGGGGTAGCAGTGGAGCAGAACAGGCTCACAGGGCTGGRGGCTGCAGATCTGCCCGGTGCTGCAGCTTCTCCTGCTGCAGAGAGAACAAGAAAACCGTGCAGCTACAACGCATCTCCTGCAGAGCCCAGAACCCCCTGCAGAGGGGAAACTGAGGCACGGAGCCAAGGAGTCATTCCTACAGAGCAGGGCACCCCCACACTAGGGAAAAGAAAACTTTCAAACTCACTATTGGCCTTTGCACCCCACGAGTTGGTTCCCATAAGGAAACTGTTGTCTAATACTGGCTTGAGCGCATGCCACAGCCTTCCCCACTGCACGGTGGGGAGCTTTGCCATAGGACCTGCTGCCGAGCCACCTTATATTAGAAGTTACTACAGCTCTGCCTGGAAGCCTGCCCCGTGCTTTCTATTTTTAGCTGCAGGCAGACCTATTCATATCAGTCAGTGCTGAAACTCAGGTCCTTTCGCACAGATTTGGTGCAGTAATTCAGGGACATGCATGAAGCCAGGTTCTCAGGTTTGAGTACAGCTCACCAGGATAAATAATAAACCTATGAGCTGAGTGCTCCCAAGGCTGGGAGGACACARGGATGTGCTTTGCTAAAGGCATTCTCATCACATGCATTTATTCCACAGGATCACACCACTACTTACGTGCAGAGCGAAGCAYGGACTCGAATGTGATTTACCAGCTCATAAACTGCAAGGAAAGCAGGAGAAATAGGATGAGAGAGGAAGAGCCAAGGAGAAGTCGAAACAGCTTCACAAGGCTCCACACTGGTGGTTGTTTTCCTGCCTGTTAATTATTTTATCTTAAAATGCTTTTAGAAGAGAAGCACTTTATTAGTGCTTAACACAGGACAAGTAAAAAATGTGTGCTTTTACAGCTGGCCACGGTGAACAGGAAAGTAAATCTCAGAGGTCTGCAATAAATCAGGGTGATTTGAGTGAACCAATGTAGCAGCAAGATACACGTTTGGTGATGGAGCTCCCAATCAGCCGGACCTTGTTCTAATGACACTTCATCACGCTCCCTCCTTCCTGTGCATGATAGCACTTGCCAGATCTACTCAGGTAACTGACAGTGTGAAAAATAAAAAAGCTCTCAGCAGTGACACTGATACACACCTCCTCCCCAAGAGCACTGACGTTGCCCACTGACATCATCACTCCACTTTATGGCAGCTGAACTCAACCTTGACAGAGGAAACCTGAGCTCATACTCAACCCAAAGGCAGCTCTTCCCCCTGCAGTGGGCTGGGAGGAGTCACAGCCAAAGACTGCCAGTCCAGCTGACAGGCATTTGTATGGGCAATATCTGTGGATTTAATCCCACCACTTTTCACAAGAAGGAAACACCTCCTAGGGCAGTTAACTGGGATTCCTCCTTCCTGGCTGCARTGTTGATTTGCTCCCGTCTGTAGCAAGCAAGGAGCCTGAGGCTGTTYTGCTGCAAGGTGCTGCAGTCACAGAGGGGGCAGGGGAGTCTCCCACGCTCACACACACTGCTGGCCCCCAGCCACTGCCCTTGGTCCCTCAGGATGGGACTTGCTGAAGGCAGCCCCAGCCTTCTTGACCTGAAGGGTCAGCAGAGCAGATGGAACAAACAGGCAAACTTTCCTTCTCCYATCCATGCATTTTCCAGGAGAAGCAGTAACACATTAATGGACAAAAAGAGCCCAAAACAAAACAACAAAGTGTGTGAGCATATGAAGTCTTTTCCCATCCCTAGTTTATGCTTCAGCTGCTACCTTGAGACTGGCAGAGAAGCCAATGTGCCGTTTGCTTCACACAGCTCCTGGGATCTCCGTGGCACAGTTTACGCTTGGGTAACTCAACTTCTGGAGGCCATTAGGCAGGGTAATTTCACCAGTTCCTAAGCAAATGCCTGGAGGGGTCCTTGCAAAGCCAGTTCAGCACAGCTGAAGTATGGAGGAAATGTTTGTTTGAATCCTAAAGAGAAATGTAATGACTGCTTTGTAGTAAAGCACATTCAAATCAGCCCCATTTTGGCTGTTCAAGGCACAGTCTCATCAGCACTCTCCAAGAAGAAATACTTCTGATCCAGAAAGTGAGCTTAACATCTTTGTGGAAGAGTTTTCATCAACTGACAACACCCATTTTGGGAAAAATTAGCTCACAGCATCACTCAGACTTTAAAACAAGGGCATTTTTTTTTCTATTTTTCCCCTTTTTTCCTATTTTTTTATTTTCTGAAAAGGCACTTTCCATTTGAYGGGCCCACCTCCACTGAGATGCCAGCTGGCCAAACACATCTGGGGGCTGTGACTTGTTTATTCATCGAGGTGTTGGTGAAAACAGGGCTCTGCAGAAGTGCCCTCATGAGCAGCTTCCACATCTGTGTGTGATGCTGGGTCCTGACCAGGGTGTTTGGGAGTGATCTTGGTTGCAGGGGTCAGGAAATTGGAACAAGYCCTTGAAAAGGCTGGAAGTAACAAGGCCCTGGGTCATCCAAGCCCAGCAATACAGCACAGAGGGCAAAAACATAGAGCAGCTACTTTGAGAACAAGCACCCAGGGTGTCACTGGTGCCACCAGTTCAGCAGCACCACGAGGGGGAACTAAGTGAGAAATCCAAAGGAAACACTATAGGTTCACTGGCAACTTGTGAAGCAGACAGGAGAGACAGTCCCGGAAGGGGTATCTGTACTGATGCCCCGGGATGGTTCCCAGCCCATGCTGGGTGGCAAAGTGGCTTTGGAAGTGGCAGTAGCTGATAATTTGTTGGATCTTACTCCTTTTGAGGTGCACATCTGCAGGTCCTACTCAGCAATGGTTCCTTCACTCAGGAGGATGGGTGTGCTCCTCACTCTGCCTTAGGACTGGGAAAACAGAAGCAGAGAGTTGCAGCAATGGGTGAAAACAGCCAAGTTTATCCCATGGCTGATGAAACAGAGCCCGAGCCTGCACGCTGTCTCCTTCACCCATACCTGTTTCTCTGCCCAGACACCTGCAAAGGCTGCTTTCCTCTTGTCCCATCACTCCTTTCAAACCCTGGCTTTGCCACCTGTGCCAAACAGGACAGGAGGGGAAGGTGGCTTGTTAGAAACTGTCCCTGCAACATCCATACTTGAAAATATGCAATGTGTATTGCATTTTGAGAGATGTCTGGGGACCTGACAGAATTAATTAAAAGAGAGGAAGACAAGTATGAAAGGTGCTTGTGAAGAGCAGCAGGCCAGGGTGTATCAGCACAGGCTGGAGAGAGCTGCAGGAAGAAAACAGGGGGCTGTCAGTCCTCCCGTTGCTGTCTTACCCGGGCACAGACTGGTACTTGGCCTCGGCAGCTGCCAGCACTTGCGTGAGCTCCCCTGTGCGTGTTCCCGTGTGGGATGGCACACAGATGTTCGGCTGAYGAGGGGCTGGCCATCAGCAGAGTGCCCTGAACCATGCTCATGCTCAGGCAGAAGCATATGCCAGCAGAGAGCAGGAAACAAACCCCAAGACATCCAGTTTCCTCTGGCTGCCTGACAAAGTGCGTGACTGACTCAGGTGGGAGGTAAGGGTGCTGCTCCCAGGACACAGAAGGTCTTGCCCAGTGCCCTCGGGCCRAGTGTCCCAACCTGTTCAGTGGAGGCATCAGTCCAGGTGTCTTTCCATGCCTTTGAACAAAGGGCTCCATCAAAGAAAACCTCGTATGCAAGTTTGGGTGGAACTCAAAAAACCCTGGTCCCCTCCAGAAAGGGGATCCTTTTGCTGTCTGCCCCAGGCAAGCCCAAACCTCTGCCCCTCTTACAAGCAGTAAGTGAGGAAGGAGGACTTGGCCCTAACTTTAATTTCCTCTCCCAGGGGCTGCACTGTCCCCAGCACAGAGGGGCTGCTGTTACCAGGCAGGGAGCTCAGCTCCCAGCTCCAGGGAGAGCACAGTGCGTGATTTGCCTTTGGTAACTCCCACCTACCCTCCCCCGATGTTTAGGGGCTGCTTGATCTGCGTGGGATTTTTTCATCTTTAGCACAGACAATCCTCTGATACTGCCTGTGCTTTTCTTTGACTCTAACCAGAGCCCTGAAGTTGTTTCTCATATCAAACGCTCCCAGTCAATCTGATTTTTAGAAAACACAGYGCGTCTGGGGAGAAACCTGCAAAATATAGAACACATTCCCCATTTGCATCCGAATGTTGAAAAATCCCATCACTCCTCTATGGCACATCATATCAGCACTACACCCGCCATGAAATATTCATGGCCATTTATTATGATGTTGTTTATTATCCTCATAAAACTTTCCAGCAATCAGTTCCTCTATTTGCTTAGCCTCCAGTCTGGATGGGTACTTTTGTGTCTCCTTCAGTGCTGGCAGTGTTTGAATTAATCCAGGGCCCCTGTCACCATAAGAACACCACCACTGCACTCCAGGGCTCAGTTCATCCCGGACTGCTTCCCTGCTTGTGGCATCAACAGAGCCCTAATTGGGAACAGTAGGGTGACCGTGACATACTCTGCCTGCACTAGGTTGCTGAAATGGAATGAAATCCAACCCAAGGCTGATTTCCTGAGCCCAGCACATGAAGCAGAGCAATTTYAGTGTTGCCAGTCCTGCTTGGGTTGGGAGGGCAGTGGGACGCGGTGCTGATCTCACCATCCAGGCATCCTCCATGCAACGCTGAAAAAGAGAAGGGAAGCACTCAGCCAGGACAGTTCCTGAAGGTTTTATGGCAACTGCCAGATTAATTTTAATGTAAGTTGCTGTCATGGAGTGGGCGTAACCAAAGTATGTGTTCTATCACCGTCCACATCTCTGGGTCGTTCACAGTAGCTGGGTAGACACCTGGTCCCTCAGGCTATGGCTGAGGAGAGGCAGGCCATGTGAGGTGGGGTACTGTTTCTTACCTTAACCGTGATAACTCCCCCGGGAAACAGCAGCACCACCTATCCTGAGATGGCCCATGAACAAACTGAATAGGCATCAGCAGAACAGGGCTCCAGAAATATCCTATGACTCGCAGGATTACATCACCTGCATTGTGAAACTCCCCACCCTGGGGGAGGTACTACCTAAGCACCACCAAATATAAGGATGGGTTTGGGGACAAGGAAACCACCACCACTGGGTGTCCAGTGGAGAACCTGAGCTCCCACAAGGGGACCAGACCTTTCCACAGGACCACTGCTTTCAACCACCACTTCAACAGGACTGCAGCCACTGCCAGGCTGTACCATGACTCTGTTGGTTTAAGCCAGTRTTTCTGTATTACTGCATTTATTGTAACCTTTCTATTAAAATTGTAACTCCGACCTAAAAGCTCTCTCAAGGTATTTGTGTGGGGTTAATTTCCCCTGCTGGTTTACAGTCAAACCAGCGCAGCTGCTAAAAGATTTTCAAATGGATTAGTTCTCCATTTCCTCCTTGACACCCTGAGGGTCTGGTGCTGGAAGAAGAGACCTGAATCACCTCTGCAACCACAAAGTCCCCTCCTGGCAACAAAGCAGAGGCACGGGCTGGACCTGGAGGGGTGGGTATGAGAAAGACAGTGATACTTTCTGGAACAGATGCACTTTTTTAGTGACAGCAGCTCTTTATAGCAGGACATTCTGTAGGAGTGCTCATTCTGAAAACCTTTTATTCCTCCTGCAAGGGCTTGCGAGCCCTGCCCTTTACGTGAGAAGGGGAGTAAAAAAAGATCTTCGAGGACAGCAAGAGCAAGAGCTCTCCTTTCACAGAGATTGCAAGGCTGAGTCTCGGTGGAGTGACCTTGATACAACCTCTTGTTTCAAACACACAGCAGACATTGCTGCGTTGAACAAACTGCTGCAAGAGGATTCAGGCTCCTCTCTTGCCAATGCACTGGCACTGCTTTTCCCCAGAGCACAGTGTCCTCCAAAAGCAAACTGCATCAGCCTCAGAAAAATAAATAAATCTACTTTTCACATCATTTCATCTTCTGATAAGAGTAATGAACTCAGTCTGAGGCATTACTGGGAATTAATGGCTGCCTGCCTCCTGACTCACCAGCTCTTCCCAGGCTATCATAAATTCCCAGGAACTGTTGTGAACCACACATCACCCAGTAAGCTGAAAATAAAGACATTGGCCAGAACCCTGGGGCAAATATACAGTGTGCCAGTGCCACCTGGAAGCCTGGGAATGGAGATGAGCTCCCAGATAAACGTGCTGCTCTGCCGTGATGGCTCACTGGGGGCAAGCACAGGGAGCTGCTTCCTGGGGCTCCCCGCAGGATCCCAATGCTGGTTGTGCATCACTTCTCCAAAATAARTGTGGCTGAAAGCAGCACACATCACCCTTGGGGAGCTGTTCCTCCAGGTAATCACACTGCATGCCATACCTTTAACCTTTTTTCCTGGCTAACTCTTCAGTCTCACAGTGCTGGTCTGAGAGATTAAGGAGCCTCTCCGACGCTGCCCCTGGATGTAGGCACTTCCAGACCATTATCACATCACCTCTAACCTGCTCTTAATAAAGTAGAAGATGTTCAATTACTGAAGCCAAGCTCTGCAGCTCATACCTGCTTGGCAGTTAGAAACCATCGTGTCACATCTGTGAGGCCTCTTGGACTTTTTGCCTCTCAGATCACACAACGTTCAGCAGRGAGAAGAAGAGCTAGAAAAAATTGACAGATCTATATACTTACTTAAATATTTGGATTTCCTGCTCTCCCAGTTCCAAATGTAAATTTGTATGTAACTAGCTCCAGTAATTAGGGTTAATGACTAAAGAGTGTTTGGAGATTGTGCAATTCAGGAAGGCCTCCATCAGAAAGGACAGATTAGATTTGCTTTGCTTCTCTTTTTGAAAAATACAAATTTCTGTCATCAGCTGTTCATTGGACATGTCTCTCTGGGCTGCTTGTCTCAAGAAATTTAACTAAATTAACAGATTTAGTTGTCATGTGTTAATTACAGGCCATGCCCAGATTTTTGTGAATCCGAACATTCCACTGGCAGAGCAGACAGAGGTATGGCAGAGAGTGGAATATGTTTTAATTTGGAGGAAACATAGTTGCTACATCAAACCAAAAGGCTGAGCAGCTCCACTCCAACCCATAGCGGAATTCACTTACTGTCTCGCTTTTGCCGGAGTCATCCATCCAAACCACTCATCTTCCAAGGACAATCGCTGTGCAACACAGGCCAGTGCAGGACAGAGATTCGTCTCATGACAGATTATCCCCAGGGAGAACCAGCGCAACGCTCCAGGGCCTTGGAGAAGATGAGGCCTGAAGAAATAGTTCTGCACTACAAATGTGTTCTTCTTCCCCTCCGCAGGCACCAGCCCTGTCCTTGGGCTCCTCAGGGCAGAGCTGGGCACACAGGGGCTCCCGGACCGGCAATGATCCCGCTTTGGGAGCCAGGTCATGGATGTGGCAGAGGTATCCCTGCTTAGCCCAGTAGCTGTAGCTGTGCCCCTCCAGGTCTTTAATTAAGGCAGCCTGGGCTTCCCAAGCAGTGGGGTGTGAAAGCAGCACCTCATAAAAACGTCCCAGTCCCAATAACACTTCTAAATCAGCTTCCTGGGATGCAGCTGTAACAAGCCCCCTGGAGAAGCCATGGCAGCGAAGGGAAGGTTTTATTGGCTCTTAATTACGAGCTTTGGCACAATTCTCTGCATCTTGTTCTCTGGAAAACAGCAAGAGGAGCACTCCAGCACTGCGTTACCTCCATCAGTAGCTCCCCACTGCTCCCACACCTTGCCACACATCAGTGCAGACACTGCAACAACTGCATCCCACTTCTAATTCTCCAAAGACCCACAAAGTTTTGGCTCTTTCCTTTTAGAGGACCTCTGCTATTTTCCTGCTGGTGACCCGTGTACAATTGATTGAAGCCTCCTGACACATCAGCTGCTCCGAGGTTCCTTACTGCAACCTTGAGGAAAGTCCCACGGGTCAGCAGACCACAGGCTAAAAGCTGCTGAAGTGAACAAGTCCCTAGAGGAGGAACCTCATGATTAAGAGCTCTTTAACCCGGCTGAACCCCTGCCTGCAGGATCAAAGGCGGCGGCTGGAAGGCTGGACATGTTCAGAAAGACATGGTTAATTGTGGGACCGATTAGCCTCTGCAGGAATTCACCAAGTACATGATGGATTCTCTGTGCCTGGAAGTGTTTAAATCTCAGTGGAGATCCTTTGGAAAGATAAGCTTATGTTTGACCAGGGTGGATGGGCTTAATACAGGAATAGCCAATTTTATGCAAGAAGAGATTAACAGAACGGTCTTTTGAGCTGGAAAATCTCTAAAATCTACGAAACTATTAATAGAGAGTGAGACATTTCTAGTGGGTTTGACAGCTAGATGACAAATCTGTGTTAAATTCCACAGGATCCAAAGAAACTACTCAGCCTTATTTTCTGATATCCTCCAAGGGGTTTCCCAGTGGGGGATTTTAGCTTTCCAGTTTTTTAGCTTTATTATAATTCTCCAAATTGGAAGACTTCTCTACCTCCCCTCCTCTCATCTCTCTCTGCTCCTCCATCCTTTCCTCTGTCTCGGAGAGTACGTGCCAAGCTGTGTGTGGGTGAACCCCTGGGAGAGGCAGCAGCAGAGCCATTGCACATGTGTGAGGAACAGAGCAGCGGGCACAAGTAGGAGAAACTAAACTTTGCACTTTCCCAGCCCAGAGTGATCTCTGAGCCTGGGCATCACCCCCTTGCCAGCCCTGGAGAACCCATGGCACAAGGAGGGAGTGGCTGCACCCATTCTGCTGCTCCCAGAACAGTTTGGTTTATCAAGATTTCCCTTTTAACTCTGCTGTGAAGCTCGATCTTCCCAAATTCATCAGGGCACAGCAGCTGTGGTTGGGGCTGTCTCATCCCCCTCCAACAATGGAAGCAGTCGTGAGGCTCATGACATGCTGCAGGTGATTAAGAATTAATAACGGCTTCCAGGACCAATTGTTTCGGCCAAGACTGCTGAGTTTGGTATTTTTTATGGATGTTTTGAAAAAGAAGGCAGATAATTGAAGATGTAACATAATTCCAATCAGTCATGACCCTCAGTGAACTTCCATCCCCACCAAAACAGAAACCCCTCCCTTAGACATGCTGCACCCTCCTTCCCAACCTTCCTCTGCTGTGCTTGCTTAGTAGGGAATCTCTTCAGGAAAGCAGGACGTACAAATTTTGACCCTCTCCAGTAGTTTCTCGTCTGTCTTGAACCAGGGAGCTCCTTAACAAGATCAAGGAGGAAAAAAACCAAGGGTCAATAGAAAGTGGAAGAAATTAATGAAAAGGTGGCCAAGTCCACCAATAATAATAATTAAAATTATGTAAATATTTATGCCATTAAAAGYAGAAGCAGTCAGTCTCTGGGTTTTGGTGGGACTTCCTGACAGGCATGACAACAGCACCTTGGACTGGGAAAATCTGCTCTCCTATGAGGCTGCCAGTCCTTCAGAGAGCAAAGAGGTTAATGAAATAGAGGCAGAAAAGATTGCAATGTTTCCTGCACTTCCCTGTAATTTCAATGTGTGCTAAGTACTGCATTCTTCCAGAAATCCCAAGTGGAAGAAGTAAAATAACAACCACTTGAAGGATTTAACCCAGAAGTCCCTAATTTAATTCATAGTTATAATATGAAGTTTGTATAAACCTGTGGGAAGCCTGGGAAAAAAATACATAAGCAGCAGCCACTGCTGAAACTACTGGAAGGGGAGTCGTTTGCAGAAGAACCCAAGACTTGTCTCTCTAGGACCTTTTGAAGGTGACACTCTCTCACTAAGGGGTTTGTGATCTTCCTCTGCCCACAATTCAATGTGCAGCACAGAGAGATGGTGGTAAAGGGGGCCTGGTGACATGGAGCTGGATTTCAAAAGCCAAAGAAGATTTCGCCTGGGATTTGAGGCAGAATCTGGAATGATACCCAAACAGAGCAGCAGGGTTCAGGTTTCTTGGGTGGATCTCATCACTCCACTCCCTGGGAAAGCTCTCAGCACCTGCCTCTCTCAGTTCCCACCCATGCTCACGATGCTCCCAACCCCCTGTCACTGCTCCAGTGCCTTTGGAGAAGGTGTCTTTTGCTTGCCCCACTTGCAGACTGTAGCCGAGCATGTGTAGGTGGTGTCAGATCCCCAAGATACACAGAAAAAACAACCACCACAGAGCTGCTTCGACCTGTCTGATGCAGAGCAGCCCCTTCAGATGGGTCCAGGCCTGCCCCCACCTCTGCTGCAGTCCTTGGAGCTGCCCAGCCTGGGAACCCAACACCACGGAGGTGATTTGCAGGGTTTTTCCTCCAGAGCCTTGCTTTGTGTGAGCCCCAGCTACGGCAGCACTAAATCAGTTTGCAAAGGCAGAGCTGTGCCTGGCGGCATAACTGGGACCTGGGAGAGATGTGACAGCAGGAGAAAAGAGCCAGTTACTGCCTGAGCCTGGCTCCTGCGTCCAGATGCCAGAAGCCTCCGCAGCCCTGCCTGCCTGGGGACAGCAGTYACCGAGCTCCCTTTGCAGCCACCGAGCTCCCTGTGCACCTGAATCCTCTGAACCTGTGATCCAGGCCGTACAGTCAGTGCAGGGGAGTGATTTTCCAGATCCCGGGGTGTAGATCCTCCTRCTTTAGGAGGGGGTATTTCCTGCACTCATCTCTTTATGGTACCAACCTGATCTCTAAGAAGAAGCCACAAGATGGAAGCTGCTGTTAGATGAATCCATTCAGTCCAGCTGCTCCAGGTCCTCAGTAGAGTTTTGGGTTTTTCTAGAGAGGATGCAGAGCACACACAAATCAGCACAACAGTACCCAAAAGCATCTTTGCATCGTCCTTGAGGGCAGCACAGACATTATGTGTTGTCTCAAGGCACTGCACTGCCTTACTGCTCCTTGTCCTTGGGATGGGAAGGGCCATGATGGATGCTGAGCCAGTGAGAGGAATCTGCTCAGGAAGGGAGTTGTAAGGGCAGGAAGGCAGCCCAGCCATGAGCCTGCTGTAGCAAAGATCATGGAAAATGGGATAGCTTTGGGCCCCACTGAGCTCCAGTGGTAATGGGTGCCCTGGGAATGCGGGAGTGAGCAGGCAAGTCCACAGGGCACATCTGGGCACATCAGTTGAAACACTGCTTCAGTGGCCATTAAAATCACCCCCTAACAGTTCCACATGTCTTGAGGCAACTTGTGGGGCAGCCTAAGGTGAGAGAGAGTTGGGAGGTGACCTTCTGCCATAAGAAGACCCTCCAGCACTGCAGATCACCCGAAGGTTGCCTTGCCTCTCTCTTGTTGCCTTCTTCCTGCAGATACCACCCAAAGGGTCGATCTGTCACTCCCCATCTCCTCTCCCTCCCCAGCCCTCTGCAGATGGCAAATGATGGAGCTGCCAGGCAGGAGCTTGCTCTGCCTACGAGCAAAGCCAGCAGTGCTCTGGAAACCTTGCCTTCCCTCCTCAGGAGATGTGTTYTGTCAGTGCACTGACACAGCGGGGCCAGAGTTTCTCTCTCTTATTCCATGGAATCTGTCCCTGCCCCAAGAAAGAGCAGAGATGAACACCAAGACACAGCAGTGCAGGAGTGAGGAAGCCACATGCACATCCAGTTCCCAGAGAGACTGTCATGCTCAAACTGCAGCTAAGGTTTGTCCCTTGTCAGCACACTGTCCCCTCTTGTCCCTCGTTGTCCTGGCCCTGGCAGCCCTGTGAGGTGCCTTTCCCAGGTTCTAAGTGATACAAACACTCTGGCTCTTCCCTGGAAATGCTGAGCTAGTCAAACAAGCCCTGGCTGTGCTTCTGGCTTTGCCCACAAAGAAACTGGCTGATTTTCAAAGAGCTGCTCTCAGGCCACAAAGCTTTTTTGTTTGGTTGGGTTTTTCTTCTCTTTTTTATTTGTACCTTCTTCTCCTGGTTGTTAGCTGGTACTGAGCACAGCCAAGAGCCTGCAGGAGGGGCCAGGCTGCAGTGGGTACACACCAACACAGCCCTGCTGATTCACAGGGCCCAAGCATCTGATGGGAATCCTCCCAGATCAGCAACGTGTGCTTGGTGACTACTGGCACTGCAGAAGTGGAAACCATGCAGAAAGACCCTACACATTTGACTTCTCATCCCTCTCCACACAGCTGAAGCCCTGGAGCCACAGCCACAGGCACCTCGTCCCATCACTCTCAGCCACATGGAGGGTGAGGYTAGGGAAAGGCAGATGCTGTGCCATCTCCCTCTGTCCTGGCAGGAGCACAGTGCACGGTTTCAAAGACAGCAAGAGATTTGGGATCCTTCAGGTCACTCTGGATTCCAGCTCACCTGGTCCCTGCTGCTTCAGTGATGGGGCGCTGCAAGGTTTCCCCTCAACCACACAAGGCTTCACAGATCTTCCTGCTCAGCCTCTCATGCCTTTTTGGAAGGTGCATTGCCTTCACCCGAGCTGAATTATAGAGGCACCAACACCAATAAAAAAAATAACAGGTTCCTCTAGAGCTCTTTAATGATATTCCTGGTCCTACAGAGAAGATTTGCTTTCTCCAGAGAAGGCTATAGAAAACATTGGTGAACCCTCCATCTGTTGCTGTTCCGTGTCCATCTGTCTGCTCTCCCTCTTGTCCATTAGCTGTGAACAGCGTGCAAGGGAAACCATGCCTGAAAGCTGAGGTGTGCCCCTGACTTGTGGCTGGGAGACACCTGTAAATCAGGGCTTTGCACAGCAGACCCTTCTGGCCCTTCTTCTCTTGCAAGAGMAGCAGAGGGCTGGTGGAGCTTTAAAGCCAGTGGACAGTAAATCCACATGGCACTCCCTGCATTGTGTGAAGATTCATGGCTGTGTTCCCTGAAGGTCGGCCTCGTCTGCTCGAGGCAATTACGGATAATCTATGGCCTCTCCCGCCGCACGGCCCCGGCCGTATGCTCCCTGTCAGCACGAGACCATTGGTCAAATAAAAGTCACAACTGGTCAGTGTCCTGGAGAAATGCTGTGGGAAGAGCAGGAGAAGGCAGAGAGCTCTTCATCTCGTGATGGGCTCCCAGGGGTCCTGCCTCTCTGAAAAGGACTGCCAGAGGGGGACAGCCACCGGCACCTCACAACTTCTGTCCCAGCGCTGTCCCCACAGACCTCGTGGGGATCCCTCCAGCACCCACGGCCCTTTGCTCTTTCCATATCTCTCATAGGACCATATCTCCTTCATCCTTGAGTGCTGCATCACTGGCTCACAGCCAGGAATTCAGACCACTGCCTCACCTTCCCTGCCCTGCCCGGAGCCCTGGTGCCTCTGTTACCTTCTGCTCATGGCCCCTGGAGCCTTCCWCAGAGGAAGGACTCCTCCTTCCTGCCCTAGGCTCCCTCTGCTTCTGCTTTTTTGAGTATTCCTCTGTTTGCAGACAGAGATGGAAGCAGACCACCTGCAATTCCCTCCTTTGAATGCTGGAGTTGGAGGAGCTCAGGGCAGGGTTTGGGAGTGGCAGGAGGCAAAGGGCTGTTCTGAAGTGGAGACACAGGGGCAGAGAGGGGTCCCAGATGCCTGACAGACCCCAGTGCCACACTGAGTATACTGAAACCTGGATTCAGGAAATAACTTTGAGATCTGAGCTTGAAACCCTTGACTTGAAGTTATTTTCTCATGGTTGCTCACTTGGTGGCATCTCTAAGTATGGTCWGTGTAGTCTGCAGAAAGTGCCTTGGCATTCCATATTATTTGTGACACTGAAACCAATATCAGAGACAAGGCTACAACCCTGACCTCCTGACCCACAGCTGGGACCAGAGACTAGGAGTGCCCTTCCAGTGGCTTTGGATTGTGGGATTGCWAAAATGATCTCAAAACAGCCCATCCTGCAAATGAAGCTCAAATTAGATTTACAAGAGTTTTCTTAAAAAAGCAAACCCAGGTGATGCAGGCAGTTTTTCACCAGCGGCTGGAAGCAAGGCCAGTGCAGGGGCAGTGGTAATGAGGTCCCTGCTGGAGTCACTGGCAGCAGGGGGAAGGATGAAGGGATGGGAAATACGGTGCCCTCGGCCATGCCCCAGGAGCCTGTGCAACTGGAACGGTCCCTCCTCGCGGGCCCAGCAGGGAACAGGAACTGGGGCATGTTCTCCCTCTACATTGTCTCATTGGGAGGAGGAAGTGGATGAGTTTCGAGCCTCCCCGGCCCTGTCTCTCCTTGTTTGTTTGCTTTGTTTTTGAGCAGCCTCAAGGCTGTGTTTTGGAARGAGGGTTTCATCAGGCAAAGGAAAGGTACAAAGATGAGTTAATGAGAACGATTATTCAGTGACAGCTGCTGCCACTCACCTCCTAACAAGTGTAAGGTACAGCCTTGCAGAAACAAGGCTTTCTCTGATGATTATGTTCAGGAGATTAATTTAGGAAATTCTGCTTGAGACCTGTGGTGATCTTATTTGAAATCTAGTCAATGAGCAAGCAAGTGTAGGGGAAAAACATACCTTGTTTAAAGTTCAATTGCTGGGAGCAGAGAGATCCTGGGGCTGGACTGGGGCAGAGCAGAGATGTGCAGTCCTTGCTCTGCTCTCCCTGGGATCTCACCTGCACCCTGGGGATGTGCAGCCAAAGGGTGCAGCCAAAGGGGGTGGCCCACCCGAGCTCAGCAAGGCACAGTCTGCAGAAGCATTTTATTCCCTGTCTGCTGCAATCCACAAATCAAACCCTCTGTCTCCAGCCCAGGGCTGGGGAAGAAGTGGACCAAGAGCTCTTGCAGGGAACGCTGGCTCTGTTTGTCACTGCAGGTCGACCCCTCTCTACAGCTACAGTCAAGTTTGCTAACGGTTATCCCTGTGTCCATGACTGAAAGCTCCTCATCGCTGCCCTCTCCACACTGGCAGGAGATGCCCAAGCTTGGCACATGATGCCTGCCATTTAATGTCCCCACCAAGCCACAGAGAAACCAAATGGACTGGAAAACTGGCCCAGAATCAGTGCTTTCCTTCCAAACTGGCACCCACGGAACGCAGTACTCCTCTCCGTTTTCAGCCTGGCATCCCCCCCAGCCCCCTGCCCAGCTGGCCATGGCCAGGGAGAGCAGCACTGCCAGGTGCTGTTGCCTCTATCTGTGCTGCAGGTGGTGGGCAGGGGTGCCCTGTTGCCCCGTGGTCTGGCACAGCTGACTGGGGGGGGACACAGCCCCGCTGCCCCAGTGCAGGCACAGAGCTCAGCTCCCTTTGGCGTCACAGCCCTGCCACCAGCTCAGACAGATGGTGAGCAAGCCCAGCTCCATCTCCTGGGGCTGTTTGGCCACTAAGAGAGCTCTTCGGGCCAAGCCGAGTTTGGCTGGCAGGAGGCCATACCCCAAATGCAAATATTTGGGCAGGAGTGGCTGTGAGCCTAGTGGATGAGACTCTGTGTTTCCCACAGAGGCCAGGGAGGGGGGTCTGCCCCACAACAGCTCCTGGGATTTCCTCACTGAAGGCACCAAATCTGATGCTCAGCAGCCTTCACTGGCTTCTTCTCAGTTGCATTTTGAGCATCAGTGGCCCCTCACTTTCTGCCAGGCCTGGTCTTGCTCCCAGGGCAGTATCCCAAAGCATTGGCCATAGAAACCTTCATTTCCCCTACTGGTCTCTCTTTGAAACCCTTCTCCTCCATTTGTGGCTGTTTCACCTCCTCCTGCAGTGACCCCTGAGCTCCAGGGCCCTGCTGTGGTCTGTAGGTAGCAGCCAGTGCCAGTTGACCCCTGGCTGCATTCATAAAGCTGTGGGTATTTTCTGGTTTTTTCTACTGTGCTGTCTTTCAATCTGACCCCGTCAGTGCCTCCTTTACACCCTCTTTTAAATCTGGCAGGTCCTCGGATGGAGGAGCACATGCAGGCTCTTGGAAGGGCTGCAGGGTTTTACTGCTACCTTTAATTCCCAAGACCTAGAAGTCAAAATCAGTCATCTCCTACCCAAATCTGTAATGTTCTTTGCACACAGCCAGTCCCTGTGGCAATAAAACTCCCATCACTAATCCATACTACTCCCCTTCCTAGAGAAAAGAAAGGAGTGGGTTTACCATGCTCTCAAGGGATGATGAAACTATTGTGGTCTTCTCTATATACCCAAAAGAAACCTTTATCAGCCTGTGTTTAGGGCCAGAGGTCTGCAAAAAGCAATGTTCTTAAAAATGAAATAAGAAGCCTTGAAGAATTTTTATTTGCTATCTCTCCTCACAGGCAATTAGAGGAGCAGGACATAAGGTCTGGGTTTATGTGGAGGCCTTTCCTTCCTTCCTTCTTTCTTTCTTTCTTGCTTTCTTGCTCTCTCTCTTGCTTTTTTTCTTTCTCTCAGTTGGTTTTAATTGTATACCTCTTGCACCACAGAAATGTGTCTTGCATGAGAGCTAAAGACAGAAAGAACACTCACTCCATAAAAAGTCTGATCAATACCACTGGCAGCCAGAGCCAAAAACATGTCAAAAGTGAGCTGGGAATTAAAACAAAGTAACAGATGTCATTCAAAACCTCAAGGCGTGACGAAGGGCTGAATCATGCCCTGCCTGGCTGAACAGCCCTGGCACGATGGGAGCTGTGAGAACGGGGAATTCTTTGGCGTTGGACACCAGATGCAAGGGTGGAGGAGCAATGGAAAACCGTATGAGCAACAACAGGGAAAATTGCCCTGGGAGCTTGACCCTATCGCAGGAGAAACAGGTCAGAGGGACGAGATGCACAACAGTCAATAACACATGGAAGTGGGGGCAGCAGGGATGTGCAGGGACCATGGAATGAGGGGAGCAAGGGGAGGTTGCCCAGTGCTGGAGCCGGAGAGCAGCCACTGTGTGTGGGCCAGCAGGAGCCCCCCTGAAAGAGGATAACAGAAGGATTTATGAGCACAGCCATAATGGAAGCCAGTTATCCGTGACCATCTTCAGTCTTGTCAGAGAGAGGATGAGAGGGACCATCTCCAGTGGACAGGTTGGAAGATTTAACGCCACCGTTCCGCAGCGTAAACACAAAATGAGCCACCCACGCTGGCGGCTGCTCCGTGGGAAGGGGGCTCCTGCCTGGGCTTCCAGGGCTGGATAGGGCTGAGCCACGCTGTCACAGAGGAGGGAGGGAGGTTAAATAACACCAGARGCACTGCAGAGAGGCCCAGCATCTCTCCCAAAGCCCAAGGACGGGCAGGATGCTGCAGCCCAAGTGCAGGATGCACCAAAGGCTCAGGTCCCAAGGGCATCGCGCTGGCCCTGCCCAGTGGCACACACCAGCAGAGCCACACATCCATCCTCCCACAGCTTTTATTAAGGACACTTCATTTYCAACCCAGCTGCTGCAATGCCCCTTGTCCCAGCCACAGAAAAGAGGACACAGCAGCATCTCGGGGCTGGAGAGGCCCAGATGCTGAGGAGATCCTTTCCTTCCCAGCACGAGGTGYACAGAACCTGTGTCCACTCTCTGAGCCACTCGTGTGTCTGTGCATCACACGGGTCCCACTGGGCAGAGCCCACGCTGGGGTCACACACACCCTGCTCTGCCTGCTCTCCACACGTGCCCTGCCCTCCTCCCTCAGCTCCTTGCACAGCCCATGGAGCAGCACATACGCCCAGTGGGTAGAGCTTTCATGGCAAGGACCTGGGGAGTGTGAACTCAGCCAGCAACAGAGCAACCCAGGGGCCTCTCCCCAAGCCTGGGGAGATGGGTCACTGCCCCCTCCCACGGGCCAGCACCAACGGCAAGGACGGCTCCAGCCAGRGACACGGGGGCACGAGGGGACAGGGGAAGAGCAGTCACAGCCACTGCAGACCCCGTTCCCACAGGTGGAGGCCAGAGGAGCTGCCTACCTCCCCCTCTGCAACCAAGCAGCCTCATCATCTGTCCCTAAGAGAGAAGGAAATCAGGTAAGCAATGTCTACAAGCCCATATGGAGGGGCTGGGATGCTGCCCAAGCTTCAGCTCAAAAAAAGTGCACATTTTATGGTATAAATATTTTGGTTTGCCTCCTCCTCGCCAGCCCACAGGCTGCAGCACAGGAACCACAACAGCAGCCCTCCTCAGAGCCGTCTGGCAAGAGGCTGATCCCCACAGTTACCAATGTGTGCTGCAACAAAAGCCCACACACACTGACCTGGCTGCCCACATGCCTCCCAGGCACTGCCATGAAGGAGAGAGGCTTCTGGCAGACTGGAGTGGGGCTTTCAGTCCCTGCAAGGTGCTGCTTCCCAAAGGACCTCAGTAATTACTACATTTAGGACCAAGAAGATGCCAGGCTGCCTTGCAACACCATCCCGCTCTCATGGAGCTGTTTGGTACCTTTTGTTAGTGTTATCTCCCATGACAGAAAAGAGCTGATTCCTTTCCTGTTAACAGCCTAAAATCAAAGAATCATAGAATGGTTTGGGTTGGAAGGGACCKTAGAGATCATCTTGCTCCAACCCCCTGCCATGGGCAGGGACACCTTCCACTATCCCAGGCTGCTCCAAGCCCCGTCTGACCTGGCCTTGGACACTTCCAGGGATGGGGCAGCCACAGCTTCTCTGGGCAACCTGTGCCAGCAGGGCCTCCCCACCCTCACAGGGAGGAATTTCTTCCTAAGATCTAATSTCTAAAAATGCTTGCTCTGGAACTCAAACAGTGGCTGCAATGCAATGGGGAACCTGTCCATTTGTCCACTTGTCCACCCTGTCACAGCACTCCCAACACGAGCCCTTTCATCAGCAGTAGAGCATCTCCCCAGCGGGGAGATGGGAGTGGGACCCCCCACTGCTGGGGGTCTTGTCCTTACCCCACACATCCAACCAGCCCACCACGAGCCAACCACACTTTCCAGTCTCTTCCTCTTTTCCTCCCCCTGGTGCCGTTGGAGAAGCTCTGAGCCACCAGAGCTGCTCCCTGGCGTGATGTGTGAGCAGGAAGGGAAGACAGGGATGTATCTGACTACCAAAGCATGTCTCACCATTGCTGAAAACAAAGAGCGCTGAGCTGCCACCTCCCACAGAAGCACTGTGATGAAGCCCAGGTGCCAGCCCCAAAACTGTCTGCAAAGGCTTGGGCTAATGTGATGGGAATTTGGTGGTGTGAAAAGTATTCATTTGATTAAATGGGAGTTGAAGGAAATCCATCAAGGCCTTTCTTCACCAAGTTCTCACGGAACAAGAATAAGAAAGGGAAAGAGAATTTGTCTGATAAGAGTGTTGAAAGCAATTTTTCACCAGCATATACTTTATGGCTTTTAATTCTTGAGAAATGAGATTAAGTCCTGCCTCCCCCTGCCCAGCTTTGGTTGTGAATGCTGCTGAACAGACCCAGTCCTCCACCCCGCTCCAGTGGCACAGCGAGTGCCCAGGGAGAGACTGGCAGCAGCTCTGAGCTGCTGGTTTGCTCTCAGCCATGCAGAGCAGGACAATTAACCTGCCACACTTGCTCAGACAGTGCCTCCCTGTGTGTACACTCCACAGCTACAAACCCAACACAAAACCTGAGCTTGGGATCTGCACTTACCTGGGCAAACATTTGTTTTGTGCTCTAACAGCAAGGTGAGCCTGCTATTCCCCTGTGTAAACATCAACTCCTCAGACATAAGCACTTCTGAGCTCCTCTCTTGAAACAGCCACTTTCTAGGTGAAATCTGCTGCATTCTCCTGTGTCAACAGTCAGTGCTTGAGGCTGTCCTGGACACCTCTGAAACATCTCTTGTCTTGGATGGGAACAGTGCAAGGGTGTTTATTTATCCATTTATAGGTGCACTCTGTTCCTTGTGCCATCTCAGTAGATGAGTCTGCAAGGCAGGAATAGGAAGAAAGGATGATCAACAGCACAGACACAAAATAAAAAGGGCTAAAATACACTGTGGGTTCATCTTCCCAGGCTAGTGTGGTACCTGTCTTGAAAGAGAAAGGCACAGGGAACAGAGTAGTTCCCCCTCTCTGGTCTTAGCCCTGGTGCTCTGTGGGAGATGGTGACCAAAGCAGGGACATGTGGGGAGTGGGAGAACCCAAAACCAGCCAAAAGTGAGTCTGGGAATGGGAAGAAGGGGGCTGGAGGGAAAGTGCCAGCAGAGCTCCCTGCAGGGCAGGTTTGTGACCCATCCCAGTGCCTGCCTTTGTGACCTCAGGCTGGTGGCACTGGAGCTGGTCTGGGGCCAGGAGGCAGCAGGAGCAGATGGAGCTGCACAGCCCAACACCCAGTCCAGGACAGCTCGGGGCCCATGGGGATGGGGGATGAGGAGTGCATGCAGGGCTCAGGCTCAGGAGCATGTCAGGAACAGCTGCTTCCACTGCCCAGCAAGGGCTCATCCATGGGAAGGGCCAAGGAAGAAAATTATCTATGAGTGCAAGAAAGCTTTGATAAACTCTGAGTGTGATGGGACCCCAGAAGAGAGAAATGTCAATGGGGCACTGGCTAGCCACTCAAGAAACCCTTCAGCACCAAGAGATGGTGGCATCACACAAGTTCCCAGATGCTGTTGTTTTCACTGGAAAATATTTTTGTAATGACTTCCCCCCCCCGGKTTTAAGCTCCTGTCAGGATACTTTGCTGATGAGTGGGTGAATTATCACCACTCAGCCTACTCTGGATGCTCAGTTGGATCACTCGGCTATTGTGAGCTGCCTCAGTGGCCTGGGACAGGACTGATGTCTCAAATCTCTTCTGTTCATGTTTCTGTTGAGATGTAAAGGCACAGAGTATTGAAATGAGCCCACATGAAGGACTTGGGCTGGGAAGGAGAAAGCTCCTATACCTCCTATAGCGCCTAACACCCCCCATTGCCACAGGATGGGGTCTTCTCTCTGTAGCCAGGGACGCCAAAGCAGGAAAAGTGAAATTATTTGCCCAGGGTCACTCATCAGAAGGCTATGCACATTCAAGAAGGTTAAAAAGGAGCAGAGAAGGGCACCTGAGTGAGCTGGTGAGTGGAGGACACATGGTATAAGAGCATTGTAGAAGAACAGAGCTTGCTCAGCCTTGATAAAGCAAACTGGCAGTGATGTGATTTTTTTCCTCTATAAATACACCTGGAGGCCAAACACCAGGGAGGGGGGGAAAGCTATTTAAGCTGAAGGACAATAGTGGCACATGAAAACATCCATATTTATGTTTGAGGAAGTCAAAGAGCAAGTTACGGGGARAAGGAAGGGAGAAATGAATGGCCTGAAGGGTAGGCAGGAGATCCAGGCAGGACAAACCCCAGAGCTGCCAGGCAGCGGCTGAGTAGGAGCTGCCTCTCCCAGAGGAGGATTCATATGGGATCGATGGCCTTGCAGAGCTCAGGGTGCTCACACTTCCTGCCTGGCAAGGTGAAATGGAGAGGCAGGATTAGACAGGCTTTGGCATCAAGTGGGAAAAGGGGGGCAAGCAGGAGCAGGGTTAAGGAGGAGCATCTCTGAGAGGAAGGGCTGTTCAGTCCCAGGCCTGAGTGGGTGTGCAGGGAGCACTGGGGAAGCAGCTGACTGCCAAACTGCTCCTCAAATGAGCAGCAGCAAAACAGGTGCCTGGGCCCACAGGAGATGCTGCTGCCTCATTGCTCTCATCCCCCCAGGCTTTCCATACATGCTGGCAGGTGCTGGGAAGAGTCCTTATGTCCCTGGGTTGTGCATGGGTCAGCAAGGGGTACTGATCCCCCCAAATGTCACCAGCACAGCAGCCTCAGCACATCCCTTGTGCTCTGCTGTCCTCTGGGCTCAGAAGCAGAGCCAGGCACTGCTTTCTCAGCCCCCCTTCCAGGAGCAAGCTGGGATTTCCACAGCCATTAGAAACAAGCCTTTGTTATTAGCCCTGTGAATTATTTATCCTGTCATAATTAATGCAGGACCGTTAAGGGCCATGGCAAAGCTCCCCAGCTCGGCTGTCAGCAAACGCCACTCCACCTCTGCTCACCAGCTCGGCATTAAATATGCATTGGGGCTGATAAATGGCTCCAGCACGCTGATCACTGCGAGGCTGTTGAACAAAGTGCCCTGAGCATGGACACTTCCCTCGGGAAGGGCTGTGCTGTGATAAACTGGAGGTGGCTGGGGAGGGAGGCAGCTTCCAGGCAGCACAGGCTCATTCCCCTCTTCCCATCCTCTGCTCTTACCACTGAGCACCTTCCTGGAGGTGGTATCTCCATCTGACATCCTCAGATAAATCAGTCCTCTCAGGCTTTGGATTTAGGTCTGGCCTGCTCTGTTCCCAGGTCAGGTTTGTGGAGGATGAACTCCTCCAAGTCCTCCTTGCTTTTCAGAGGTGCTAGCTGGGGTGCAGGGCTCCAGGGAGAGTGACCCCAGAGGGGGATGCCCACTCTGCCCGGGCCTCCTAGGGCCACGAGAGAAGGGGTGGACCTCCACTGCCTTCAGTGGCTTCACAGGTTTTAATCAAATGCCTACAGCAAAGGAGGGAGATGGGGAGTAGCTTGCCTAACTCATAAAACAAGAGGAAATTAACAGCTGCTATGAAGCTGCTGAAGTCTTTTGCTCATTTCTCAGACCAGCCCTTAAAAAGGAAAGCAATTCCAGAGTATGAGGCGTTCTCAAACTCAAAGAGCTGTGCTGGGAAGCTGGGGAGCAGGATCCCATAAGGACAGGTATTACAGGACACCACAGGGACTTGGTAACAAGCTCACTGGTTGCTGGATTGGTGAAAAACAAACCAAACCCAGGCTTAGTGCAACAAGTCAGGCTGCCAGGGATCAGCRCCTGTTGCTGTTMCTCCTTTCCCCACCAAAATCCCCTCCCATTTATATCCCTGTCAGGATGCGTCCCCCAGGACACCCCATACCTCAGCACTCCAGTGCTGCTTGTTCTACACCTTTTTCCTTTCCCAAAACTGCCACTCCTTATAGTTGGCAGTGGCAGGGTCGAGAGAAAAGCTGGTCTCAATTACAGATAAGTGTGATTTGAATCTGGTATATGTGCACAGAGCACATAGGTTTGATCAAGAGACCATAAGAGCAGCAGTTTTGCAGCCTGGCTCCATGAGATTGCTCCAAGCAGCCTTTCTCTGGCTAAACTGCTGCCTGAGAAAGGATTATTTCAAAACATGCAATGAGCTCACTTTAACATGGAGGTCTGAACTCAGGAGTCATGACTGGCACAAGTGGGGCTGCTCCCATCCCACCACTCAGGGGGTTTAAAACAAGGAGAGGAAAAAAGAAGCATTAAAATGCATTGTCTGGGCTAATCCTGGCCCAGCAGTGAAGTGCACTTAAAATGACCCTTCTCTAAGCTTCATGTCTCTCATTTGACGTTTCTCTTACTCGAGGATCTTTCTGCAACATCCTGCAGACATCCATTTCTCTGTCAGCAGCCCTCAGTGCATCTCTCTTGCTATCTTTAGTCTCAGTGTATTGATCCCTCATTCCTATCTATCCATCTCATGCTTTTGTGCTTATTCCTGCCTGTCACTCGATTTACTGCAGGACACCTGTCCTGCTTTACAATGTGCAGCTCATGCCAGTCCCTTCTTTCCAAGTTTCCCTTTCCCTGGTGAGGAGGGAGACCAGGCAGGGAACTGCTGGGCAGCCTGCAGTGCCCACACAGGGAGATGAGCAGCCTGGCAGACAGAGCTGCTTTCTGTCCAGAAGAAACCCCCTTTGGCAGGGCTGGAGCATCCCCTCAACTGCGCCTGGGAGGGAGAAAAATACAAACCAGGCAGCAGCCACCGGACCTTCTGCCCTGCAGCTCCTGCTGGGACACACCTTATCTGAGGAGATCAGTCAGAACCTCTGCCCTAACGCTGCCTCTGACTCCAGAACACCAGCCCTACCCTTGGAGATAAGGGCACTTGTGTCGGCGGCCTCAGCTCTCCACRCTGGCTGCTGGATCAGGGCAGAGCAAGGAACAGGGAAAGGCAGATGAATGGAGAGAAAAAAAAAGCCTGAGAAAAGGGGGAGGATGAAGGGATGCCCTCAAAGCTGCTCTTGTTTTGTTTTCGCCTTTCATGTCTCTAAAGGTGAACTGGGGAAAAGAGAGGCCAAGAACAAAGCCCTATCACTTACCCTGGCTGGTTAACTCATTATCCTTAATGCGTGCCATGCTGTGGCAAGCAGAACAAGGTGAAGGAGAAGGATTTTCTGTCTCAGAGCAGGGAAATAAAGTCCCTCCCTACTCAGCAGACAGCCACTTTTCAGAGGGTTTAAGCTGACAGGTGCCCAGACTGTCCAGACACTCCTCCCCAGGGCTTGGCAGGGCTGAGATCCTGACAAAGGGAAACCCAGGTTTCCTAAGGATGGTTTGTAACTATAAAGCATCCTGCTCTCCAGGCAGAGATAAGCAGGTACACAGACTGTGGGCTCACCTGGAAAATCAGCAGAAAGAGCAGTGCCTTTTCTGAATGAGACTGAGGCCTCAGAAAATCCCAGGGAATCTCCAAATCCTGAACCCACCAGGAATGTGACGTGGAGCAGTGACAAGGGCTGAAGGGGGAACATGCAGCTCCATGAAAATATGGCCAAGGGAACTGCCAAAGTTGACATCCCTCTCAGGAGAGGGGACAGATACACCTCATGGCAATGGTCTCTAGAAAAACYCAGGGGTTTACACTGAAGACTGTCCTGCAGGATGGTATCCAGGAGGGCAAAGCACTGCACATGTGGCCTGAGTCACAACAGCCTTGTGCAGTAGAAATCTTGGGGCTAAACCTCATGGCTCAAAGCAGCTCAGGGGCACAAAAGCTGCTCTCTCCATTTCACTGCCTGAACTACCTCACTGCCCCTGCTTGGGCAAGCAACAAGCAAGACACTGATGCAAAGACCATTTTTGTCCTTCTGACACAGCCACAAAAGAGAGAGATGAGGAAACAACCACTCGTGGCAGACAGAGACTGAAGAAGATTCATGCCCCCAGTAAAAACTGTCTCCACATTGTAGTCCCAGCAATTCAGATGGAAATTGTTTTTACAGAAAAAGGACAATAACAGCGAGGCTGCAAGGGCACATCCTTATTTAAGAAGTCCTGTTGGGTTCTTGGGAAGATCAGGAAAAAGGGATGGGATGCTTATGCTCTGGCTCTGGGTACTCCAGTGTAAGACCACAGTCCAGGGCTTCAAAATCAATGGTTCAAATTACTCCCATGCTCTTTGCTAGCTGATGGCATTTGAGGGTGCATGCTTGCATTTCCTGCACAGGAGTTTCCCCACAGCCCTGCTTGGTGCTCTCGGACAGGCTCCTGGGCAGGAACACTGAGGGTGACTGGACTCAATCACTGTCCTGCAGGGCTGCTCCATCCAGGCTTCATCAGGCTACCAGTAACGGGCGCTTCCAGCGCCTCCAGCAGGAGCCAGGCACCCGCCGGGTCCCTCTTCTCAGATCTCCATGTCTCACCTCCAGCAGCAGCTCAGGGTGAGAGCAGCCGGGTCCTGCCACGCACAAGTGCAGACTCTGCTCCTCCCTCATCAGCCAGCAAGCCACTCGCTATTGCACTTTTCCCACTGAAGGCCTGTTGGCACCTCCAATGTTGCCATGTGCTGGAGTGGAAGAGCTCTACAGCCGCAGGACACGAGTCTCACTTTCCCAGACACATCTCACCCTCAGCGAAATGGTCCCAGCAGCTCTTCCGTCTCCTGCTGTCCGAGCTCAGGCTCTGTTAAATGCTGCTGTTGTCAGAAGTCATCTCCACCTTTCCTATACAAGTGCAGCTCCCACTGGGTGGGGAAATCCTTCCAGGATTCCCCAAAAGTGCCAGCTCTTATCTGACCCAACTGCTGCAGCAGCCAGCAGCTGAAACAGCCTTAAACCTCACCAGTGCAGAACCATGAGCACAGGAATCTGTGGCTTTGTAACATGCCCCAGGAGAACGCTGGAATGAGAACACGAACTGAAGAAGGAGGCACGGACACTTGCCCCACGTCCCCAGCCTCCAGCATGTTGTGGTTGCAGGGAATTCTCAGGCTGACTTGTTTGGTTGAAAAGCTGCTCCAACATGGGCCACTGCTGGTTTGTGACCACCAGGACACCAGGGGACAGCCTTTGGGGACAGGATGTTTTAGGGACCCAAACGCTCATCTGCACTGCAGAGGGAAGGGAAGGGAAGGGAAGGGAAGGGAAGGGAAGGGAAGGGAAGGGAAGGGAAGGGAAGGGAAGGGAAGGGAAGGGAAGGGAAGGGAAG
>JACAXG010000080.1:42267-60011 GCA_018881555.1 Amblyornis subalaris | reverse complement strand
AAGGGAAGGGAAGGGAAGGGAAGGGAAGGGAAGGGAAGGGAAGGGAAGGGAAGGGAAGGGGCCTTATTTAGCCTCATCAAATATTCACCTGGTAATTTCTCTGAATTTACAGAGAACATTAGCAACACCAATACAATTCATTGGCTGCACAGCAAAGTCATGAGCTGCCATGGCAGCAAGCAGTGCAGAATATCCAGGGCTGGAGCTCAGGGGGTCAATGCACAGCACTGTATCAGCATTGGGTGGTCACAGGAGCGCTCCCCAGTCCAGAGCTGGGTTTGGAGGTGGCAGCTGAGAAAGTCTCTGGGCTGTTGCCTGGCTCAGGAGACAACACAACCTGTGCTGGTGAGCAGCTAGGAAATGCCTCCGCCTGAGGTCTGCCAGCAGCAGAGCCTCTCTGTCCTCCTGGTGCAGACCAAGGCTGGGGAAGGGAAAAGGAATAACAGCCAACTACTCCATGCAAACAGGTCTGTCAGTCTGAGCTCTCCCAGAACACTCTTCGTGTCTGACAGAAAGCAATCAAGCCAAGGTCGACTTACAGAGAACCTTTGCCATCGCTTTGCAGTGGAAAGATTTCCATAAACTGCTGCTTTGGTTGTTTTTTTCATGAGACATTTTGTCTCAATTTGTCTTTCCCTAAAGGTCACTCTTACAGACAGCAGCCCACTGGCGCCCATCAGTCAGAGGCTCTGACAAGCCAAAGGATCTGTCAGACCACATTTTGCCTCCCAGCTACATTCAAGGCTTCACATTCAACATTTTTAATTCCCCTAATGGAGTTTTCCCTTCAAGGCCAGCACACTGTGAGAAACCAGRGAGCACCAGCACAAGGCAGAACTTGGCACAAGAGAAGTCTTACAATCCATGTTACTGGCAGGGAAATGCACGTAAGCCACAGCAGGAAAGCTCAAAGCAGACATTATCCAGGTAAGAGGGTACAGAAYAGTCCCAAATTTAGGAGAATCCAGATAATGGTGAGACACACAGGGATCACAGCAACTTGAAAAGGAATAAGCGTCTCTGTATCCCAGGTGAGCAGGCAGAGGAAAGCACCAGGAGATGGCAGGGCTCCTGCAGTCTTGTCTGGAGCAGGGCACGTCTCCGTGTCACCTGCTGACTGCAGAGCTGGCAGGACAGCCTGGCCACTGGGTGTGGGTCCTCCTCCAGCCCTGAGCACGGTGAAGAAGCTCCATGAAGAACTCATTGCTCCTGCCAGTCCTTCTGGGGGACAGCACCCGAGCAGGGACCGCAGCTGCACGAGCCAGACCAAAAACCATGCACGCGGCAGCAGCAGCTCCGAGGAGAGCTGTGCCAGCTCACAGTGTTAAGAAAACCATTTACACTTCCCTTCTGTTGAGGGTGCTGGAAGGCAGGCATGAGCCATGCCTGGGCTCACAGCAGCCCAGATTCATTTCACTGAGGGTGTGAGGGGTGGCCCAGGATACCTCAGGACAGTGACCCAGACCTGGGGACTGGAGACCAGGTAGGAGAGAGAAGGGACTGCCAAGGAGAAAAGGCAGCTCACCCCATGGGGAGTATAGCACCATATAGGTGTTCATAATCATGATATAATTAAATTATTTAAAAGTTGAGGAAGGGTGAACCACCTAGGGCCAAGAATAAGCTGCAGAGGCAGCATTATGAGCCCAAGTCTTGAAGATGTGGGGCAGAGCACAGATGATGCGGGACCCCCCACATCTCATGGATGGCAATGTAAATTTGTGAGCTGAACGAAATCCCCTTCAGGGGTAACAGGAGCATTGGACAGGAGCTGTCCCATGGATGTGCAAGGGAACAGATTAAGTCAAGTCAGGTGCAATATGAACTGAGACCAGCAAAGAGTGAGATGAGCATAAGACCTGTTGGAAAACACATAAAGCCAGCCCCAAGAGGAGGAGGAAACCCCCCTGGGTGAATGGTACAGTGCTCCTGGCAAAGAGTTGAGGAGGGTGATGGCTCTTTGCCCCCACTGCCTGCATCCCAAGGCACCCAGGGGAGCACAGCACCAGGGGCACAGGGGAAATCCTGGCTCTGACTTGCACAGCAGCTTTAACTGCAGCTCTGCTGATGGCATTTGTTAGGTATTGATTGCACAATCAATAGGCTGTCAGTGTTAGTAGCATTTTAACTAGAGTAATAGTAACAACAACTGTTTGTTGCATTTTTGGTTATATTGTTAAAACTTTTAATTACAAAAACAATAAATTTGGGCTTGGCATAAGGAGGTGTGTTTGGCTTTTGGTAGATAACGCTCCCTAGCTCAGCTAACACATCTCTGTCCTGCCCTGCCTCCCAGGGTGGATGAGTTCAGGATATCTGACCACATGTGAGAAGCTCAGCCCCACACCAACCTCATGCAGGGTTCATCCCTGCTTGCTTCACCTCCTGCAGCCTTCCCCAGGATGCTTCTGGGGACAGGTATGACAGGTACCATCTTGAAGATTGGCATGGGCGTGAAAGCCTCCAAATTCTGCCCCGGCGTGGGGCTGCTCAGCCCTGGCAAAGCCCCTCTGTGTGCCCATTCCAGCTGTACCTTCTCAGTCCAGAGGCTTTCCCCACCATGAAGAGAGGATACAGAGGAGCTGGCAGAGAGCTGGTTAGCCCCAGGTCCCTCATTTCAAGCAGGGACTTTGCCCAGCTTCCCCCAGCAGCCCAAATAAGCCGGGCATTTCTCCATCTCCTCTGCATGCTYCCCCTTGCAAGCCCTCTGAGCCCCTGTCCCGGTCTCTGGCASCATCTCAGCACTTCAAGGGGCAAGAAGCAGCCTGTGCTCACAGCTCACCCAAGGTAATAGTTCAGCACAACAGGCTCACCTTTAATTTGCTTATCCAAGCAATAAAGCAGAAATGAGACATAGCACCTAATTAAAAGTATCGATTCATGTGGCATTCAAAACTACCCAGACCAAGTCAGGGCAGGGAAAGAGRCATGAAGAGGCTGGAAGAAGAACGGGGACAGCAAGACTGCAGTGCTGCAGACAGGTGCATCCTTGCTCCATGATTTCTCACACAAGGAAGACTCCTCTGCTCTAACAGTCCTCTCCTACAAGGCACCATCCCTAAGACACTGGGTCTTTTCTTTACCAGAGAGATCTCCAAGATTCCCATTACCTCAGCTCCCTGTGAACCCTCATTTGACATGCCCCATGTATTTTTAAGACTGGCTGACAGCAGGCAGACAACAACCCTGAAACGGGGGGAAAGGCACAGCCAGGATGTGTTTCTGCAGCAAGGCTCTCAAAGGTCACCGCTGGCAGAACCCTCTGACCTTCACATCAGCGCAGCACACACACGCGAGATGTTTGTCTTTGKGACTCAGGGACGTGCAGGACTCGGAGGGTGCCTGGGGCCAGCAAATCCAGATAACTTCAGCTCATCTGCTCTGCACACCATTGCACCCTCTCTGCTTCTCTGTCAAACCAAAGTCAGTGTCTATCGCTCACATGGGGATGGGACAGGGAAGGATGGAGGCCATCACCAGGGTCTCAGGTGTCTGCTGTGGCCAGGTGTCTCAGTGGATAGTTGATGGGAACRGATTTGAACTGGAAGAGAGTAGGTTTAGATTAGCTATTAGGAAGAAATTCTTTCTGTGAGGGTGGTGAGGCCCTGGCACCAGAGAAGTTGTGGATGCCCCATCTCTGGAAGTGTTCAAGGCCAGTTCAAGGCTGGATGGAGCTCTGAGCAGCCTGGTCTAGTGGAAGGTGTCCCTGTATATGACAGCAGGGTTGGAACTGGATAATTTTTAAGGTCCCTCCCAAYGCAGGCCATTCTATGATTTTATGATTAGATGAGGAAGATGCTCATGAGCTGGGGTTGCCTATGCCTGGCTAGTGTGGCTGTTGCTGAAGGGGAAGRTGTCTGCTGAATCCTCACTTCCCACAGGGTAAAAACTTGGTGTCTCAAGAGACAAGCCAAGTGAGGAGCATCTATACAGGGCTCTGCCAGAGACAGAGCTGGGAATAGACTCGGAAGCATCCACAGCCACCCATGAGGTAAGAAACTGTYGCTGTCTTGCTCTGCATTACCCATATCACCATGTCCCCGTCCCTCTGTCTTGCATAGCTACTGACAGCTGTCCTCATGGGATCATAAAAGAGCCAGAAACTGTGACTGAAAGTTTGGTCCCCATCCCTCTGACCTCACACACCAAACAGATGCCACCATGGCCTGGAGTACAAAASGAGCAGGGTCCTCAAGTGCATCATCCCCATCTGAGGACTCAGAAGCAAAGAGGAACCTGCAAGAAAGGACTTTTGCTCTGAATATGCTCCAAAAGATTCCAAGTCCCAGAGTACCTTCAAAACTTCTCACCTTGAAAACTTCCCAGGGCAGCCTCCTCAGCAAGGTTTGCACCCACATCATGGGCATGGACCCCAGGTGGATCTCCACCCTCTGCCTGGTGTGTTATCAGGGACTTCCCTGAGCTCCAGTGGGGACTACAGGCATAGCTTAGGCTCCTTCTCTGCTTCCTCTCCCGTTTTCCCCAGCGAGCAGCCTGCCCCACCCAAGCCATTGCAGACCCTCCCACCTTGCCAAGCACCCAGGCAGTTCTTCCCAGAGCACAGCCAGACACAGAGGGGGCCAGCGGCCGCCTCAGCAGCACCCCCTGCCCCATCCCACACACACCTGGGGATCACAGCGCTGGAGGAGATCAAAGATGCCACTACCACTGCAGGTAATCCATCTAGGCAAGCAGGCAGAGGGATTCACTCTCTGACAGACTTGATCTGGCTCCAAGAAGGAAAAGCCTAAATCCTCTACTGTATTTCCCCTCCACTCTCTAGCCCGGAAGATGTAATGTGACGTGTGGCTGGGTCCAAAAGGCAATGTTTAGGAACGTGTCACTTGGGGCAGGGAGGGTACAAGGGTGACTGAAATCACAGAGGAAGGAGAGGGAAGAAGACCTGCAGCCTAAGAACATCCCTCCTTGCAGACCATGGCCCTGCAGGCTCTGACCCTAGACCAGCTGCATGGAGGAACCAGCCAGGGCAGATGTCCCCACAGGTGGTGACAAGCTCACAGGCAACCAGCCCTATGCCAATGACACCCTGCCCAAGCCTGGATCCTGGCTCCAACACCCAACTCAGACCCCACCAGTGCAACCCTGCCAGGGCTACCTGGCTTCCACTCCCTGCACTGCCCTGGCACAGCTTATCTGAACCACACTGCTCCCAGAAATGAGAAGAGCCTGCCAGGCTCTCTCAAATCCCACCTTGCACCAGCTCATTTACTGTCCACCATCTCAACTTGAGCCTTTCCCCCATGGACCACCAGCCTGGGGAGTTTCTCTTACGAAACCATCCGCAGGACTGGGCTGAGGAGGGCACCAGGGAGAGCCCCATGACRGGACAAGGAAGCCGTCACCCTCAGAAGCCCCAGACTGGTGGATCAGGGGGACAGGGGGTGTTGGGAAGACATCTCTGGATCTTCCATCCATCCCTCCAAGGAAGATGGTTGAGATGGCTTCACCTCCTGCTCACCCATCACCCTGAGCTGCTGTCATGGCAACACGYGTTCAGCCTCAGGAAGGAACGGGTACTTCTGCTTGTTTACCCAAGAAGGAGGCAGCATCCTAGTATTTTGAACAGGAGAGAAGGAGGGGAGCAAGCCAGCCAGACAGCACAGGAGCTCACAGACAGGCTGACCTGGACCTGCATGATGGGGTGCAGTGTTCATCCACTTCGCTTCTGGTTCATCAGCCTGCTCCCTCATGGCTGGGAGATGTGCCATCGTGGGGATGCTGATACAGCCCCCACACCACACTGGTGTTGCGGTGGCTGAGCCTGCAGCAGGAGGGGCTGCAGTGGTTGGGCCAGCCATGGGACTGACCAAGGAGCCTACGGGGCCAGAGGGCCCGAATGCAGTAGGAGACTGCCGGTGGGAAGGCTCCGAGGTCTAATGTCGCCCCCTAGGTTAGGGTGATAAGAAAGATCTCCCCATAGGACTTTGCCTCTGTATGTTGATTTATCCCTGTTGGTTGGCCCGTTGGCCCTGTCATTCTTGTGTTCCTTTTATGGTTAAGTTCCAGAAAGTTCCCTGTTACTCGATGCCCCATTGGCCCCGTTCCCCTGCTCCTCCCCTTGCCTTCCCTCATTGGTTGATGCTGTGTAACCCTGCCTTCTCTCCGCCCCCTGGCCCTCAACCCATTGGACCCTGATGCTCTCCCCGCCCATATTCCTTGTGGTACATAATGCCTGGACCCTCCATTGTACGTGGTTTGTTGACCCTGGCTCCCTTCGTGGAATAAACTCCTCGGAACTCCAGACAACGGACCCCTTCCGCTCTTTACCTTCGGCTGTGCTTAGCTATCCGGCTTGTGTGAGTGTGTGTGTGTGTGTGTGTGTGTGTGTGTGTGTGTGTGTGCTTCCACCGCAGCGGTGGTTTGTGTGCCTGCGAGTGCGGCTGCACCGCCCAGCCACTCCTGAGAGGGACGCTTTGGGGACGGACACGGCACCGGACCGTCGCACCCCGCACCGCGTCACACTGGGACTCCACGTGAAGATGGGATGATAGAGGGCTTCGGCTGCACAGGACAAAAGTGAGATGTGCTGGGCGCTCAGCACCGACCTTCCCCTCCAAAGGGCAGATCACACCTCAGGAAGGTCCTCAGATACTCATAGGGGCTGTAAAGAAAACACAYATTGCCCAGCACCACCAAACCCCCTCTGGCAGTGGCGCCTGTGCAGGGGGGTAGTGGCTGCCCTCTCCAGCCATTTCCCAAGAGCAGCCCCAGGACACCTCCAGAATCATCCATGGACCATAAGGACAAGTTGGGCACAGAGCCTTTTCTTTGGAACCCCACTCCAACCTGCARGAGAAGCAGGCAGTGCTTTGATTTCAGAGCTGTTGAATCTAAAGGAGCATGAGCAAGACATTGCCCTTCCAGGAAACAGCTGCCTGGGAGGCTGGTGACCTTCTCCACCACCTCCACATCACAGCCCCTGGAGAACAGGTGGAATCTCGCTTGCAGCAGCCCCCTGCATGCAGTGCCTCACTCCTGGGATGGCAGCGCCAGCACCAGCAGCAGTCCTGGTTCCCCTGGGTGGACAGGAGGCAGGAGCTGGGGGAGGAAAAGCCATCTAGGGAGCTCTCAAAGAGGCCCATGCTGGAGAGCTTGGAGTTGCCTCCAAACTTTCCTCATTTTCAAGAGACTTTGGTCCAGCCAGCCCACAGGAGAGACACGATGTGGTGAGGAACATAGAGCAAGACAGGAGCTTGCCTCTGCACTTCACACCACTCCCCTGGCACACAGATCTTCTCACCTTGGTTGCTTCAGGCTTCAGGCCAGACTCTGGGCTCAAAGCCAGGCCCTCTCTGCAATCCCTAAATCCACTGCTCCAAACTCAGACAAACCTTGCTTGCAGCTTGCTGACCTAACTCACCTCTGGAGAATGGGCAAAGCCAGATGGTCTCCAGTGCTGCAGTCTCCAGCCCTGCTGTCCACAGCCTAAAAAGAGGTTCTTTTGGGGCTCRCTTACTACCACCAAAATGGCCTCTTCATGAACATCTAAAGAAAAACAAAAAGCAGGCAGTCAGGAGGCAGCAGTTATCACCRTCGTGTCCTGGCAGGCTCTCTCCATTTTCCCCAGCTGTGAAATGGGTACTTGCACTTCCCAGAGGTCGATGAGAGAGCTTTTTCTGGGTATCATCCAGTGACAATCATTTCATTCCTGGAAGCGATGCTCGGAGGGGAGGGAAACCCAGTATCACACAACGCATTTATGGTTGATTCACCTGAGCATCCCAGCCCTTTTCCCGCAGCTCTGGTACAGGCAGGCGAGGTCTGAAGATGCACCCTTTGATAGCAGAAAACATCTGCTGCAGAAGTCAGGGGACTTCCCTGGTCCAATGGCCCTGGATGGGTAGCTGCCTGGTGAAGCACACACATCGCCTCCTGGCATGATCTCTCCAAAAGTCAATGTATTTGCTCCATATTTGATGTCTCCCATCCACAGCACACAGCTGAGAAAATCCCTTGTACAACAGAAGCTATCTTTGGCAATGGGAGAGATCCAAAAGAAGGAAGGGATTAATAATATATGGACAAGGCAGTTCAATGCATTGTGGCACATGGGCAAGTCTCTGCAGGGCACTGAGCAGACCCTTACAGTGGGGTTTTGCTCTTGGATGCTAGCCCTGAGGAGCAGCCTTYGGCAGCCCTCTGCTCCCCATCTCCAGGAGAGCCTTAGTGGGGAAACCACCTGTAAAATGGGGAGCAGCCAAAACTGGATCTGCTGAGCCCCGTGTCCGCTCTGCCGGGAATTTAGGCAGCCTGCAAGTGCAGCTGTGCCATTGTGCGCTTCCCTCCAACATCTGCCTGTCCTGCTCACTGAAAAAATCATGGAGCTGCTGCTAATTTCATTAGCGGGCCCATCAAGCGGTTCATCAATCCATGATTTCCTGGCTTGCCGCCTTGAGGAAACAAGCGGGATCTGCTCTGAATTCACAAAGCCATCCCCTGGGGTCATTTGTCTGAAGGCTTAAAATTTCCCGAGTGCATTATTATCTCGGATTAAAACTGGGGGAGGGAGGGGGTTTGGTTACTGTTCCTCCCCATCCCCGGGAACGAGGCAGAGCGCCCTACGCCGCCAGCAGCTCCGGGCCCGGGGCGGCCGCTGCCCTGTGCGGGGCCGGGCGGGGGCACGGGCACGGCCGCCCCGGGCTGGCTGTGCCCCGGCCAGCCCCGCTCCGCCGGCGGAGCGAAGCCCACGGAGCCGGGCGCGGGTCGGGGCGCAGCTGCCGAGCGGTGCAAGCGGCATCGGGAAAGCCTCCTGGGCGAGCTGCCGAGGGCTCGGCTCTGCGCACCGACGGGCTGCGCGTCCGCACGGAGGGTCCCGCACTGCGGGTCCCCCCGGCCGCACACCGGGTCCCCTCGCCCACCCGCGCGGTGCACGGGAAGGGGCCCTCCCTCACGGAGGGTCCCCCCGCCCCGCGGGGCCGCACCGAGGGGCCCGCCCGAGGGGCCCGGCCGGAGGGGCCCGCCCGAGGGGCCCGCGCGCGGCCGTTCGGCGGCCCACGGCGCCCTCTGCCGCCCGCCCGCCGCAGCGCACCCGCCCCGCCGCGCCGGGCTGGGGTGCGCAGCGGCCCGTGCGGGGAGCTCTGCAAAGAGCCGGCGGCAAATCCACCAGCGAYAACTCGCTGGAAAGGGGGAATCTAGGAGCTGAGGCTCGCGGCGTTATAAGGAAGAGCAGAACGGAAACCACCGCGACTTCAGACAAAAGCGTCTTGATAATAAAAGGGCAAAAACCTCACCCCAAACCCCGAAGATCTACAATTTAATTTAGAGATGATGAAAAAAAACTTTGTCTCTTACCGCGAAATATAATTTTGGTAATGTAACCGTTCCTACCCCCAAAATCCCAAAAAGCAAGGCCATTATTTTTAAATGGAAAGCATTCATATGAAAGGCAGAGAGGCAGTTTTACATTGGAGGGAAAGAAAGAACAAAGGAAACATCCTCAGTTTTCCACTATGAACCTTTCTGTGTTGATGTTTCCTCGTGTTATCCCATCATTTTAGCCAAACTCTTGGGTCAATTTGACACAGAACATTAATTCTYTTCTCCACCAAATGTTATTTTACTTAGAAACCAACCCAAGCCCACCCCATGGGTGCAGCGTGCCCGCAGGCTAACACATGGGTCAGAAAAGAGAAATGAGGTGGCATCCTCCAGTCCCAGCACCTGCCCCCTAACCTGAGGCATGGGTGACAGTGCTGCTTGCACTGGTGTTGGTGTTGCTGCCGCTTGCAGGGGTTTGAGGGCTGTTCCTGCACCGTCTCCCTCCCCATCAGGCTGCTCACACCACAGAGCCCCCAGGGCTGCAGCACAGCCTGGCAGAGCTCTGCTGGCACACGCAGTGGTGCCGCGTTTCCATCGTCACGTGTGTCCCCGTGGCTCTGCCACTCATTTCTCCTCCAGAAGACAGAGGCCATTGCAGCCTACAAAGCCCCAGAACTCCCACTGAGCACAAGAAAACCCCCTGCCTATGAAAATAAATGTGTTCTGCACTCTCTCTGAGCTACCCACAGMAGAGCAAATATGGTCACAGTTGGCTCCCACCATGGCTTTGTTCCTTAGAAACATGTCATTTCAGTCAACCCTCTCCTGGCACATCTGGCTGTCATTAGATAGAGGAGAGAGACAGTCTGTCTTACTCCTGTGTGTAGCACAACTGGCACTGTACCTCTGAATTGCACTTGTCATCCAAGACATCCACAGCCCCAATGGGAATCACACTGCCTCTGCAGKGGGAGGGTTTGGGAACCCTGTCCCCAGGAAGTTGTGGTGCTCAGGGTGCTGAACTACCTGCACCAGGTGCCACCTGACAGCACCAAATCCAGCAGAAGGGAAGAGAGAGGCAGGCAGGAGGCAGCAGGCCCTGCCAGCTCAGTGCCCAGCCTCAGCAAGGTGGTGACCTGGGCAGTGACAGTGACCCAGACAAGAATCTTCATTCGCATTGGTAAGAGACACAGTTTGACTTGTCTTGGCTGAGTTTTGGTGTCTTGAGGGTAAGGAGTCTCTCAGAGCAGAGTGGGCAGTGTTTGCAGACACTCAGTGGGGACTAATCATCTAAAGTGAGTTATAAAGGCTGAACCCAAAAGGCAATGAAAAAMGGGACAGGTCAGAGGAGCCAGGACAATCCCCTGATTTGGAGCCACCTCAGGAGCTGCCATCCAGGCAATGCCAGCAGCAGTGCTAAGGACCTGAGAAAAGGCCCTGGCAAGGCAGCCACAGGGCCTGCCTGGTGAAACAGCAAACACTGTCTCGGTACAAGGTCAGGCATCATCCAGCTGACCTCTGGATCACTGCATCCCACCAGGCRAAGCTTTCTCCTCATCCTCAAGCAGACTGTCAGAGCTATCAGAAAAGAAATCCTCCAGTTCCTCCTGCCTCATCTTGGACTCCAGAGCAGTGATGCGCTGCTTGAGCTTCATCTGGGCATCATTGTACTCTGCCAGGAGCTGGCCAAAGCGGGTGTGCAGCATGTCCAGGTTCGAGGCCACCCTGTCCAGCCTTTCCTCCATGCTCTTCCCTTCTGTGCTTTCCTCTGCAGCTGATTCATCCAGCAGCCCTTCCTTGATTAGGATCTCCCGGCCACGCTCCTCCAAGATCTTTTTGGCATCAGGATACTCTGTGACTGCTTCCATAAGATCTTCCTTTGACAGGCAGAAGAGATCAGAGTAGCCCAAGCTGCGGATGTTGGCCGTGCGCCTGTTGCCCATTTTGCTCCCTTTGATGTTGAGGATGCTGATCTCACCAAAGCAGCCCCCTGCAGTGAGCAAAGCATACTGYGTCGTTCCATCATCCGCCACCACAGCCAGCTTCCCCTCCTTGATGATGTACATCTCCTTCCCAATGTCCCCTTTCCGGCAAACATAATCCCCTGGGCTGAACACTTGGGGGCGAAGCTTCAGCACCAGCTCCACCAGCAGCCCTGCCTCACAGTCCTGGAAAATCCTCACCTTCTTCAGTGTCTCCAGGTGAACGTTGATGGCAATCTCTGCCCTTAGCTTATCAGGGAGATTCTTGAGGACTTCACGTTCATCTACTGCCTTCTTGTTGGTCCACAGGTAGTCAAACCACTTGATGACTTTGGTTTCCAGCTCTTTGCTCACCTTGCGGAACTGCATGTAGTGTTTGATGGCATCAATTTTGGCCTGGAACTCCGCCCTGGTGGCGTTCATGTTGGATATCATGGATCCCACGTTTCCCACGATGGTGGCAAAGATGAGGACGCCGATGAGGAAATCAAAGATCACGAAGAGGTACTCTTCATCCCGCACGGGGGGAGGGGTCTCTCCGATGGTGGTCAGAGTCAGCGTAGACCAGTAAAGGCAGTAGACATACTCGCGGGTCAGATACCCATATTCAGGGTCTGTGACGTTGGGATAGACCCAGCTGTCCTCCCCAAAGCCTATGGCCTTGGAGATGGCGTAATAAATGCAGGCATTCCAGTGGATGATGACCAAGATGTACAGAACCAGGTTGCTGATGCGGAAGATGTTGGGGTGGCTGGTTCTGGTCTCGGTCCTGTCGAAGAACTCGAACATGCGGGAGAAGCGCAGCAGCCTGTTGAAACGTAGCTCAGGGCAGTGCAAGCCAACCACAAAATAGGCCAGGTCTGTGGGCAAGATGGAGAGAACGTCCAGTTTGAACTGCAGGGTGTGGATGTAGTTATCCCGTAACTTCTTCAGGTCCTTGACCAGGAGGCCCTGTTCTAAGAATCCTAAAGAGAAGCAAATGATACAATTATCTTGTTTTATGTTCAATTCTTTTCCAGGTTTTGTAAGTACCTAAGCAACAGTTTATGGTATGCCATGGATTTGTSTGCATAAATACACAGGATCACCCAAATATTACCTGTTCCACCTGCTCTACTCAGTTTGTTATCACTCAAGACCTTCACGTGGCAAAAGCCACCTAAAGATATAACTCAGGGATTTAGTCTGTRCCATGAAGAAACAGGGGCACAAAGGTTTCCATCTTCCAGATCATGAATTATTGCAGTTCTGACAGAAAACRTACAGCCAACTGCTGCCTTCGGAGAACATTAAATTCTACCATTTTTCCATGCAGATAATTCATTATCTGAACTGATGCAAAATCAGAGATACAGACCTTCAACTATGCCCGAATACTAATAGTAATGCAGGTAATTTTGTACAATTATTCAAAGGTGAAGTTGAAAGCTGGGATGATTAATCTTTCATATTGAAACTTACTCCATTTCTCACATCTTCTAATTAGATTCTTTCTCTGGAGACTGCTTCGTACTAGTGAATGCCAAGGTAGACAAAAGCCTCCTTCTAATGAACTGTAGCTTAGGCCTGTCCCTTGCAGCTCATCTCCATCTTTAAGGGACTAAAGCAAATCCTCTCAAGCCAGGATGCTGCTCCTGCTCACCTGTGTGCAGGCGGATCACTGTGTCCCCGAGGTAGAGAGCATCTGAGATGGAATCTAACAGCAGCCACAGGACAAAATAGGTCTTTTGCAGGTCAGTGAAGCAAGCCCTGGGGGAAGGTCATAAAACAGGGTGTGAGACCACAAATCCCCACATCTCCTCTATTACAGCTGAATATAGGCTGATCCTGAGGCACCTAACTCTGCAATGGAGCTTGGCCACTGACCGCTACTCTTCTAAAAATTAAAACTCCCTGCTCTGAAAAATCTGCCCTCCCTTGATGGCAGTAAAGCAGTGTCTTGAAACCACATCCCTGATGCACCTTGTATCTTTAACCTGAAATCATGGTCCTTTCCAGCTGGGCCACAGGATGGATGCTCTGCCTTTGCACCACAGAGCTCACAGTGATAGTGGAGAGTTCCTTTCCTTTCAGAGTGCCCACCAGCCCCAGCACCACCAGTGTCAGTTGTCTGATCCTGGTTGAGCCACAACAGCCAAGGGAACAGGAGGGTCAGAGGAGACAGGGACCCTACAACCTCCCAGCTCACCTGGCTACGAGCAAGCACCAGTTATAGAGAACAGGAACTGCAACCACAGCCAGCCAGTGGTAATACCAGTCTCCCCCAGGGTCCACCACAAAGAAGCGCCATTTCCTCCTGGAAGCAGAGAGAAAAGCCAGAGCTGGCAGTGTATGTGGCAAACAGGGTTGGAAGGAACCACCTGAGCCACATCCTTCATCCCTTGCGCTCGCACTGCGCTGGCTCGAACACAGCTGCAGCATGGGTGCCAGTCTGTAAGCTGAAACCAAACATGTCCAGCACTAAGTTCCTTTATCCCTAAAACTGAGCTCAGAATGCAGCAGAAGGGGAAACTGTAGGATGGGAAGGCAAAGCAGGTGGCCTACATGACACAGCACCCCAGTGGCAGAGCCAGGAACAGATGTATGGAAGAGGGTGATCAGAAAAGTTCTCTTGACGTGACACGGCATTGCTTCTCCCAGATGAGGTATGGATTGGTGCCAGGCAGATCTGAAGAGAAGATTAATTGGAGCAGGAAGGAAAGTGTGCTGCAGATCAGTGGCAGCACCAGGAGGGGCTGCCCGGGGCCCAGAGCAGTGGCCCTGGGGGCAGCTGGCATGGCAGGGCTGCCATCACCGTGCCTGCAGCCTGCACAGCCCGCGGTCCAGCCTTTGAACTGCTCCCAAGTGTTTGATCCTGCTCCTCTTGGGACTCTGAGATAAGAAGTGTGTGCTCCAGTTGCCAGATCTCACTGGAGGATCTGGGGAAGAGTAACTCTGTGGCTGGGCTGATAGGCTTAGCTGCTGCAGCCTGGTAGGGCAAAACACCCTCTCCCCCTCCCTCCTTCCCTCCCTTCCAGCTTTTGAACAGGCAGACTCCCTCCAGTGATAGGAAAAAAGCGACCCAGTTGCCAACAGATTCCCCATGCCCACCCCATTACTTCTGACAGCTTCAAAGGCAGAACCTCTGCCTGGAAGTCTCTGTCCCCAGGGGCACAGGCAGTGCCCAGAGCGTGGGGACAGCACTTAGCAGTGCCAGCCCCAGTCCCTCATGTTCACTCTGTGTGCACCCACAAACAAGTGGTGGTCCAGCCTCCCCATTAAAAGGGCTTTTTTTTTTTGCCAGAAAGTGCGACTTGAACATTTGTTTTTTGAGAAAGGGACCCTGCTCCCTAGGACATGCAGCACTGCCACAGGGGAAGCAGCGACCCACCTGCAGCCAGCCTGGACAGTTGTAGCACCCACAAGCATTAATAATCTCAGTAATGGTGTTAATGATGTTGGTAATTTCAGCTTTGAATCACCAGTGCTGCCCATGACAGGTGTACAGAGTCACTGACACTACACTGACAGTGGGGCCCAGCCTGGAAAATCAGGGCTCTGAGTTAACCCAGGAGGAGGGAATAATCATCTGCCTCTTCCTAAAAGCTTGACACTCAAGCCTGCAGCTGTGGAGCCTGCCACAGCCATGACCAGCAGCTCACATTTGGGGTTACCAGACTTGGAGCTCTTCTTACCTGTGGAGCTGAGGACCTGAAAAACCCCAGAAGTTCGCACCGTATCCCCAGGACCCGCTGGCACTGAGCAGCCCTTTCACAGCACACTTCCGCTCCTTCCAGTCATGAACAAGCTCCCCTTAACCTCACAGGACAGAATGGTTTTTTCTCCCATTACTAGTAAAGACCCAGATACAAGGCTCAGATTATTTTTCTCCTACAGAAAACAATTATTTCTTGGTGGTTTAATTACCATGTATAATGGTAGGGTCCAGAGTAGTCTGTGAGCTTTGCCCTCTAATTAGGCAGCAGAAGAAAAGCCAGGTTATTGCTTCTCACCAGGAGTGAGAGCTGAGGAGATGAAAGGGCTGGATCTGAAAGAGCCTTTTCAGAAAGCTGCTCTTTGTGGGGGCACAGGCAGCAAACACACTCTCTTCATCTCCCTTCACCTTGCAGATGATGAATGAGACTGGCAAATCCCTTGTATTTCTGGCTCCTGAGTGGGATGCTGTGGTTGCTGAGTGGAGTTCTGCATCCCTTGGCTTGTGTCCAGCCCCGCGTGTGCACAAGCTGCAGGTGTGTCCCATTACATACCCAGGGCAGGCTCCAAACACAACCCTAGTGTGGGGCTTGTATGAAACTGGGGAGGTCTTCTAGCTGTCATGAGCCATGCAAGTTGTGCTTCCTATCAGGGCATGGACCAGCAGAGAGAAGGCCCCATGGGTGAGGGACAGGCCAGGTCTTTTCCATAGGGACAGACCACCAGGTCAGCAAAAAAGCTCAGCAAAGCCAGGCTGGCTGCCAAGACAGGGGCTGGAGAGGGCAGGAAGGACCATTCCCACCACTGCATCCCACCTCCCTTTTTTCCATCCCCATGAACCATAACTGCTGGGTGCCCCCAAGCCCCCAGCAWGGATAGCTGGGACCACAGGAAAGGGACCCTACTTTTTGTTTAACTCCTCAGTCTCCTCATCCTGTAGTTCATCGCCAGCACCTGCAGCTACTGTCAGGAGCTCGGGGCCTTGAAAACGCTCCAGGAAGGGGTCTGGCCTCTGCTGCTCCTCCTGCAGGCTCTTGTTGGCCCAGCCCCTCAGCACCAGCACCAGCCGGACTATCCTGGACAGGGCAGAGAGGCAGAGTCAGGAACTCTCTGTGGAGGAAGGAGAAAGCAAAAGCTCGAGAGTCATCAGGGGAGCTACGGATGAGAAGAAAACTCTCGCAGCTCCCTCTCAAGCCCAAAAATTTCTTTTTTACCCCTTGTAGTGATGATGTAGTAGCAAGAATATATGAGCAAGAGAGACCACCCTGGTAGAGTTCCACAGATACTCCCCCATTCCCACAGGAGTATGAGGAATCTGTGGGTGACTGGGGCAGAGGGAGGCTGCCTGCAAGGCAAGGGAGCCCCTGGGCCCTCCTGGGGCTCCAGTGGCAGTGAAGCCATCCCCTAACACAACCCCCTCCATGGGCACAAAGAGCAGCATTCACAGACACTCATCCCTRCATCCCATGAATGCCATGTAGCAGGAGGAGATCCTGACCCCATGCAAGGCCAGGCACRAAAGGCTCAGGCTCACCCCGTGCTGGTGGCACGCACAGGTACCTGGCCAAGGCTCCCTGGCCTTGGAAAGCGGGGTCAGCCGTCTGCTCCCCCCCATCCAAGCTGGCTCCTCTCTGCAGCCCTGAGGAGGTGTCGTCCTGGGTTGAGCAGGTCCTGCAGTGGGGAAAAGGGAGGAACACATCCACAYTGTGCCAGCACGGCACTGCCACAGCCAGCTGAACTGCAGGAAGGTGGCAGCAGAGGTTGTGCACCGCAGCCCTGCCCACACCAGCTCTCAGCAGACACATCGAGCTGGCCTTCCCCTCCCCTGCTCCACCGCTGCCTCCCTCAGCCAGCGCAGGGAGCAGCCTGACCTCCTGGTGCTGAGCCCCGCGCCCTCCGTGCCACCCCTGGGCTGGGGTGGGCAGGGGTGGTGGGTGGCTGGGGAGCTGTGCAGGCCATTGCTCTTGGCTGGCATCCTCAACGTGACGAGACCACGGGCACACACCCTACCCGAGGGACCTGCAGAAAGCACAAAACAGCCACAGGGAAAGACATGCAGGACACATCACATGGTTTGAACACAGAGATACAGCACAGCATGGGAAGAGGGGGTCAAATGCCATGGAATGTGCCCACCYCATGTTTCCCACCACCAGCCATGGCTGATGCTGCAGTAAAGAGTCCTGCAGGGCATTTTGCTCTCCCGAAGAGATCCCACAGCTGCCCGTGGGCCGTGGAAGGTGCYCTCCTCATCATTCAGGCTCCTCATCTGTTGCCAGAGGAACATCTCTTGTTCCTTCCCTTGCCTTGCCTGCTTTTCCCTTGCCTTTCCTATCCYCCTTTACCTTCTGTTGTGTGGCCTTGCCTGTCCCTCCCCTTCTGTCGTGGTTTGACACTGGCCAAATGCCAGGCACCCACGAAAGGCCTGCTCGCTCACTCTCCTCTGCAACTGGACAGAGGAGAGAGAATTTAACAAAGGGTTAATGAGTTGAGATAAGGAYGGGGAGAAAACACTTCAAGGGAAAAACAGGCTCTACTTAATGATATAAAGCGAATTTATTACTAACAAATCAGAGTAAAAGAATGAGAAGTAAAAYAAGCCCTTAAAGACACCCTTTTCTCCCCCCAACCCCTCCCTCCTTCCCACCAACGGCGCAGGGAGATGGGGTGGGGGTTTTGGTCAGTTCATCACCCAAGATCTTCTTTCCGCTGCTCAGGGAGAGGAGTCATTTCCCTGCTGCACCGTGGGGTCCCTCCCACGGGACACAGTTCTCCGTGAACTTCCCCAGC